>CAWUFW010004512.1:1112500-1525273 GCA_963921515.1 Calotriton arnoldi
TGTGAAGATAATCGACTTGATGCTTTATTTGTGATGTCCTTGTCGCCACTTGTTGATGTCCTAAAACGAGCTTGCAGTCGATCCTCTTTTGAGAAAGGCTTGCTAAACAGCAGTAAAGTACCATTCGAGCAGTTAGCCACACAAAGTTAAACAAACAGCAAGCGATTGCAATCTGCAGTTCTGCCATCTAATTGACTTACATAAGTGAACATGTTAAATGCAATTACATTCTTATTTAGAACTTAATGCAGCACCGATTGGTCTTTTTCAAAGTATTTTCCATGGATGAATGATGCTAAATCACAATGCTGCCCTGCAGGGAAAGCAATAGCTTTGCTAATTTGACCCAGTTTTAGGAAAATTGTGTGTTCCTTTTGGTTGTAGTTTTATAATTCTCTTCTAAAAACAAATGCTATTTTGAAAAATGAAGCGAAATTGCCACCAATTTAAGCATTACTTGTTACCAAATGAAAAAGACAAAACAATATAGCAAAGATTAAGTTATGATTGTTGTGTTTTTTCTTGGGTCTTCAAAAAGGGTTACCAATCACTCGCTCAAGAATGAGCGAATATTATTTTTGAAAATCAAGCTTGTAAGAATAAGTGAGGCCCCAGTTACAAAGGTTTTGCACAACTACGTGTTGCAAAAAACTTGTGTAATGTGCAGAATTAGGAGTAGTTGCAATATGAAGCACACAGATAATTTACAATGGTGGAAAATCTACAAGTATGGTGGATTTATGGTTATTGATCAACAACGAGGTGGGGGCTAAAAAAACACATTTATCACCAACAAAATTGGACGTCTGTATTTATTCACACACGTTTTGCTTGTAGTTTCCGACTCTGAACACATGCATAAAAATATTCCTATCCAAAAAAGAGTAAGAGTTGCAGGTTGGTGAATGCAAAAAAAAAACGCCTTGGTATATCATGAGAGGGCCAATATATTGGTTTCTCGAAGAGAAACAATTTTCTCCAAGCGCAGATGAAACCGACAAAAATGTTTAAATGCTCAAATGCATCACATTTACTAAGCAGGATTTTTCACATGCATAGTTGAAAGTGTGCATAAATCCAATTTTGAATAACTGTCCCTAGAAACAACAAGCATTTGCAATGCAATAGGTCTCGCATTTATGCAAGTTTGAGCTATTCACATTACAAATAACAATGCCTTTTATTTTTGTTTTCGTTTTCAAAACTTAAATAAAGGCATTGTCATTTACAATGCCAATAGCTTAAACTCGGGTAAATGCGAGACCTATTGCATTGCAAATGCTTGTTGGTGTATGTCAGTTGTTGTGTTATATTTCTGGATGAAGTAGAATAGTAGAAAGCTCAGAGTAGCACCAAAATACTGTTTTCGTGGCACACTATGGTAATCACAAAACCTTAGTTTACCTGTTGAAGCCACACCAGTGATTACATAGGACATGCCCTTTTTGGAAGCCTCACCTTTTCATTATCTTTTAAGACCTGCAACACACACTGACCATGTAAGATTATGAGTGAGTGTTGTCTGTGTCACACTTCCAAGGATTAGTGTGAACAGCACGTACAACAGTACAGACGTGTCTGAAGTTCACTTCCACCAAGCCCTGACTCCTGATGTCCCCGCGTGTGACAGACGCTGAATGCAATCAACACAGCGTTAAGCGCTAATGAGGGCCTCTCCTCAGCAGTGGGTGCCCGGTGAAAGGCAGCATGTGTGTGCCGCGGGAGGCACGACGGTCCCTTCCAACAGGCAGACCTGTTACAGGGACACTGTGCAGCTTAAGGTAGCAGAACAAAGGCGCGTTTATAAGACACGTGTTCACAGCATGCGGTGTGGGCTCTTGGATTCCAGGGCACAGACATCCACCACCGTTCGCACGGCACAGACCTTCATTTGATACCGGTAGGTGTGCAATAACCAAAGAGACCATTCTCAGAGAAAAACAGCCCACTTCGGTGTAGTTCAATGCTTCGTTATGACTTAATAGGGAGTTAGAACGTGCCTTTTGCTGTATCCCAAAATATCCCTCGTTTCGGAGTCCTGGTGTACTTTTCCACATATTGCCCTCATATCCAAATGCCACCCCTCCCTCCCGCCTGCCACTAAGAAAGCGGTGCCGCCGCCTCTCCGCTCCTTGGAAGGAGAACATCTCTTTCCAGCCAGAAATGTTACAATGTCCCCAGTGTTTCCTTCCTACAGGCCCTCCCTCGCCCTCCGACCATGCCAATGGCAGGGCAGGACGGCGCCCCTCCTCCTCGAACTTGTTGGCAGGTGTGACAGTGTTTCCAGGGGGTGTCTTGACTGCCATGACCCACGCTGACCGCGAGCAGGCGGCCCCAGTGCTGTGCCGTCGCATCCCCGTCCTGTGGTAATGCGGGCAGCCCCCCCCGTGACAAGGGCAATGACAGCACCGGTGCTGTGCCCTCCAAACCCACAACACCCAAAGACAAGAGGTGCACTTACATCTCCAGCATCACCTCGCTCAGGAAGATGCCATCCACAAGGGCCACGTACTCGTCGAGAAGTGTTTGTCCACCACGGGGCAGTACCCCCAGGGTCTTCACCTGTAGAATGACAGGAAGAAAACTCACCGTCACCAAATGGCAAAGCTGGGCAGCCGCGTAGCAAGGGCGAAAAGCAAGGAAAATGGACGAAATGGGCTCTAGAGACCCCCGGGCCCGGTGCCACTGCACCTCCTGCACTATCAATAGGAGTGCCCCTTAAGCTAACAACTGCCACCACGCACTGACCTCAAACAGAGAATACATGTACGGTGAAAAGCCCCCAGGAGAACACCACACCGATGCCCCAAAATATGAACGCACTGTGGCCATAAATGTCCTCTAAGATAATCGAGCTATGACCAAAGATGTCAAAAATAGAAGACAGCTATGAACAAGTGTACCTCCAACTATGACCCCTTGTGACTTAGTCCCTACCCACAAATATGACGGCAGTGCCAGGAATGTTCACTCAGTATATAATCTCCTGTCTATAACTCAAGTAAGAAAATATATCCCAAAACGTAGCCATGATCTAAATACCCATGACCAAATTGCAAATACGGACCGACAATATGTCACATTTGAGTGCTCCATACGTAATCTGACCTCTTCAAACCACACGCGTAAAATATAATCCCATTAAGGGCACAAGGACTTTAACACAAAAGCCATTATGTTCAGAGATCAGTCCAAATTAATACCAGCGTGATTAAACATGTCCCAAAATAAACCCCACTTGTACACGCGTGACTCACAATGAGACGCCTGCAAGCGCCTGGAAAGGATTCCATCTACCGTGCCCGCTGGAAGAAATAAACTAGACAAGCGGCAGTGAAAGCGAGTGCGCGCGCCACAGCGAGCCATCTGGTTTCCATTATCGCGCCCGTGTCTGGGCACGATAATTGAAACCACATGGCATCGGTGTGCGTAATAGACACCGATAGGCCATGGGCGGAGCAATGCGACCGCCTTTGGCCAATTGCGTGCTGTGTTTTATACAAAGACGCACGCAAAAGCCAATGGGGTAGCACAAAAGGAATCGCACACGCATGAGCGTGTGCGATTCCTAGGTCAGTGCTGAATCCCCGTTTTTCACCTACTAAATGTCTCGTGCTGCGCGAGCACTGCTTTGTAGTGCAACGCTAGGCGCAAGACCTAAAAACTATGATAATTTGTGAATTTCCAAAATGATGGAAACTTACTCAAAGCAGATAACCTGCTTTTGATAGCTGGATTTCTCAATCGGTTCTTAGTGTGTTATAATGATGAGCTATATTTGACATACGACTTAAGAAGAATTATTCCTATATTCAAACTGTGGCATTCTACGTTTTGCAAACTACCGAATTAAGTCCAACGAACATAGTGCATAATTATAATTAAAGTAAAATGTAGCTTAATGTATAGTGAAACTAGAACATATTTTGTGATGTTTCACTCTCGTGGGTTTAAATAATCCAATGTATTTCAGCCAAGTCCAACATTGTAGATATATATTCTAAGGCCTCAAAATGAAAAAAATACAGTTAAGTTTACTTATACCATCAAAAACTTCTCATGAAATGATGTCTAATATAGATTTTTCTATGTAAAAATCTAACGGCTGCAAAGTCAGAAAAAGTGGGAATTAGTCATAAATATAATACCAATTCCGACCTTTACTTTTAAACAACAACACCCTGTCTTCTGTTACAGTTCTAGATTAACAGGTAGCTTAACACTACGGGGCATATGTACAATGAAGTGGCGGAGCGTGTCGTTAGCCTCCTGGGCTTAACGACACGCACCGCCACTTCGGAAAGGCAAGGCTGCACCATATTTACAAGAATGTGGTGCAGCCCTGCGTTTCCCCCTGCGATGGCGCTAAGTTTAACAACTTAGCGCCAACGCAGTCACCCTTGCACCAGAGTGCAAGGGTGTCTGTGTGCAGGGGAGGATTGGTTATGTGTAGGAAGGTGTCCCGTCCTACACATAAACAATCCTAAAATACCATTTTGTAACTTTCATGTGTGCTGCTTTATGCAGCACACATGAAAGTTACAAAATGGCATTTTTTAAAAAGGTTTGTTTATGTACAGGAAGGGACACCTTCCTGTACATTAACAAACAATGGTATTTTGCTTTTTCCATGTGTGCTGCACAAGGCAGCACACATGGAAAAAGCAAAAAAGAGGAGAAATAATGCATTTCTCCTCGTTTCGCCAACTTAAGACCAGGATTTTCCTGGTCTTAATTTTGGTGCTGCCTCCTATGTACGCCACCCTTGTACATAGGGGGCAGCGTCAAATACAATGGGTGTTGCGGTGGAACGCCCACCGCAACACCCACTGCACTCCCCTGTCACGCTAAACATAGCGTGAAAGGGTGCCTTATGTACAAGGCAGCGTTAAGCCACGTTAAGTGGCTTAACGCTAGCTTGTACATAAGGCAAGGCCCCTATCGCCACGGGAATGTCACAAAAAGTGACGTTCCCGTGGCGATAGGGGCTTGTACATATGCCCCCCGTCCTTATATACTTTTATGCAATAACGAAATGGAGTTTCTTCCAATTATTCTCAGAAATAGGCTCTTCTAAAAACTTTGGGGCAGATTTACAAGCCCCTTGCAACACTTTTGCGCCGCCATTGCTTCACTTTTGTGACACAGCAGAGGCATAAAAAAAGCAGCCAATTTACAATATGACGCATCTAGGGAGATGCGTTGCATTGTAAAGCCCTGCCTCACATTATACCTGCATCAGGTATAATGTATGCAGCGTGGCATTCCCACGCAGGAAAGCCTCGTAGTGAAATGAAATGAAATTCGTACTTGTAAAGCGCACTTATACCCCCAAAGGGGTGTCCTGGCGCTGTACGCATACCGCTGTGGAACCCTTCCTGGCTTTTCCCTGTGAAATGTCCACTCCTGGGCACCCCCAAGGTAAAGGCAGGCATCCCAGCGCTGGTGGGGCCGTTGTGGAGATTAAGCAAGCTATTGCCCAGAGTTGCAGAGTGGGACCCATGATTAGAATAGGCACCGAGGCGAGAATTATCAGGTCCGAGGAAATTGAGCCCAAGACCCGCCGAGGTGGGAATTGAACCCTGGTCCCGGGCCAGATCTCTGCATCAGTGTCTGCCGCTCTAACCATTGAGCCACACTTCTCCACGTTTTCACTGCCCCACTTCTAGGACGCCACTGCATCAAAACGCAGTGTAGTGAGAATAGGCCTCAACATGCACTGCTGGAGTTGCGTCGTGCTTGCGACACGACTCCAGCAATGCGTGACTTTTGCGCTAACAGATGCGTCAGAATTTCTGACTCTTCTGTCAATCCATGCTCCATGGTGCGCCGCATTGTAAATATGGCGCATCCATTGTGGCGCAAGAGTTCCGCAGGCTGGCAAATGAAAACTGATGCATCTCTACAGATGCATCAGTTTCCTGTAAATCTGCCCCTATGAATATAATATGTACACATATAAAATAGAGCTGGCGCAATTTGGGGTAAAATGGCAATGCACAATCCTTGATTTTTGGAGGAAGTGTGAAATCCTCATGTAACAGGTTAAAGTCTGAAAGAAATCCTCTTGTAATGTTACTGCTGGGTTATGGATTGCATAGCAGCCATATTTTTGCAGATGATTTTCTTGATGTGTGTGCAAAGCTTCTATGTATATTTGTCAGATGTTTCATGCAATTCAGGGATGGTTGCATGCAAGGCTGATTAGTATAACACTGTGCATGTGTAGGGCACTTGGAAGGCCTAGAAGGGAGGCTAATTTGTCATTTTGTTTTTGCAGCTAACAACTGTCAACTTGGATGTCCTTGTTTTTCATAATTCAATCTAACAGGAAAGAGAGGGAAAATCTCCATTCCCTGATGCAGGCAAAACATGTTAAATATCCTTACGGGTTCCATCCTACAGGAAGAAAGAAGGAAGGCATAATTAAGTTTCCCATTGTACTTTCCTTAATGAAAACCATGGAGTTCCAACTTCAAGCCTGAAGGCACATTAAGGCACACTGGGAGGCACTGCATGACTTGGCATATCTTTTTGGACTTACCCAACCATGCTGTTATGCAGCTGGTTTCATCGTAGATAACAATAGTAAGAGAGGGATGTGTGGTGAAATATGATTTCCTTTAACCAAATTTTCAGAATTATTCCTTAGCTGTTTATATTATTAAGTCATTGTAATGCACAGGATCTGTAGATGAATAGTGCATCATAAGTAATCATCTAGTAAAATACTAACACTCCCTTTCACTCAACCGTAACTCCATGGGGAAAAACTTTGAGGCGCCTGCATGTTCTTCAAAATTGTTCTGTTTACCTTTTGGGGCATAGATGATTGACTGTGAGTGAGCTTAACCAATTGCAGTTAATGTGACATGGCACCCAAAATGGAGTCTAGCCTTTGAGGGTCCCTACAGGACGTGTGCCCCAAAAATAGGTAATGCACTCAAATGTACCATAACCAGATAAATCTGGAGGTATGCTGAAACATTAGTACTGATTCTGTGTCTTTGTGATTAATGGAAAGCGAAGCCAAGGATGTAGACCTAGAAACATTGGATATAGTACTGCCACTTGACAGCAAGGGTATTTACATTAACTGGGGAATAAATCACATCAGTGGTCAGAGCAGACCCAGTATATACCACTGACATTCTATTCATGGATCGAAGTAGAAGTAGCAGACATGGCAGTCCTATTCACACAATAGGTGATAATAGTTTCTCTAGTTTGTTATGACCCATAGAGATTCAGTGAAGTGACATTAAAATGTAGAGTGCATGCAAAGTTGTTTCAAAGAAGGTCGGCTCATGTAACATAAGCAGTGCATGTAGGATCTCTAGTGATGGAGTGTAAATGTTAAATGACACTTGCCTCTATCAATTCTCACTATTAAAAAAGATTGACGACCATACTTTATTGATGAAAACATGTGTACTAGCTAAGTCGAAAAACATGAGGTTTCATGCTGCATCGTAAAAGCATGAGGTGTTTGAAAAGGATAAAATGAAAAAGTAATTAAAGAGAGAGAAACAACGATATTTACACATGTATGTAATTACGTGTTTTGAGAAACAAAACATAGTTAACATAGAAAGTGTGGTGACGAAAACTTTCAAACTGTGTCAACAGCAAAT
The DNA here is from genome assembly GCA_963921515.1 of Calotriton arnoldi. Taxonomy (NCBI): domain Eukaryota; kingdom Metazoa; phylum Chordata; class Amphibia; order Caudata; family Salamandridae; genus Calotriton; species Calotriton arnoldi. Next base: position 1,120,135 of record CAWUFW010004512.1, read on the forward strand.
AATGTCTGCATAATAAAGCTATTGAAATGTTAAAATGCTTAATTGAGTAATAATCGATAGGTTGTAAAACTGCAGCTTTTCTAACGTTCTGTGATACAACCTACATTTTAAAGTGACACGTAAATATCTGCTTTGAAAAAAGCTGATAAATACGTCAATGAGGTTATAAAAATTTTTGTAGTGCCTAATATTGACATGTAAACCTTTTGAGAACAATAGAAAGTGAATTCATCAAGAGAAATGCACTTATTAATGTGAGATTTATAATAATTATAGCGTGGTAATGATTCAGCAAAATTCTATGTAGGCCTCAGATGCTTTTCTTTCTTGCTCAAGATGTCAAATTAAGCTGAAGTAGTCACTTTGGATGCTGTGAGAACTTTTCATAAAGTTTCTTTTCTGTATTTGACAACAATGAACTCACTTTTGATTCAGCAACACTTTTGACAGAAATGTATCAATATTATTGCAAACCCAGGGAGAGCGCCTGGGAACGGACCGACTGCGATACAAGTGAAGTTTCATTTTGTTTCCGTGGAAAGAATGAAAATATAATACAATTGGAACTTAATGAATTTGCAAAAGGATTACTTAATGCTTCCGGATTTCTTAGTGAGTTATTGATCACACCACGAGCAGCCCACTGTGAGTAACCAATGGAAACCATATGGGCTGATGGAAAATACACTTTGTGGTGTGAACTCTGATCTTTTGGAAGTATAATTGCCCCTTGGAGGAGGAGTTGGGGCTGGCTGTGATTCTACATTTTTCCCTGCCTGGCATGATGTCGTACTGATTCTTGATTAACCAAAGTGCCAAAATCTCTGAACTGAACTTTCCTGACTGTGAATCGGAACCTGCACTTTGCCGGCTGGTAAAGCTGAGTAGGAAATAACCTTTCGGCTGAAGGGTTAACTGACTCCTTGTGTGGCATGCTGTGTTGCAGATCTAACTTGGCCAAATCCTTATCAAAGATGGACTATATCTATCAACAACCTTTTGGTTTGTATAACTGACAACTGAGACTTGAATCTCTTTTGTTTCTCTCTCTCTCTCTGGGCAACCAGCAAAATGTTCATTTTTATCTGCATTGTATTGTGTGGCTATTTGTACTAATTTTTCTGCTACTAAATTTCATGATCAATCCATTCAAATTAAGGCTTTAAATAAATGTTTTTCATGAGTAAACGTTATCGTATCTGTCTCATTTCTTTGGTCAATATTTTCTTGTCTTACGGCTAGTGCTACAGTTTAAGAGAAAGTTGATGAAATGGCATTTCTTTATTCCAGGTCCTCATAAGGAGATTGCCTCACGTTCTTCAAATATCCAAGTCCCTGTTAGCTCAACAAAAATCCATTGGAGGACCAGGATTTTGGTAAACAGAGAGGTGATGTGGGAAAGAGAAATACAATAAATAATACGTTTATGGGCCCGATTGGAGTGATGAATTGTTGTGGGATAGGGAAATGAAAATGTAGTAAGCCTTGCGCTGTATCACTAGCATGGCCAGGACAGACGTGGCTCACACTAGATTATAACCACTTCACCTACAAAGGCGTCAAATACCCACAGGAGAGACTAGGGAAATGTTGATGGAGATAATAGTGATATGCAGACCGTTGAGGCAATTTCTATTACAGTAGTGGGGCACAGAGGTTAAAAATACCACTTAGACAGCTTCATATACGCAAGCCACTGCCAATAATTCACAGACTATAAATGGAATATTGTAGTGTTACCCAGCTAAACAAAATAATATACTCTTTCAGATAGCTAGAAAGACATTCCAGTTGGAGGAAGCTTTTCCTCACCTAGCTCTGCAGAATATATCTCTGATAATTAATGATGTGCCTTCTCATGCAGGGGGTGCCAAATCCACAGTAATGCCAGTTGTTTGAGGCATATTTGGAACCCTATACTGTACTACAAATGGTATGCCCTTGATAGATGTGTCAACCGAGGTCCTCAAGCAAATACAGAAGTAACATTGTGCCTCACCAGTAGTGGGCCTGATTATGAAACTGTTAGGCGAAATATGTCGTTTGGCTAGGACTTCTCTAAGCAACATTGAAGGTGATGTAGCTCTTTTGACAAAACACTGCAAATATGCCCAAATTCAACAAGATCAGAAAGAAGTATAGTTATAGAAAATGCTCTCTCAAGCATATGTTTCATTGGGAAAAGCTACACAGAGTACAAAATATCCACAAACAAATTAAATATCGAACTGTAACTAAAAAATAAACAAACCCAAAAGAAAAGAAGCAGAAGTTGTAGCCATTGGGAGGAAAAGAAGAACTGAGGTGACATTCCAATGTTATCACAGAAATAAAGAGCAAGTAGGGTATAACTTCAGAAGCAGGAAGGAAATGAAGGCTACAGACAGATGCCAATCCTCCGATGAGCTTTAGCCTCATTCTTCACAGGATAATTGAGATAAAAAACAGACCCTAAAGGTGCCCATTCTCCTCAATAACCTGAGAAAACAATAGACATATCAGCAGGGAACAGGACACAGGAGGGACTCAATTCAGCAATTCAAAATGAAGAAAGTAGCAGCAACCGGAAGGCAGCATGCCTCACAGAAGGAGTGTACTGATGAAGAATGGGCAGTGGGCGGTGCCCATCCTAGACAGGTGGCAAAATCATAATAGCGCATCTGAAGCTCAAACAAATCTCATAATGGAGGATACATTGATTGGTCTGACTCCTTGTTTTGTTTACATGGTTAGAATATACATTTAAAAGTTTGGAAATCCAATGGACATATAGATTCACATGGGATGACGATAAGAACAAATCAGCCCCGGGCAATAATAGCAGGCTGACTTCAGAGGTAGCATCCATTTTTGGATGTTCAGCACATGCCGACACACCATGGTCAGCGAATCTCCAAGAAAGACAATTGAGCCAATGATCAAGCTCAAACACCTGCAATGCGGGTGTGGAAGAAGCAGGAGTAAACTAGTTGCACATAAAATCTACCTAGAAATAAACTTACCAATACAATCATCACTCAAAAACAGCTCCACCTACGAGCTTTCTGGCAAAGTACAACAAATTCCTGGGACAAATGTGCTCCTTTAAGTTACAGTCCAGGAGCGGTTGATAAAGATATACTGAATGAGTTGGCCAATCTTGATTTGATCAGATTGACAGAAACAAGATGAAATCTCATCATCAGAACCTTTTGCTAGTAATTGGGATAACAAACTTACTTGCTGATTTGCCGTCTTATACTTCAATGTATGACACTGAACCTCATTTCATTTTTGATCGTTAAATTGGCTTACACTGTTACAATCAATATGCTGATGGATTTTTGACATCTCAAATCAGTGGGAATACTGCACTATACAGAGGGGGGAGTGTAAGACTGAATTGGTTGTACCATTCAATTACTTCAAACATCCATCAAAATACTGGTTTGATCTTGCCACTTAGTTCTATACCCAGAACTACACAAACATTAAAAGTAATTTTTTAGGCCCAAAATCATTTCTAATTTAATATATTAAACAGGGGTTTATAGATTGGAAGAATTCTATTCTGTTAGAGGAAGTAGGGGGAACTGAGGGATGGCAGATACAGAGAACAGACACCTGTTATTCCTAGAAATGACAGCTATAAAGGTTTTAATTTATTTCTGAATGACAGTATTTAACAAACAGAATTCCTTTGTTTTGTGGATATTGGGGAAGTATTGATTTATATTGTTCCTAGAAAATGTATTTGCCTTTTCCAAATGAGAAGTGGAATATGGTGTTAAATAGACGTGAAGTAAATGCTTTGATTACTACTTGTACAAAGTGACACATGAGTTTAGTCACACATGAATTTGGAACCTCCACAGCACTCAATATTCACAGAGATTTGCTGAAGGTGTGGTAAGACCAAATAGAGTGGACCAAAGGTATATTAAGGTTCATATCAGCTCCTATGGCATTGGAAAGTTATAAGAATTGTGGTGTAAAATATATCCCAGTTGTAATATTGGAACATTCAGTCATTGAAAGAGATAATTATTATGAGTAATTTTATTAAGGGGCCTCAACAAAAGAATAGGTCAATAGAAGATGTGAGATCATCAATAATACTGACAGTAATGCAAAACCCAACAATTCTGCAATGGAAGCAGACAGGAAGATTAGGGAAAGAAATGCTGAAAATATTAAAGGCACACTCAGAATAATGGATGGAGACCTCCAAAAGCTAAAAGAATAACATAAGATTAAAAGTGTGTCTTGGCGTTGAATTTGCCTTAAAGTATAATGCAGTCTCTTACAGAAAGTGATGATTTGCAAAACTGCTTAAGACTTTTTCCAGATTGAAATTTCAGAGGGACAGCGTTCTAGGCCTTGGCCTTCACCACTGCAAAGGACCAACCACCCAGTCTGTCTTTTTCTCAGCCTCAAAACAGACAAAATGTTCAGAGAAGTGGAAGGCAGAAGTAGAGTAGGCATGTAAAGTGAAACTAAAGATGACATATATTTTGCCATATATACCGCCCTCAAGCACGCCACCCGCAAACACCACCAGCTGATCCGTGCCACCAAGAAGTCGGCACTCAAAGAACGACTGGACAACAACGCCCATGACAGCAAGGAACTTTTCAGCATCGTCAAAGAGTTCTCCAACCCCAGCGCCGGAAACAACGACATCACCCCCTCGCAAGACCTCTGCAACTCACTCTCCGCGTTCTTCCACCGCAAGATCACCGACATACACAACAGCTTCGACGCACAAACAACGCACCCTACCGCCGAACCAACGCCCGCCACCACCACCCTCTGCAACTGGACCCCGATCAGCACCGAAGACACCACCCGCACGATGAACTCCATCCACTCCGGATCACCAACCGACCCCTGCCCACACCACGTCTTCAACAAAGCCGACGCCACCATCGCACCCCATCTCCGGGACATCATCAACTCCTCCTTCCACACCGCCACCTTCCCGGAGAGCTGGAAGCACGCCGAGCTTACCGCCCTCCTGAAGAAACCAACGGCGGACCCCACCGACCTCAAGAACTACCGCCCCATCTCGCTCCTTCCGTTTCCGGCCAAAGTCATCGAGAAGACCGTCAACAGACAGCTTGCCGCCTTCCTCGAGACGAATGGATCCCTCGACCCCTCGCAGTCCGGGTTTCGGGCCAACCACAGCACCGAGACCGCCCTTATCGCAGCCACCGACGACATCAGAACCCTAACCGACAACGGGGAAACAGCTGCCCTCATCCTCTTGGACCTCTCCGCGGCGTTCGACACCGTCTGCCACCGCACCCTAGTGAAGCGCCTCAGCAACATCGGAATCCGAGAGAAAGCACTGGAATGGATCATCTCGTTCCTCGCCGGAAGAACCCAGAGAGTCCGCCTCTCCCCGTTCAGATCCGAAGCCACCGAAGTCATCTGCGGCGTTCCACAAGGATCCTCACTCAGCCCGACCCTCTTCAACGTCTACATGAGCCCCCTCGCAGCCATTGCACGCCGACACAACCTCAACATCATCTCCTACGCCGACGACACCCAGCTGATCCTCTCCCTCACCAACGACCCCACCACCGCCAGAGCCAACCTACACGACGGGATGAGAGACGTCGCCGACTGGATGAGGAACAGCCGCCTTAAACTGAACTCAGACAAGATGGAAGTCCTCATCCTGGGCTCATCACCCTCCGCCTGGGACGACTCCTGGTGGCCCCCGGCCCTGGGCACCGCACCCAAGCCAACGGACCACGCACGCAACCTGGGCTTCATCCTGGACTCCTCCCTGTCGATGACCAGACAAGTCAACGCCGTCTCATCTTCATGCTTCAACACCATGCGCATGCTCCGCAAGATCTTCAGATGGATCCCCACTGAAACCAGGAAGACCGTCACCCAGGCACTCGTCACCAGCCGACTGGACTATGGGAACACCCTCTACGCCGGAACCACAGCCAAACTTCAAAAGAGACTCCAGCGCATCCAGAACGCCTCCGCACGACTCATCCTGGACATCCCCGACACAGCCACATCACCGTACACCTGAAAGACCTGCACTGGCTCCCCGTCAGCAAGAGAATCACGTTCAGACTCCTCACCCACGCACACAAGGCCCTCCACGACCTGGGCCCAAAGTACCTCAACGACCGCATGACCTTCTACACGCCCACACGCCAGCTACGATCAACCAGCCACGCCCTCGCCACCGTACCACGCATCCGCAGAACCACCGCCGGAGGAAGATCCTTCTCCTACCTGGCGGCCAAGACCTGGAACTCCCTCCCCACTCACCTTCGGCGAACCCAGGACCATCTCTCCTTCAGGAAGCAGCTCAAGACCTGGCTGTTCGAGCAGTAACTTACCCCCTCCCCCAGCGGCTTGAGACCCTCCCGGGTGAGTAGCGCGCTCTATAAATGCCGTGATTGATTGATTGATTGAGAGATCCTGCAAGGATGTGTGACAGAGACAAAGAGCATGAAAGGTTCTCTGTTTGAAAAGTGGCATTTAGTGGAACTGGTTCAAATGTGCAGGTATGTGGGAATGTATGCTGACCTTTAGTATCAGGCAGGCTGAGACGATCTGCATTCAGTGTATTCTATGTGTTAGGTGAGATTGAAAATACACAAATAAAACATTACAGTTGTCAAATATAGATGTTACTAAGCCTGCACCAACATTTTCTTAGAGGAATTGTACAGTGCAGGTAGGAATTTTCATATGGTGCTCAGGAGACATAGTGGGGAGGAATTCAGATAGCTAATGTGAGCATCAAAAGTGAACTGGTAATTAATGATAGTTCCTGGACAGTGAGTCTCGTGAGCCGGTGTGAGAAGAGTACCAAGAGAATACATCCACTAGTCCCAGGACCACAAAGATGGATTGGCAAAAATAAAGACCTCCTTCTTGTGTGCATTCAGGATAAAAGAATTGGCTTTCATCCAGTGGGACACTTTCACAGTACACGTTTTTAGTTGTTTTGAGGTGACACCATATCTCCATCAAGATTGAGAATTATTTTTGTCTTAAGCACAAGCAATAAACTGTCATCTAAACGAATCAAAAATATTCACCTTAGGGTGAGTGATTAAAGAAGATATAACTTAAAGCATAACATTGTGGAACTCCCACAGTAATGGGTTTAAAGAGAAAATTGGCCAGATATACTGTCTATGTGCGACTGGATGAAAAAGAAGAAAAGCAGTTATAGATTGTGCCTCAGACACTGATGTCTTTGAGCCACTTTAGCAGGATGTTATAAGACACAGTGTCAGTGGTTGCAGACAAAGCAAACAAAATCAAAGCAGTAGCACCACCAGCATCTAAAATAATCTGTGTATCACTGAAGGCTTTCACAAGGACCATTTGAGTACTGGCGTTTTTCCAGAAGTTAGATTGCAGCTGATGTAAGAAACAGTGGTCTTTTAAGTAAGAAGACAATTATATATATATTGTTGGACCTGGCCTTCTCTGCAAGGTCCCCCAAATCCATTTGCTTTCACCCCTCTTGTTTTGCTGCATTGTTTTTTGTTGGCTTTAGCACTCTGTGCACTTAACCAATGCTAACCAGTGGTAAACACATGGTAAAATCGGCCTACTCCTGATTGGCACATTTAATTTACATGTAAGTTGGTAGTATATGGTACTACATGTACCTGGGCTTGAAAGGGGCCTGCGGCACTCATTGTGCCACCCTCTAAAGGAACACTTTAAAACGTGTCTCAGGCCTGCTATTGCAGCCTATAGTGCAGTTTAAAACTGCCATTTTGACCTGCTAAGTTAGACCTTTTGCCAGGGCTAATCTTTGTTTTTAATCGTATCAGTCACCCGTAAGGTAGGCCCTAATGACTCATAGGGCAGGGTGCCTAGTAAATAAAAAGAAGTGCTTGTGTTTTTAAGTTTTACATGTCCTGGTAGTGAAAAACTATAAGGTTTATCTCTCTCATAGGCTAACACTAAGTAAACATATTTCAATTAATAAGTGCTAACTTTAGATTGAGAGGAGGCAGAAATATATACTGTTTATACTAAAATTAATTGTAATTTAAAATACTCTTTAATGGTTAAATTGGATTTTAGATTACAATTTTGAAAAAGTAAAATTTTGAAAGCTGGTATTCTCCTGCCCAATAGCTTCTTCTAAGGCATTCCTGCAACTACCCAGCTGACCTGCTGCAACTGGACATGAGACTTGCTGGCCCCTGCTGAAGTGAATCCCTGATCCCAAAGAGGTGTCTTCCAGGTCCTGGACCCTTGGCTGGCATAAGAGTGTACTCCTCCTCAAGAAGAGGTGGCAATTCTGAAGTTTGGGCTCCTTGCAACTGCAAATAGGCCTGCTTGCGACATGAACACAATCTGCTAAGACCACCAGTGTGATGTTCCAGTGAGACCTGCTCTTCACGATGACACTGACCACCAGCAATGACCAGCAATAGAAGACCTGCACCTCACACTACAGCAATGACAGCCTGTGCGGATTGCTAACATAAAGCTACTGTAACGACTATCTATGACACGGACCCCTCTTTGCTCTGCAGTGACAAACATCTGTGTCACTCAGTTCACTCCTTGCGACCTCCTCCACCATGAACGGAACTCTTTGCACCAAACTTTGAAAGGAACGTTTGTGCAGGACTAACATGGTCGCTGTATCCGGCACAGCCTCCATAGCAGATGGGCTGAACTTGTGTCTTTCCTCGGTCTAGAGCGACCAGATGATCACAAGTGGCATTTTGGCTTTTATGGACTATTTTTTCTTTAAAATGTGAAATTTGATATCCTTGGTTGTATTGATTGGACTTTTGTTGTTCTTGTTTTTGAAACTGGTTTGTGTGAGAAATTGGGGTGCTGGTTGACTGTTTTCGAGTCCTGGTCTCAGCAGCCTCAATCTATTGCATGGTGAACAACAAAATGTCACTAAATTAACCTGTGCTTAACCCTGGGTAGCATGCCAAAAAAAGTAGTCAGGCTTAACTTGTATTAATATATAACAATGTCTAAAGTATTTATGCAGCACAGAAACAGTAATAACGTGAGAACACAACACAAGAAAACCCCCACTCTAATTTAGAAAAATTAGGTATATTGTAATAAATAATTTGACAAAAAATGACAAAAGAATCACCAGTAGAACTGGAGTTATACATTTTCAAAATGTTTAGTAAAAACTACCTCCTAAAAGACCAAAGCGCCATCCACGGGTATCTAGTCATGCAGGACTTGGTCAAAGTTAAAAATATGGCCAACCTTGACAGAGCACAGTTCAGATACAGGAAGTGGATTGTGCCCAGTCAGTGCTTACCTTATGGACTGAAAAATGTTCTGAGAAGGCAAGGTTCAGCAGGACAAGGCTGCAAGAGGTGTCAGAGGAGGGAGTTTCATCGTAGCATGGCCCTGGGTCAAAACCACATTGAAGATTTCTATGTTCAGACTCAGTCTCTGAAATGGAAGTCAAACATCTCCAGATAGTTCAATGAGGCTGGATACCCCTTTGGCAAAGGACTCTGGGCAGGATTTGATGCTGCGGAGAAGAATGTAGTGGGAGAAGATGCAAATGCAAAGTCAATCTGAGTGGTGATGCACCTTGAGTGGATAGGCAAGCAGGTTAACCCTGATCCACTCCTGGTTCTCAGAGCAGTTTTTAGCCAAAAAAGATGTATTTGTTCCCACGTTTGGATTTTGGCTATTTCGTCACCGTCAGCACCTCTTCCAATGGTCCGGTACTAGTGGGGCATCACTTGCAGGTTCAGGACTCACTCAAGTTGGATTTAGGTGTCGGTACAAGGTGAAGGTAGACTTTTGTGCCTCTGAGGCTCAGAGAAGGAGTCCAGCAAACTAGCCCTTTGGAGTCACTCTGGAGGTCCTGGGTTAAAGTTGCAAGTCTAGTCCTTTTTCCTCAGGCAAGAGGGCAGCAGGGCAGCAGAGCAAAAAGGCAGCAATTCAGCAAGGCAGCAGCAGGTTAGCGTCCCAGCAGAGTGGCATTCCTTTCAGCAGCACAGAAGTCGTTCTTCCTGGTGGAGTATCCGCAGGTCCAAAACTGTACTGACAAGGTGGTGTTTGATGTCCTATTTTTTTACCCTGGTGTCTTTTTCTGGAAGGTGAGAGAATCTTCTAGACAGTGGCTGGGAAGTACATGGAACTTTCTGACTCCCTGCCCTGGCTCCAATCTGGCTGCAATGACAACGTGGAGATGTGGAGGTGATAGGTCCTATGTGTGAAGGCTGAGCACTACCTTTTCAGTTGCATATGGGCTGTGCTCATCTGCACCCCCCATCCTGCCAGCAGATTGCCCATTCAGCCACATCTAATCCCACTGTTGTGTGACTGTGAGAAATTTACAAAGTCTGTCAGTTACATCCAGTCATGAGACCTAAGACAGGCTACCAGCACAAAACGGCTGAGGGCAAAAAAATGCTGACTTTGAAAAAGTGGCATTTTCAAATTGAAATAAAAAACCTGATTTTACCATGAAATAGTTTTTTTTTACTACAATTCCAAAGTCACCAAACATGACACAGCTACCTTCTCCCAGTTGGAAATTAAGGCGTGTTAAATGTATTAAGGAATCCCAATGTCATTCTATGGGCAGGGAAGGCCCTACAGTAGTGAAAAACGAATTTAGGAGTTTTTCACCACCAGGACATGTAAAACTTAAAAATAAATGTCCAACCATTTAATTTTACAGCACCCTGCGTTATGTGCTACCTGGGGTCTAATCTAAGGGTGACATATGTAATAAAAGGGAAGTTCAAGGCTTGGCATTGGGGTTTTAATGGCAAGTCAACCTGGCATTTAAAACTGCATTCAGACTACTATGGCAAGCCTTGGATGTCTTTTAAGGTGGTACTTAAGTGGATTCCACAATAAGTGCTGCCGTCCTACTGCTAGCATTTAATTTACAGGTGCTGGGTATATGTTATACCACTCTACAAGGTACTTACAGGTAAATTAAATATGCCAATTGAGTACATGTCAATTTGACCTTGTTTTAGGAGAATGAGCACAAGTACTTTAGCACTGGTTAGCAGTAGTAAAGTGCACATTGTCCTAAGGCCAAAAAAAACAAATTCAGCAAAATAGAGGAGGAGAGGTAAAAAGTTTGAGGGAAGACCACCCTAAGGCTGGCAAGTCTAACACAGTCTTCCCCAAGATGAAAGTGGAGAGAACTACTAACCCCTTAGGAGTTCTTTTCATAAAGGTGCAAAATTCTGGAGAGACCATCAGCATTGGAGTGGTCTGACCCAGGACAATGTTCCACCTTAAATTCCATTCCCTGTGGGAAGATTGACCACCTCAACAATTTTGTTTTTTCACCCCTAATTTCCATGAGCCACCTTAGGAGCCTGCGGTCTGTATGAACCCGGAGATGAGTCCCAAACAAGTATGGTCTCAGCTTCTTCAGAGCCCAGACCACAGAAAAGGATTCTCTCTCAATAGCATTCCATCTCTGTTCCCTGAAAAGTAGCCTTCTAGAGATGAATGCTACATGTTTCCTCAATTAGCTATGATAGAACTGCTCCTATACCATGTTCCAAGGCATCTGCTCGGACAATATACATCTGGGAAAAGTCAGGGCCTTGAACATGGATCCGTGCACATGGTCTGTTTAAGGGAGTCAAAGACTTTCTGACAGGCCTATGCCCAGATCACCTTCTTGGGCTGCTTCATGGAAGTCAGCTCAGTCAAGGGGGCAGCAATGGTGCCATACCCCTTAACAAATGTCCTGTAATATCTAGTGAGGTTCAGGAAGGCCCTCACTTCTGAGTTTTTGGGGACACCCAGGCCACAATAGTCTCTATTTGGCCTAGAGGGGCTGCACCTTTCTCCTGCCCAAAAGATGTCCCAAGTACTCCACAGAAACCTGCTCTCTCTGGCACTTACTGGCCTTGATAGTACTGCTGAACACAGCTATGTCATCTAAATAGACAGCACCAAAGGCCTCCATCTCAGCTAAGACCTGGTTTACTAGCCTCTGGAAGGTGACAGGGGTATTCTGTAGTTTAAAGGACATCACTTAAAATTGAACGTGGCCCTCTGTGGTAGAGAAGGATGACCTCTCTAGCCCCTTCAGTCTGGGCATTCTGCCAGCACCTTGAAGTCAAGTCAAAAATGCTCAGGAAATTGGCAGCCCCTAATCTATCAATGAGCTCATCAGCTCAGGGGATGGGGTGTGCATAACACTTGGTGACTGAGTTAAGTCCCATTTAGTCAACACAGAAACTTAGATACGGAGTGGTGCCCGGTGGGGCAGCCTTTGGCACCAGCACCACTTGGCTGGATCAGGGACTAATGGGGGATGCATTGACCTCCAATTACAGAATCTTAGAGACTTCTGCTTTGATGCTGGCCCTCACCTTGTACAACTTGTACATTGTTTTTGATAGGCAGGCTGTCTGCAGTGTCAAAGTCATGGGTACAAAGGTGAATAAGCCCAGGAGTGGGGGAAAATAGGGAGACAGACTCTTCCAGTAACTGGTGACAGTCTGTCTGCTGCTCTGGGGTTGGGGTATGGGAGATGTTGACACCCTCCACTGACACATCCACTTTGGATGACAGGAGATCAGGGAGAGATTAACTCTTCTTCTACTTCCCATCATCTGTCAACACCAACATGGTGACCTAGGATCTCTCGTTGAGGGGTTTGAGGCGGTTGTGATGGAGCACCCTTAAATGGTTTCTATGGGTCTTGAGTCAAGGTAGTTGGACTCCACTTCCTCTCCCCACCTCTTATGGCCCAATCCAGCAGTCCTAGAGAGCCCTGGGTTCCACTGTCTCCATCACCCACTCTTTATGTCCAGTATCGATTTACACCATTGTAGCCACTTGGTCATACCATTGCTCCATTACCTCCTGGCTAGCCTCTTAGTTCTCAGAAGCCTTCTTCCAGAACGTGGCCATCTGACTCCTGGGGGCATGTTGCTAACCAAATCCTGGAGGGGGGAGTTCTTGAGAACTTGCTCCCACACCTCCTTGACTGGACAGAGAGGTCCCCACACAGGATGACCATTCAAATTTTCTAAAATCCCCTCTCTCCTGTGGCTTCTCTCTGTAAGCAAAAGCAGGATGAGAAGAGGACATCCCACTTCCGTCTCATGGGCTCAGGCAGTCCCATAATATTGCCTTTAAGGGTCTTGTTGATTTTTTCAACAAGCTCATTGGTTTGTGGATGGTAGGGTTTGGAGAACGTATAGGTACCCCACACTCGTTCCACATAGACTTTATGTATGTATGCAAACATGTAGCTGGTGCTACTGTCTGACACCACTTCCTTGGGGAAACCCAGTCTGGTGAAAATCCCCATCAGGACCCTGGCCATTACAGGTGCAGTGATGGTCCTCAGAGGGATGGTTTCTGGGTACCTAATGGCATGGTCCACCAAGACCAGGATGAACCTGTTGCCTAAGGTTGTCTTGGGGCCAAGGTTGTAAAATATCAATGCTCCAAACTCTCAAAGCGTGTGCCAACAACAGGCATGGGAGTCAGGGGAGCCTTTAGTTTTTTTCTGACTCTTCCCACAAGCCTGGCAGGTGACACAAGTCCTAGAGAATGCATCAGAGGCTGTCCTCATCTAGGGCCAAACAAAGTAGGTGACAAGCCTGGCAAATGTCTTGTTCTGCCCCAGATTTGGATACAAGAAGTGAGTTAGGCTCAGTCCGCACATACATTTAGATTTAAAAGAAATTTTGAGAAAAATGTTCTGAGAAGATAAAGTTCAGTGGTGCAAGGCTGCAGGAGGTGCCTGAGGAGGGAGCTTCATCATCAGATAGCATTGGTTCAAAGCTGCTGTGTTTACCAGTGCCACCCATTGCTAAAGTGCTTTTGCTCTCTCTCTAAAACATGGTAAAATTGATGTACAACTGATTGGCACCTTTAATTTATTTGTAAGTGCCTAGTATATGGTACAATGTACTCAGGGCCTGTAAATGTATTGTTACTAGTCTGCCTTCAGCACTTATTGTGCCATTGAGTAAAGTAGCACTTTAAAACATGCCTCAGGCCTGCCATTGCAGCCTGCAGTGCAGTTTTAAACTGCCATTTAGACTAGTAAAAAATCTTTTGCCAGGCCTTAACCTTCCGTTTTAATGCTCATAAGTCAACCCTAAGATAGGCCCTAACCACTCATAGGGAATGGTATTTTAAAAGTAGGACATGTGGGTTTAAGTTTTACGTGTCCTGGTAGTGAAAAACTCCAAAAGCTGCTTTCACTACCACAAGGCTTCTGTCTCCCATAGGATGACACTGGGTTACCTTATTTAATTTAATACATGCTAACATTTGATTGAGAGCAGGTAGAAATATACTGTTTACACTCAAATTAATGGTAACTTCAAATTCACTATAATGGTAAAGTCAGATTTTAGGTTACAATTTTGAAAATGCTAATTTTAGAAAGGTGGCATTTTCCTGTCAAAAAGCTTCTGAGGCCTCTCTGCAACTGCCCAGCTGGCCTATTGCAACTGGACCTGCATGAGACCTGCTGGCTTCTGCTGTAGTGAGTCACTGATCCCCAAGAGGAGCATAACCATGTCTTGAAACCTTGGATGGCATAAGAGTGTACTCCTCCTCAAGACAAGGTGAAACTTCTAATGTTCGGGTTCCTCGTGACTACGAACTGGCCTGTTTTTGCCAAGACTCTGCCACTCATGACAACACGAAGTTCCAGTGAGACCTGCTCTCTGCACCGACAGCAACTGCCAGCGACACTGGCAACGCAAGACCTGCACCTTGCACTACAGCCTGTGATGACCCCCAATGCACAGCTAGAGCAACGACGGGCCGCAACACTTGATTGGCTCTTCACGCTACAGCGATGAACATCCGCAACGCCGAACTGCTCTTTGCGCTACAGCAATGACCATCTGCAATGCTCAGCCTGCTCATCACAGCCTCCTACACTGCAAACGGAACTCTTTGCACCGGAGTTTTGAAGGGAACCTGGTCCTTGTATCCAACCCATGCTCCATTGCGGTAGGTCTGAACTTGTGACTTTTCCCTGGTCTAGCACAACCAGATGACCATGAGTCATGGTGTTTGTGCTTTAAGGCTGTATTTCCACTTAAAACTTTAAAATGGAATATTTTGGGTTCTACTGATTGGATTATTGTTGTTCTGATATAATTTTATTTAATACAGCTTACCCTATCTAAATTGGTTTCGATTTTTTCTTGTGTTGTATTTTCACTATATTACTGTTTGTGTGCTGCATAAATACTTTACATATTGCCTCTCAGTTGAACCTTCCTGCTTTTGTGCCAAGCTACCAGAGGGTTAAGCACTGGTTAATCTATTGATTTTTGTGGGTCACCCCAACAAGGATTTTGGTTGTTGTCTGAGTGGGGCTTCCACCACCCAATTTCTCACATAAATTTACCATATCTTCAATAACTTTAGCAAGCAAATGAGTAAGGGAAATCATTTAAATATTCAACATAATGGAGGGGCCCACCTTAGGTTTTGACCTGGACTGACTCCAAGACATAGAAACAACCCCTGAAGTTAGCAAAGAGTTGCAAAGTACTCCAAGTGAAGGAAAAATCAGTGTCTCCAATTTTTGCAGGCATTGCACTGGAAAAGGATCTAGTGGTAAGCCCAAAGAAGTAGATAAACGTGTCACCTAATCAGCATTATCAAGCTGAAAGTACTCCAGTAAGAAGTGGTACAATCCAAAAAAGAGCATGTGGGCACAGGTAGAGAGGACACAGTGGGAGAGACTGGCAGTGAATTGATAAGTAAAGATTTTGATCTTATATTGAAAAAATCTGAGGGTTCTGAACACAATTCCTGACACAACTGAATTCAGAAAGCAGCTGCAATCGGGGAGGCTGTACTATAATAGTGTGAGAAAAACATTTCTTTGTTGAGATTATAAGAGTGCAGGATATGCTAATGAAAATAATTCGTTTTAATTTTGTGGATTAGTTTTTTATACATGTGCAATTCTGACTTATAAAGAGAGAAATGCTCAAGGTTATAAAACCAGACATTTGCAACACTGTTTAGCAGAGACTAAGTTGAAATGAAACAGAGGGCATATTTATGAGAAAATGTTGGACCGCGGAGCTGCGCCGAATTTGTCAGTGCTGCGGTCTGACATTTTCAAAACGCAGTGATGCAAGGTATTCACAAGAATACGGCACACCCCTGTGTTTTCCTTAGCACTGGCGCTAAATTTAGCTGCCTAGCTTTAATGCAGGCACCCTTGCACTGAAGTGAAAGGGTGCCTGCGTTGCAGGGAAGGAGTGTTCAATCACTTGTGGCGATTTGCTACTTCTATGTGTGCTGAAGAATGCAGCACACATAGAAGTAGCAAATCGTCATTATTTAGTGATTGTTTATGTGAAGGAAGAGACACCTTCCTGCACATAAACAATCATTAATGGCATTTTGCTCTTTCTATGTGTACTGCTGAATGCTGCACACACAAAAAAAGCAAAAAAGAGGCGAAATAAAATTATTTCTCCTCGTATCGCTATTCTAAGCCTACTCTTGCATGGCGTTAGTTTTTAGTGCTGTCTCAGATTTACACTTCCTTGTAAATCTGGTGCAGAGTCAGAGCAATGGCTGTTCCATGCCCCTTTCACGCTAAGTGATGCGTGTAAAGGGGCCTGTTAGAAATGGGGTTCTCTAGTTGGAAGAGGTATGCACCTTGTCCAAGTAAGGACCCTTGCTTCTAGTCAGGATAAGGAAGTTACACCCTTTAGAAAACCCCTGCTCACCCCCTTGGTAGCTTGGCAAGAGCAGTCAGACTTATTCCAAAGGCGATGTGTAAAGCATTTGCACCCAGACACACAGTAACACAGTGAAAACACTACAAATGGACACCACACCAGTTTAGAAAAATAAAATATATTTATCTGAAACAAACAAGACCAAAACAACAAAGATCCAACATACACAATTCAAAATGTGACTTTTAAAAGGATTACTGCAAAAATACAGCTCATAGAAACATATAGCTCCAACTGGGGCTACTACGTCATTGTGACAAGCATAAATACAAAGTACGGTGCCGACCGAGACGTGCACAGGCTGGCCACGCTGTCACATGATCCCCCAAGTAACAGTACCTTGGAAAATGAAGTTAAAAGACAGTGCATGGCATTGTGGACGTGAGGTGTTGATGGCCAAGGCAAGGTCAGCTCCTTACTGCCACAGGGAAGGTAAGGCGCCGAGTCCGCAAGGAGGCAAGGTGTCAAGTCAGGGCTGTCAGGGTAGGTGAGGCGGTGTTGACAGTAAGGCGTCGCATCCGTTCAGCAGTGCGATGTCGATGAGTTCCGGAGTCACTCACATCATGTCGAGATGCAGGTGTTGGCAGCGACCGGCATCGGCAGGCGTTGGCGGGCGTCGGAGCTGTGATGCAGGCAGGGCTGGGCATTGTGCACTTCACGAGTGGTGCCCACAGTCTTGGTGCAGGTCACTTCATCACTGGCGGCGGTGCTGATGGCGTTGGTGTTGTTTTTCTTGGGTTGCAGCACAGCCACACCATTCCAAGGGCCCAGGAACTGGAATTGGCACCCTTTGGCAATCAGGAGTCCAGTTGCTGTTTTGCAAGATGCAGGGGAACTCTTTGTGCCCCTGAGACTTCAGAACAGGAGGCAAGCATACTTCAAGCCCTTGGAGAATCTTCTTAAGCAGGATGCCACAGCAAGGCAAAAGTCCAGTCCTTTCCACTGCTCACAGACAGAAGCAGCAACTGCAGGCCAACCTAGCAAAGCAACATACAGCAAAGGGGTAGTACTCCTCCTGACAGCTCTTCAGCTCTTCTTCTTGGCAGGGTCCTCTTAATCCAGAAGTAATCTGAAGTTCTGGGGTTTAAGGTCTAATATTTATTCCCCATTTTGTCTTTGAAGCTCTTTGTTGCAAGAGTCTCTGAGCTTGGTAAAAAACTGTTTTGTCCTCCCTGGTCCACCTTCACTACAGGAGGTGGAGACAGCATTGTGAAAAGGAGACACAGTCTATTAAGGTGCTAGTAAAAACTCCTCCAACCACTCTAAGTGCAGAACAGGTCTATTCAGCCCAGCTATGAGTCACTCAGAAAAGACAGGACCCACCTCAATCCCCCCTTGTGACTGTCTAGAGTGAATGAACATCCCCAGCTCCTGTCACTCCAAAATCAGACAGTGAATGCACAAACAGGCAGAGGCACACAGAATGGTTAAACAAGAAAATTCCCACTTTCTAAAAGTGGCATTTTCAAACACACAATTTAAAAACCACCTTTTCTAAAAGATGTGTTATTAAAATCTGAGTTCAGAGAGCCTAAACTCCAAATCTCTGGCTGTTCCCCATTGAAAGTTACACAAGGCTGAATGGTACAATTTAAAATCAGGATATCAGAAACCACCTTAATTCTTTGGACGTTTAAGTTTAGACAAGGCAATGCATGCATGCTTATTATTCCAAAGAAACTTTGTACAAATGGAATTAATCTGAGAAAACTAAGACACAGGTATTTTCAAATGTAGTATAGACAATATATATAGAACATGTGGTACAACCATCATCATGATGGTGTCAAGTACCCCACCATGATAGATGAAGGGGGACCATGATGAGAGTAATTTTTGAAGTTTAAGTTTTAATGTAGCAACTCTATAATTGATAGTGTTTGGAAAAGTAGAGGAAAAGTAAGTACTAAGGTATTTGATTTTGAAAGGGCACCCGGTACATTTAGTATCAGCAATCATATATTGATAGCAGAAGGGTACTTTAAATATATGCTTTTCTACTCATACTGTCCTGGGTGGTGCAGTTCTAATTATAATATTAGCAATAAAGAAATAAATGTACTCATTAGACTAACAAATTGTTTTAAGTTTGAACCAAAACATAAGGATTATGGGTTAAAAACAACAAATAAAGAATCAGTGCTACAAAGAAATAGTTTTGCATGTGAGAATTTCTGTTATGGGAATTGCTTTTCACATAGAAATACAAGAATAACAAAATGCAGCACTCAAACAATTCAATGAAGTATAAACACCTAGGGGCTTATTTATGAGCCACTTGTGCCACTGAAACATCACTTTTTGTGACACTCCGGCGGCACAAACCTTGAAATCATATCTATGAGGCCATGCAAAGCCACTTGCGTGGCTTTGAATGGCCTCAAAGATATGGAGTAAGGTTAGACAGAGCAAATCGCTGCATTGCCTTACTCTGCGCTTAAGAGGCGTTCCATGGACATTTATGTGGGTGTTCACACGCAATACCCATGGATTTTGAGACTTTCCCAGATGTACAAGAGCATGTAAACCTGGGACAGTGCCAAAAGCTTACACCTCACGAGGTGAGGCATAATGAGGAGAAAGAGGAAAATGCCTCTCAGGATTGTTTTTGTGCTGGAAGGTGACCCTTCCCGCACAAAAACGATCCTGCGGACAACAAAGGTACCCTTGCACCATAGTGCAAGGGTGTCTGCATTGGCACTATGCTGCTGAAACGGCACCAGTGCTGGGAGAAAGGATAGGAATCCATGGTATTAGATAAATAAGGAGCATTCCTGCCCTTTCATTTTGACGTAGGGCAGTGCAAGAAGGTGACTCGCTGTGCTTCCCTATGCCTAAACCCCATTAACAAGACCCCAAGAAGATATAATGCACTGAAGCACTGAGTATTATAATTGCACAGGAACAACTGTCCATTGCAACATAGATAAACAACAACAATCAACACAGTGATATAATAAAGACTGTGTTATAGAATTACCAAAAGAAGAGTAGATACTTTTATTTACATCATAAAAAAATAAGACGGAAAGTGGGAAATTAAGAGTTGCACAAAACTGAAAGCCTATTTGAGCAATGTTTTCATGGTCCGAAGATCACAATTTTACACTAAACAAATAAGCATTTAGCACTTTAAGACATATATGGTGTTAGGAAAACATTAAAATTAATTGTTAAAGTATGAGAATGCATACAAGACCGGGGCAAATGATTGTCAATCATGATGATCCACGTAGAAGACAGGGTGATGTATGTGCAAAACGTGAATACACATTTTTTCAGGTGTTGCATGCAACTCAGCCTGGTTGCATGCAATATGGATTTATATATGGTGGGACAGATTGAGTGAATGCTGTGAAACGCAGCAAAACAACCAAAGATGCTGCATTGCATTGTGAAAGGTAGAAAGCACAATGTAGAATCAAGTTTACAAAATATAGTGCTGCTGCTGTCATCCCTTGCACTGGCACAAATAGGCTGCCTATCACCACACCCACACCTTTGCCACAAAGCACAAAGGAGTGTATGTGATGCTTAGCATAGGTTTTGTACTGGAAGGATAACCTTCCAGTACCAAATAGTCTACCTATACTAACTTTTCTCACAGCCTATGTGTGCTGTGCAGTGCTACCCACATGCATTGTGAGAAAATGTGAAGAAAGGAAAATATTTTTTCTACTGCCTCAAATAGGTGCTATTTCTTGATGCTAATCCCTGTCTACCATTGACAACGGGTGTTTTGTGGGAGTGCCTCACTCTCATCAATGGAATGCCCCCTCAATGCAAAATAGCCCAAAGTGCTCCTTTCATTACTTTAAAACTACTTTGCAGTGTAAAAACTGTTTTGAGCTGGAAACCAAGTACTATATCAGCCCTTTATGCCACTTTGCATCCCTTTTTGTGAGCATGATCCAAGTGGAAACATTAGAAGGCAGACAAATGCATCCTGACAGGACCAAGGAGGGACATTTCCATTCCCTAGTGCACATTTTATTTGTAAACATGGTAGTAGAAAGTTAGCTATGAGGGAAATGACATATTATGTTGCATCCTGTAGGAAGAATTACAGTACGTTTCCAATTGTACTTCCCTGAACAAGAAAGATTTTGGAAATAGCCTGTAGAATAATACAAGAGACGAGGATGAGACAACCCCATCTGGCTCTGCTCTAAACCATGCCATGAATACTTATATAAGGTATTGGTAATGGGGTGGGATTACACACACAGACCACTTGGTGGAGGGTGTGCTCATACATGGAGTCTTACCTCAAGCCTGCAATCACATTAAGGTACACAGAGCAGCACTGCATGCCTTGGTATATTGTTTGGGATTTACCCAACTATGCTGCCAGATGACTTGTTTCAACTTAGAGAACACTGGTAGGAAAGGGATGCATGACGAAATATGATTGTGGCACATTTAATCTTCTCCCTAATTTTCAGAATTATTGTTCAGGGTTTTATAAGATTAATAGCCATTCATATGCACATGATTTGCAAACGGTGTGTAATACATAGTCATCTAGTAGACTAACAACCACTGTGTGTGTGTACTTGTTTGAAGGGGACAGTGCTGGTCCTATGTGTGCAGCCTGTGGATGAGAAGTTCTATGACAGGTTTGTCTAACTCCCAACTCCCTTTTACTCAAGCCTGCTAATTCCCCTTTTCTATGGAAAGGTTTTCTTTTCCTTTTGGAATATAGGGGAATCTACGACTATGACCACAACCAATTGGGGCTAGCACAACACTCTAAAGAAGTCTTTTAATCCTCCAAAGTCTCTTGTGCTCATTTAGTTCTGGGCAATAAATCCTGGAGTAATAGTGCGATCTTGTAATTACACTACCACATTTAGAAAACCTAATATCAGATAAGGACATATGAAAACTAATTTTGGGTCAACTGTGTGACTTCATGAAATTGATGTAGAATCTCAGGAGTACTCAGAGGAGTTCTGGATTTGCAAGAGTACTGCCATGCATAAAATGCAATGATGCAGAATTTTCATTAGCTGGCAGGTGTAAATTTGACAATGCAACTTTTTTACACCATAATTCCTTTATCCATGCCTTTCTACCAAATCCTACCCTGTAACCCCATCTACTCCTATCTTTGACAGGAGCAAATTTGAATTTCTATTTTTTGGATGGAAATTACCTTTGAGAGTGATGTGAAGCATATACATTTGTAGGTTTTCAATTAAACATACAAAATGCAGTCAAACAAATGTCCAATGTTCTGCCTCTTCTTTTGAAAGTAAGTGAAAAATCGACTATACTTCCAGACTTTGCAAAAGCAAAATCACACCCATCTCCCTTCTGTGATTCAGTATTAGCATTTTGTTTTTTCAATGCCATGTTTTTGCACACCTAAGTTGAATTTGGGTGTGCAAAAACCTTTGAGAATGAGGGCATTAAAATGATTGATATGCCAAGATGTACCACCCAGGCAAACATCACACGAGTTGAAGAACATTTTATCACTGTTATGCACTAGGTTACCTCCAACTGTTAACCTATATAGAATTTTTGAATTTGAATTTTATTACATTTGCATAGTTACTTAAAACCATTGCAATACGAATTTCAATTAAGACAATAAAATCATAATGAGATATTAATTACACATTTGCAAAATTCATGTATCCTTAAAAGCTTAAAACAGTTAAATTACTTTCTGATTAAAAATGCTTTGTTCTTCATACGCATAGCTCTCAATATAAATTGTGCGTTCTACCCGGCTTCATTACTCTGTCTGGGCAGTTCTATTAACCAAGAGGGGATGTTATTAAGAGACCAGTCCAAGTGCTTATATGGGGGCTTCCCAAGTCGACCTTGTTGGAGGCAGTCTTGTATCAAAGTTAAAAGAGTGCACACAGTAGTCCCAGATATCTCGATTTCCAGACACCTGCATGAGTTGATGGCCTAACGGCTTACCCGTTGGCCTGGAAGGAATTTCGGTGTTCGATGGCATTTTTTTCTCGGCTGCATCTAGGAATCTCACTAGTCTACAGTTTAATTGAGGTGTTGCTGGGTCAAAGCATGCCAAAACTGCTTGTCTCCTTGAGCGAATACTCCTTTGATTTAGGGGGACTCTTAGCAGCTGTCTCCTTTCCTGTATTAGCTCCTTACAGGAGCATAATAAATGGATAATGTCGCCCTGGCCATTTTTGCACAGACTGCAAGATGTTCGAGATGGCTCCCTCTTCCATGGTGGAAGATTCTGAGTGCACAAGATCAAGCCAAGGCGAAGTTTTAAGAATTTTAATTTCTGTGATTTCGGGTAGCCCAGATTAAAATATTTTTGGGGAGCTAGGACTTTGTAATTGTTCACAGTCATCAAGGCGTGCGATCTTGCTGAAAAGGCTGTTTGTCCTCCACCAATGCCAATTTTTTCAGGGATTTCCAAACTAATTTCTTAAAAGCTGAATGGTGGGTCTGTGTGTTCCAAAGGGCCAAGAGTCCAGTGCATGCTAGAGCCTCCTGAAGATAACTTCTTGCAGGAGAATCCTCCCTCTGCTGAAGATCTTGCCATAGAAGCTGATTTAGAGTTTTAGGGGCCGATAGTCTGATTTTGTTCCAGCAGTTGATGTATGCGCCGTATCTGGCCCATGATTGCTTCAATAGGCTGAATTCCAGCCTAATTTGCACCAGGGAAGTGTAGTTTGGAAGGCTAAACGTGGTTCTGTATGCTTTTACTAACGTTGTATCCAACAGTTTTGCATCTCTGCCTCTTAAGGCTTCACTACCATAAGTTATTGTGGGTAGGATTTTAGCATGTGCTACATTCAGTAGGGGACTCAATGTTGGGCCCAATAGTTAGGCTTTTCATGGTTAATGCTAGCACCAGCCCCTTTCTTTTAATCTCTTCTAGGTGTCGAGCAAATGTTCCTTCTTTATCAATGTATACACCTAAGTACTTATAGACTCCCGCTGAGTCTATTCGTGTACCGCCCAGCTGACAGCTTCTCACTGCCTTCCTTTTGTTGTTAATTGTCATAGTTCTAGTTTTCTTTAAGTTGATTGACAGCTTATTTGCTTCTGCGTAATCATGCATGCTGTTGAGAAGATGTTGCAAGCCGACTGATGTGTGGCTGAGCAAGATTACGTCGTCAGCGTAAAGGAGATTGGACAGAGTTGTGCCCCCCATCCCGGGTGCGTGAGAATTGCTGGTGTTGAGTAATAGTGGTAGGTCTGCCATAAATAAATTGAATAACATGGGTGCCAGCACGCAGCCCTGTTTGAGACCCTTCGTTGTTTTTACTTTCCTTGTCAAATGCGTCCCTGTGCCTAGTTTGACCTGTACCCAGGTATCAGTATGTAGGAGCATTAACATTTTTAAAAGAGCATTTGGGATACCCCAGCTGGCTAGCTTCGCCCACAATCTCGATCTGTCCAAATTGTCGAAGGCGGCACTAAAATCGATAAAACAAAGGTGCAGCTGCATTTTCTTCAAAATTGTAGCGTCTATAAACAGGGATAATGTCAAGATGTTCGTTGTTGTACCTGTTTTCTTGCGGAAGCCTGTCTGATTTAGTGGAACTATATCATTTGTGTCCGCCCAGACTGTAAGCTCTTCCAATAACGTACCCGCAAAGTATTTTGCCTCATTATCGATTAGTGCCACTAACCGATAATTGCCGGGCGAAGTATAGTAACTTCAACATGTATTACAGTTCACCTACTTTTTTGAAAATAAGCAAGCAAGATAGAAATATCGGTCCATCAGATTATTACAACTGTTTACCATTTTTGCATAATTTTGAATGATCTTCTCTGTGTGTGCTAAGTAGACTGTATTTATTGATTGATTTATTTCTTATCTATTTATTGAATTGAACTGTTTTTAAATGTGCATTTATTAGTTCATGCATTTATGTGCTCACTCAAAATACCCAGAGGTTTTAAGGTAACCAATTCAACCAATACTTTAGTGCTTTGATGTAGGTTTGGGGTGCTAAAGGTGTTATATAAGTAAGCAATATATCATATATCATAATATTGGGACACTGACAGTAATGCACTGAAGTTGGGTACAGGAGCGTCATCATTGACACAGAGAAGAAGTACAGTAATAATGAATGAATATTGAATAAGTATTTACTGTGCTGAATATTTGAAATTAGTACAAATACATAAAAGAATAGGGGGCGTGGCTAAGATGGCATCAGAAATCAGTCGCATAATCGCAAGCTCCATCCTGCTCTTAATGCACCCGACTGAGCTGCCGACTCACATGGGGCCACCGGCGAGAGTGAGGACCGCCGAAAAGACGCCCAGGCGAAGCTGGGGCCTGGGTGCTGGCGGAGTGGCCCACAGCGACTGGCTGTGGTGGTCCTGTTGCTGTGGGATTGGTGGCCTAATGGAGGCTCCCAGCTGTGGCCTGAGCTGGAGAGACACGGCTCCAGGTGTGTCGTCTTGTCTCTTGGAGTGGTGATTGAGCCCGGGGGCAAGGTTGCCCCTCTCGCCAAGGACGCTGATGCGGCCAAAGTGGAGACACTGCCTGTAGGGCTATGTGGGAGTTGGAGGACGACCGTCAAGGATTGACGGCCCCTATTGCTGCGCGGCACGCTGTAGTGGTGTGTCACAGGAGCACTCAGGATAAGGGAGGTGTGGCCCAACTCCTTCCTTCTGCCCAGGCCCAATACGTGAGGCTGCTGAACTACATGGCTGCTGGATCACAGGCCCCGTCCCTACGGTGAGCCACACCAGGGCTGCAGCGAGCATTTAGCTGACAAAACAAAAACAAAGGAACAAAAAGAGAAAATACAGAAAAGAAGAAAAAGGGGATGCACAAACAGCAGCAACAGAATTGCACTCCACAATATGTGCACAACTCCTGGGTACCCACATATACTCCTGGAATCCTCTGTGGGATCTACCTTGTGAGTCTGTTGTGCAAAGCCTCATTTGAGCAAGGTGAGCAATCCCACCTTACAATTCTTTCATTCTCCACGTGGTAGCTATATGCCCATTGCCACAAAGGATCTACACCATGAAGGCACATATCAACAGCTGACCATGGCCCTGAGATAAGCTACATCAGGAGTGGGATGCCCCTGGGACACTTTCCTGCTGCTGCTGCATAAACGGACCGATTCACAATACCCACCTAAGTCCTCCCAGTCAAGATGGTGTGACCTAAAGGCTCTAAGCCTTGGGATACCCAGCAGACTTCTGCTCCACCTGCACTGGGGGGGGGACTCCTGGTGGGGATGCCCCTCAGCACTGACAGTGAGCCCCATGACACCCATGCTCAATTTGCGGAACTTTTGACAGCCATGCAAAACCTACAGGCATCGCTGGAACCAAAATTGGACACCCTGATCATAGGCATGGGCAGCATGTGTGAGGAACACAACAAGCTGAAGAATAGGATGTCTGCACAGGATGTTATTATAAATGAAATGCAATCACTTGTATCTGAAATACAGGCTACTATCACTGCTCTACAATGAGAAGTGGAACTCTTGAAACGAAGGGCTGAAGACTCAGAAGGAAGGATCAGACGTAACAACATACAAGTGGTGGGCCTCCCCGAGTTGATTGAGGGCTCAAGCATGGCCCTGTAACTAGAGCAATGGCTGACACAAACGGTCCTTGTAGGTACATCTACTTTCTTCTCCATTGAAAGAGCTCACCAGGTCTCGGCCCGCCTGCCACCACCTAGGGGGCCTCAGTGACCGATGGTAGCATAACTCTTAAATTATTGGGACAGAGACAACATCCTTCAAATTGCACACACTAAAGGCCCATGGTAAATGGAGAACCAATCCGTAAATATATTCCTGGATTATACAACTGAAGTCGAACAATGTAGGTCCTTCTACCATGCAATGAAACTCTAGCTACGACAACTGTGACTCAAATATTCATTGATTTTTCCAGCTAAACTCTGTGTTGTGGAGGAGGGTAAAGTGTTCCTCTTCCGGACTGCCCAAGAGCCCTGGAACTGGTTGAAATCCAGGGGAAAATACCCCCCAACCAAACACTGAGATGCTGAGGAAGATTGGTGCCCTGTAGGGAATCGCCACCACTCCAATCGTAAATACCAATCACACACTTCCCGGGATCAGACTACGTGGGAGAGGGCACAGGTGGTGGCCGTGCTACATGAGATGGTTTCCCTTGGCTCGGAGATCAGTGCCAGAACTTTGGATGCTACAGATTCATTGTCGGGGGTGGCTCTTTACAAGATGATCTAACGGATGCCCTACAAGGGTGCCCTGTAGTCACACCGATGACTGCCGACCAAATTGGTTGATCCTTCTGCACTCATATCCTTTTCCTGAATGAGTATGACATTGTTACTTTGCCTTCAGATGGGAGATTTATTATGCTAGGACGGCAGGTTGGAGGGCAACGACTTAATAGGGGGTAGGTGCTACTGGATTTGCTGCGTGACTACTTAGCAACAACACTCCATGGTACCCACATATTACCCCCTATGATCCGCAGGACTCTTTCAACTTTTGGTTTACATACATTGTGGGATTTGTGGCCTGCTGCTGCACTGTTGCGCAATGGCCTAGGAAGGGAAGTTTATAACAATTTTGGGGACAAGACATGTGTGTGTGGTACTGGGCACTAAATGATTCCAGCGGACTCCTTCTTTGGAGCGGCTACAGATTCCCGCTTCAGCTTTACTATGGCAACTGGAATAAAAGTTTCTCACATGGAATGTGAGAGGGATGGGATCCTACACTGAACACCACCAGATTTATGCCTACTTAAAGAGGCACAGGGCTCACTTTGCCTGTCTTCACAAGACACATCTTACATCTCTAGAACTCACTAGACTGCGTAGATGAGGGCATGGAGGGAATCTATTGTACTAACTATTCCAGTTATGTGAGGGGAGTAATTATTTGGGTGGCCTGGGTAGTATCCTTCACGATATCCCATACTCGGATCGACCCTGAGTGCCACTATGTTGTGGTGGGAGGGCTATTGGATGTTATACCTTTAACGCTTATAGCTATTTATTCCCCTACTGCAGGACAAACAACATTATACACAACTCTAACACCTGTTTTACTACCTGACCCAGCAACACATGCACTGTGGTGTGGGGACTTTAATGGGGTACTTGATCTAACAGTGGACAGGTCTACTTACCCTCTACCCACGGTGCGTCCTTGCTCCGTTTCCCAACACCTGAACACGTGGGCTACTGACATGCAAGTAAGGTAACTCCAGTGCACTACACCCTAAAGACAGGGAATATTCCCATTATTCAATGATACAGAAGCTTCATTCCAGAATGGATATGGTCTTTGTTCCCTAGGCGATGATAACACAGTGCACAAGGGTGGAACAACTGGGTAAGACCCTGTCCGATCACAATCCCTTATTGGTTTCCTTGCGGTGGGATAGGCCTAAATCTAGGATTCCTACTTGCCACTTGCGCTCTAATGCCCTGGCTGATGCAGGATTCAGTTCTCTGATTAATGAGGCCATTGACACCTATTTTTGGGAGAATGAGGGGACAGCTTCAAATGCATTGATTGAATGGGATGCTTTCAAGGTCGTGCTACGTGGCCTGTGCAAGAAAACGGCATATGGGATACGTAAGGGGCTATATGATGATGTATCGGCTATAGAGAGTCGTGTGCAAGAACTGGGACAAGCCTGTCTGATGGGTACTGATCAATTTCCAGCCCTAGCAGAATTACGCAAAGACTACAGACAGGTACTCAACAGTCTCTCCAACTTTGACTTTAAAATATGCACACAACAACAGCACAAACTTGGTGATAAGGGGGACTGTTTGCTAGAATGGTTACTACACTCTGAATCACCTACACAATTGCTGCGATCCACCAATGATCAGGATGGATATTGACCACGTAGGGGGATATCAAAGAGGAATTTGCAACTTATTACTGGGCCTATATGGTGAGCCTTTGGTGGTAACTCCAGATGAGCTTGCTACATACTTCACTCAAGTCCAAACCCCCTCGGTTGACCCCTTTTAATGCCATGAATTGGATAGCCCTCTCACACTAGAGGAAGTGCAGGAGGTGATGACCCAGCTAGCCTGAGGAAAGGTTTCGGGTACTGATGGGTTTCTAATCGAATTTAATGCTCATTATCATGCCCACTTGGCCTCCCACCTTCTTATGGTGCAATTATTGATTGTGCTAGCCACTTAGACGGCTGGGCATGAAACAAAGGGTTCGCTTAGCCCCTGGGTGTGATACAGGATGCAACTGTTGATGTGCAATTGTTGATGTGTAAATGTTGATGTGCGATTGTATTTGTGCGATTGTTGATGTACGATGTTGTATTGCTGTGAATATTGCAAAACTGTGGTTTGTTTATGTGGTGTGTTTTTGTCGATAATTTAATGTTCCATGTGAAGGTGCCGCTATTTCTCACAACCTGTATTTGACATCAAAGCAATATCCTTCAGATACTGTTTTTTACTAACAACTGCATTTCTTCCAGGTTGTAGCCTTTCATATGCATTGTTTTTTATGTTTAAGAAAAGTTATATTTTTTGATGAATCTGTAGATAGTGCTTAGCTCATAGTAATGTAATTAGAACCAGTAACTCCCGGTGAATATTCTCCCCACGATTCAGATCGAAACCTGAGAGTCCCTACAGAGAAAGAAGCTAAGGTATCTTATCCTCTAATTAAAAAACTGATAATGGAGACACCATTAAAGCACATGCAAACCAGGAACCCCACACTGGCTAAAAAAGGAGGGAACTTTCGACACTAAAATACTTGAACATATTAGAACAGACATACAAACCAAATACGCTGGTCAAAAGAGAGATAAAGGGAGGCATTTTTGGAACTATGGGCCATCTTCGAGGGAGCCGAGATTGATAGTCCTGCACCAAAAACAAGGCATCAACATCTCTCCCACCATATGCAGGTATGGAGGTGCTCTTGCCCATTCTTCCAGCATTAGGGTATTCCAATCTACTGATAGTAGAAGCCGACGTGCCTCCCACCGAACAATGAGTGGTTAGGCCAAGGCATGAAAGACTAACTGGTCAGGAGGCCCAGACAGTCACTTAGCAACCCCAGTCCGGTACAAGGGCACCCATAAGTTCGAACCCCCGTCCATCGTGCCCAACACATACAACCCCAGAAGTACAGGGAACATGCACTCCCACTGGTTCAGGCAAACACACATGAGTGTCAGGGAGATTTGTGAAGGTTCTGGTCAGTATTACAGTTAGTGGGAGTGAGGAAGGGTGTCTCAGTCCTCCAGGAAATGATGACAAGGGTGAGACTACAGGACTTGCCCAGTCAACCAAGGGAGAAGGATGGGAGCCAATGCTCAAGGCAGAAGAGGCACACCATGACACCCACCTCATACTGTCAACTATTAGCTGACCAGAGGAAGAATCAGTAATAATGGCACTTGTGAATAATATACCATACAACTTTGTAATAGAGACACGGTCAGCAAGGTCATGCCTGAGAGAAGACTGGTCCCCTTATCAAAAGACACTACAGCAATACAACGGTTCTCAGGTACGGTGTCAAGCATCCTCTTCACAAAACCCCTCCAACAAGAGATACGAGGGATTCGGGTGAGAGGACCATTACTATATTCCCCTTCATCCCTGACTAATCTATGAGGATGAGATCTGCTTGCCAAACTGAAAATTACCATCCAGTTTTCCGACTATGTGACCATGGCCTGCTCTTCCCCAGGGCTCACATCTAAAGGTAGCATTAAAACATCCCTTCAGCACAAGTATACCAGCTAAGACCCCACCTACCAGCCGGACTACCTTTAGTGAGGTTGTCTTGGCATACATGGTAGGGGTCCTGGGTGTCGGCGAACTGATTTGTCAGTTGACACGTTGCACACACCTCCTCCTAGTTGAGGCATCTAAAAGGTCAAAAACCTTTGCAACTAGTAGGATAGTTAAGGAGAAAGAGAATCGCTAGTACATTACACATGGGTCCACTGGGTCAAAGTGAGAAATGGGGCCAAGGCATGTGGGGTCAATGGCCATACCGGCTAGATCCCATGCACCTTTTTCAACCAAAGCTAAGGCCATCTCACCACCACTGCACTTCCACGC
Source organism: Calotriton arnoldi (assembly GCA_963921515.1). Lineage (NCBI taxonomy): Eukaryota > Metazoa > Chordata > Amphibia > Caudata > Salamandridae > Calotriton > Calotriton arnoldi. The sequence continues at coordinate 1,150,903 of CAWUFW010004512.1, forward strand.
ACCTGGGTGCAGCAAAGACAAGGATGCCTGGTGCGGTGGGGTGCATCCGCCCTACCTAAGGATCCCTTTCAACTGTCAAAAATGATACCTGAACGCATAGCTGTCATACAGAGGGCTGCACCTAAGGAAGACAGAAACATACCACTAGGAAATGTCCCCGCTGATCGCAGGGAAAGGAAGGCTGAGTATGAGACGAGTGGGCAGTCACACACACCCTCCATTCGGCGACCCACAAGGATGATCTCTGTATGGGAGCAAGCCCAGAGAGACACTGCTAAATTGGTCTAACACAAATTGAAAAAGGCCGCCCTCAAGGGGGACACTGGCCACTAGAATGAAAATGCCACCAGTCTTAAAGGGAGCTCCACAGCACAACCCCAGAGGGTACCAACCTAGCTATAGCGGCAGAGGCCAGGGAAGTTGGCAGCAACCACACCTCAGAGAATGCTACTATTGCCACAGGATGGGCCATCTGGCAGACAGATGCCAGTTATTAGCATACCACGCATAGCGATCAATGGTACAGGGTCAGCCACAACAAAATTCTAATCACCCCCACAACAGAGATCAGATAATTACACAAACACATGGCAACAGCAACAACAGGCAGGGAACTCAGCCCAAAATGGACCAGGGCCACAGCTCCGGCAGGGTGGGGTAAATCCTTCACACAAACACAGAATCCAAATATGCATTAAAGATGACTCTCCAGAGTGAATACCACCCATTCACCCACATCCCAAGAATTAACTGTACCTAAATCAAAGGAGGACCAATAAGACAGCGTTGGGAATACAAACTTTTACTTGCATTCAGGGATTCAGGGCTTCTATGTGTGTTCTGCTGATCGGATATCCTCACTAGAGTTCACCATTTAGGGCAACTGCAGAAGCCAAAGCCCACTTCTGCTGCTGATCCCCAGGGTGGAGTTGGCTGGCCACACCCCAGGGGGAGGGTAGTTTGACAAGGAGAGCGGGCGGCTCCCACACATGTTCTTAGAAAGAAGGCACCCAGGTCCCCGTATCCAACGTCAATGGGACAGGTTCCAATAACCAGGTCAAAATGTCCCCATTCTCAGGCATCTGGCCTGGGAACAAAATTCCTTTATGCCGTGTAGCCCCAACAGCACCCCTATAAACTGCAGGCCTCCAGCAAATGGAGCCACCCCTTTCAGTTCTAAAATGTCCTCAAGTGACAGGAACCAGGTTTTCCATATGCTTGGGATAGTCAAGAGGCCATAACCTCCACAGCATACGCACAAGAGCCAACAGTTGTGAAGTGCCTTCACGATGTTCAGTCCATCGGGAGGTTCACAATGTTAGCCAGATATCCCAGCAGTACAAGACAGTTCAGGTCCAGCCATCATCTCTAGGCAAAGTTCAGCAAGGGTTCTGGGTCTTGGCCTGCACTTCACACGTTCTTATGATCTCAGTAGTGTTTTCTCTTACATTCCCTTGGGTTTTCCAAGTCTCCAAAGTCTGGTCACCGGGCCATAACCTTCTAAAAGAAACAAAAATGACAGGAGCGTGCCTGCTAGTAGGAAGACCCTAGCCACAAGCTAGGACCCACAGATCCAAAACACCACAGAAAATACATGGTGCCTAGCAGAGGGGGGCCACAGAATCCATCACAGCTTCAAGCAAAAGTACAATGCAAAAGGTGCACACCCCCATATCAGGCCTTGAAATTATCCAGTGCACTGGGCCTCACATACACGATCCAGAGAAAGCAGTAAGCCCCGAACTTGGACACCACAAGACGGCACGATCAGGTGTACATGGGAAGCACAGAGCAATGTTCCAACCCCCTCTGCCTCATGAAAAGTGAGGTATTAAATCACACGAGATCTAGGGAAGCACACAAAAACCCACAATAATAGACCAAAGTTATCCCAAAAAGAAGTTTCGAGAAAAAGTGGGTTTGAGAGATAAAATGCCACAAGGGAAGGGCACATTGCACAGCGCATGCCAAGAGAAATAAGATATGAGGGAACATTGCAAACCACCAAACAACACAAAGTAGTGGTACACCCTCTCCCTGTTCAGTCCTGTGCACATGTAGGATGAAAACAACCCATGCCGATGTCACCCCCATGCACACATTAGGAGAGATAGGGTCCCAGAAAAACTAGTGACACCTATAAACCCGAGAGAAAAACTGATACGATCCAGCCCTAAGATCAAGACCACTTCCTAAACAAAGATCTTCAATCCACATACCCAGATAGGTACATAGGCTGATAAAATAGACAAATTTACCTAATTACCCATAAGCCACCTTTAAGCCTGAAACCACTTAAAAAAGATACCATGATCTAGGCCACCTTCCGGGGGCCTCACTAAAACATTGCGTAATAGGGGCGTGGATAACACACTCCTCAAGGGAAATACAGGAACCAGAAGAAAAGATCATTAATAGTGGTGCACGATTAATGTTTCTCAGACTTATCAAGGAACCTAGGTTTTGTCCAACAAGTCTGCAAGTGAACAGCCAAAGTGCACCACCTTTCAGCTGCCACATCATCACCCTAATGTGGATCCAAAGTGTATGAATAAAACGTATCTGCACTGTGAACTTTTTTGATTTAACTTTTTGAATGAAAACACTCGACAAGAGAACCACAGACATCTCCCCTTAATTCATATCAAAGACCTGCAATGTTTACTTACAAATTATTTATTTTTGAAGTTCTATGTACCCTCTGTCTGGTTTTGGTTCGCCGGCACCTATTTGCTACTAAAGAACTGCCTGGCCAAATGGAGTCTGTTCAGAAACAATCACAACGCTTGCATAGGGTCCTCTCCCATGTCACCTATAATTACCCCAACCAAAACACTTGTATTCCACATGTACTACACAGCGCCCTTTTACACAACATGTGGTATCCGCACATGACTGCAGTGGGCTCCAAGAAATTGCCAGGTCATGTTACATCTGTTTGCTGATACCACATGCAGGAAGCACAGATCAGCTTTACTTGCCCCAAGAGATAGCCCCTGAAAGAGCAAAATGCTTTCTCCATCTGTACCTATGGAGAATCAGGGCCAAAATCCAACCCAACAAGGTAGAACCCCACATAATAGTAGTAGATTTGACCTATTATGAGACAAAATAACAGCTCTATACCTTTTCACCGAGCCTATCAATATACAAACTGAGCTAGACAGGATGCTCAGGCGGGGCACCATAGGGGAGAATACTGTTTGGCCCCAAGACTTCCCAGCGAAGAGATTCTTGGAGGTAGAAAAACCCCCAACTGAATGCACAAACACATCTGCTCCTGCCTCCATGTGTGGTATAGAGGTGGCCCTTAGTGTATCTGGGGCGGTCTTCTCTAACAAGTGGACACCAGACATGAAGGTCCTATGCAGGGCCATCAAGCTCGATGATACAAAGGGAAATGAGTCTCGTGGGGCAGGGTTGGACAAAAGCATAGACACCCCTTGTCACGAAATCTGGGATGCCTATGTGGGTAGATGCACTTGGTTAGGAGGGAAGGGGCAACCCCTAATTGTACAGAAACTTACACTATATTCCTTGTGTTTCAGAGGTAAAGGAACACTTCCACTGTGCACGGCCAAAAACTGTGGCACAATCCTGCACATTCCGGATGTGCAATGGGGTACCTCCACACTGATTTATACCTACCGGCAGTGCAACAAGCTTACCTACACTCTGCACATCCCTGGATGGTGCAGACTTTGTTCCCTTGTCACCATACACACCCTGACCCTGATCATTCCCGGAGAAGAACTATCAGATTTGTACCAGCACCTGCAAAGGAAGAAGATAACATTGCTGCATCATGCTTGTGATAAAAGAACTGTGGAGATTTTTGGCTGGGCTCAGTACAAGAACATTCCAGAAGAATTCAGACTGTTCTCGGACACCCAAGTAGCAGGAGGAGGGTCCATACCCTTCTTCACCTTGTAGACAAAAGCTAATGTCCACTGGCTACAAATCACCAGGTGGGAGTTGCTTAAAATGATGAACAGCACAGAGCTTAGCCTTAATTCGAACAAGGAAGAACTTAGATCAATCTGCCTCATGGTGATGCAGCATTGGTATGTGTTAGACTTATTGACCATGATGGAGGGAGGGGTGTGTGCCAAGATTGGTGCATTCTGCTGCACATTTATCCCAGGGATTGACCTGCATAACGGGAATTAGACTCTTGCCATCCAAGTACTGCACCATTTGCAAAGAGATATGCGTGAGGAGGATGGTGCCCTGAGCAGGAGTGGTTTTCGAATTGGTTCTCCTGGCTCACCCGGTGGCTTTCTGGACTGTGCATGTCATTGCTATCAGTTTTCATAGTGTTCTTGTTTGTGTGTGGTTCCCTTCAATTGCGGATTACCTGCTGTAAAAATACAATCCTCAAATTGGGTAGAATACAAGTAGCTAGGAAATTAGTAATTGGCAAAACCGAAAAACAACAGTCCCTCAGTAATGTAATGGTCATGAAGTATGGGATTGATAGCGTAGTTGAAAATTCAACTAGAGGGGGGAATATTAATATTGAAAATGTTGATGTCAATGTGAATAATGATGCATTTCCATACAGAAATGAAATTGCATCTTTTGTGACAAATTCATCCATTGTAAACTCTGTGTCAGCCCCTACTTAGAAATATATAGTTAGGCAGGCTCTGAGACCCAGGCCGGAGGTCACTGATTGACAGATCATAGGTGGGCTAGCACAAAGCCAGCAGACAAATGTGTGAACAGGAAATCCTGAATGAAACCCACAGATAGTCCCAGTGACACCACAATGGTCCAGGTAGATAGGCCCCAATAAAGCACTCATGGCCGGAGGGTTGCACACGTTCCCAAGATACCATAAAGTCAGATGCCACATAAAGTTAGGAATACTCAGCCAATCAGGACACACAACACACAGTACATGCAGTGATCACAAGCTCCCTATGCAAGACATCTGGACACGTTATCTACTGGCTGAATTGTGTCCATGCAAGGTCGAGGCCCAGCTGGATTCTCCATCCAAGCATACATTTATGGCCCCCAAAGACAGTGGTCAGAATTCCTTTCCAAAAAAGTACTGGCAGAACCATTTTATTACACCCTATGCCTGTAACTGTTCTGCTTCAACATCAACAAAGGTGTTTGACTGTCATTTTAAGATTGGGAAAATAAGTCCCTGTGTTGTAGCACAAAAAACGAATATAGGGTGTAGGGTAGGGACCCCAAAATAAAAATCATGGGGCAGATTTACAATTAACTAACGCAGCACGGCGCAGCAAGTAATTTTGCTGCGCCGCGCTGCGTTAGTTTGGAAAGCACAGGGTTGCGACATATTTACAAGAATATGTCACATCCTTGTGCTTCCCCCTGTGCTGGCGCACAAACTGCAGCCATGCGCCGGCGCAGGCACCCTTGCACCATGGTGCAAGGATGCCTGCGTCGTGGGGAGATTGTTTTTGTGCAGGAAGGGGAACCTTCCTGCACAAAAACAATCACTACAACCATTTTCCTCTTTCAATGCGTGCTGCAGAATGCAGCACGGATTGAAAGAGGAAAAACGAGGAGAAATGAAAACATTTCTCATCGGTGCGCCTCCCTACGCCACCTCTAGGGTGGCGTAGCTTAAACGCATCTCCAGAGTTACGATTTCTCGTAATTCTGGAGATGTGTCTTGTTCCATGGGTGTTGCGTGGGAACACCCACAGAAACACCCATGGAACGCCCCTTCACCGCAAAGTGCTGCGTGTGAAGGGGCCGTATTTACAAGGAGAGGAAAAGTCACCCAGGGTGGCTTTTCCTGTCCTTGTAAATATGGAGCAGCCCCCTGCGCCACCAGTACGTCACAAAAAGTGTCGTACTGGTGGCGCAGGGGGCTTGTAAATCTGCCCCCATGTTTTTAGAAGCACCACAGTAAAAATGAAACAAAAACTGTAGTCTGGACCTTTTTCAATAATATCCCCTGGGGTAAGGCCAGGGCCTGGGGTTTTGCACATTTTTCTTTTTTATTTGGAGAGGAGGGCATATGTGGGTCTCCCTCCTTTCACTTGCAGATGCTCCCAGGGGCCCCATCTCACTGAGGACTGGGGACTTGTTGTATTGGGTCCTGGTACCCCATCCATGGAACCCCAAAGCAAAGATTAGGGGGTGTGACACTCCTGCTACCCATGACAGGAGAGCAGGGCGCACACAGCATGTGAAATCCCTGCCCGCATTGAGCAGAAAGCGGTCAGCTTCCACAACCAACAAGGAGTCTGCAGGCAGGCGGACAGCTGGATTGGCAGCGCCGGGGATATCACTCCTCCCTTATTTCCCCCAGGTGGGACAGCAGTGTGAGAGTGAGCTCCTTGCACTGCCACTAAAAAAAGAAAAATCCTCTGGGTGCCCCAGATGGGACTGGGGCACCAAAAATATTTTTTTTAAATTAAAGACGACTGCAGCATGGAAGCGGACATTAGTGCTTTCAATAAAAACATGCATTTGCAATGCAACAGGTCTCTAATTTACGCAAGTTTGAGCATTGTAAATGACAATGCCTTTTATTTATGCTTTGGATTTTAAAACATAAATAAAAGACATTGTCATTTATAATGCCAAAAGCTTAAACTCTTGCAAATGCGAGAGCTATTGCATTACAAATGCTTGTTTGTTAAAGCACCCCATGCCAGGCTTTCACTTTAATGGTGGCCACGTCCCTTTCTTTAGATGACCCAAATCAAAATAAAGGTGCACAGTCGCCATTAAAGTTAAAGAGCGGTATGGGGCACTTTAACAAAAAAAAAGCATTTGTTTAAGTTGGCAAACAAATGCTTTTTTTTACAAAAAAAACACCCCATGCCGCGCTTTCCTTTCATGGCGGCCGCACCTTTCTTTAGACGAGCCACAGGTTAAAGAAAAGGGCGTGTCCGACATTACAGTGAAAGCAGAGTATGGGGTGCTTTTACGATAAAAAGCATTTGTTAAGCAGCATAGTGCGTGCAGAAGTGCTGCGCTAAGTAAGGAGCATTTTTGAAAGATAAAGCGCAGTGCCCATGATCAGGCGCCACACTGTCATGAAACCAGGGTGGGTTAGGGAGAGCCTCTCATGCCTACAATAGCAGCTAGATTAAAGACATTAAAGAAAATAGTGCTCGCAGACTGTATATAAAACAGACCATGTAACAACACAAGTAAAAAGTCCAGTCTAACTACCCATTATTTTAAGTTGTAACAATTCAGTGATAACAAAACATAAGGCAATAGTTTTGCTAATACATGAAACAAATTGTTCTTTTTGTACAGGCATCTTAGTAATGACATTTTGTATGTTTTCTCTACTTAAAGGTAGCAGTGTTTTTACAAAACTTTACATTGTTCTAAATTAATGTTTCTAACACTGGGCACACAAAACCAGATCAGTGGAAGCAAATGTTACCAATGATTCATTCTCTCTTTCCCAGCAATTCCCTTTCCCGTGCTTTTAACATTAGGTATTGCAGAAACATCAGTACCTGCAACTTGTCTGCGAGTGCGACGCACACTCATGCCTTCTGATACAAAGAGGCTACTGAGACTTGAAGACTGTTAAACTTTCGACCCACCTAATTCATCTGTAGTTGAGATTTGTGAAGTTTATATATTCTCCAAAGGACAGGTAATTTGCACAAGGCCATGGGCAATATCCCTGATTGCCCTATAGTGCCCCATCTCAACCTGCGTGTCTATTGTGTGCCCTGGCAAATGTGTCAGAAGGTTAACTGACATGGTGACATCATTTGAGTGTCATAGCCTTACGGCTAGAGCGGTCGATGTCGAAGCTGGGGAACCAGGTTTGATTAGCCGATGTCGAAGCTGGGGAACCAGGTTTCAGTCTCGGCAATGACACTCAGCATCCTGTGATTCTGTGCAAATCACTTAATCTCTCCGTGCCTAACAAAAAAATGAATGTGTCCTCATGTAATGAAACTGGTGCTATGTAAAGCGCTCTGATACCCGATATCTTCGGGTCTAGTTCGCGCTATATGAAACTCTAAAAAAAAACAACAAAAAAAACAAATATGTTGATGATGTCGCCCATGTTTATAATTTGTTTGCTGTAAAACTGTACATAAAGAGGTAACAGCTTAAGTCGTGCTCATTAACTGTCAAATGACATATTTTACGTTTTTATTTTGTAGGCACTGCACTGCACAGCCAATATGAAGGCCTCTAACTCACCAAACCAATCCCATCTACCTCTGCTGTCAGTAGGTGTAACATGCCCAGACATTGTCTGTCTGGAAGCACTGCCACGGCACTGAAGAAGCCATGTCTGCCCTTTACAGCAAGTTGAGGTGTAGCCCCGGCTGCTGTAGGATCCTATGAGTCTTCAGGAAATCCTTGCCGTGGAGAGACTGGTTGTGTGCTTAGTGATGACACAGGTGATGGTATAGTTGATGGGGGATCATTGGCTTTCTCCATGTCTGATGGATTGTCATGAGGTGCCTCTTGTTTGGACTTCAGCCCTCTCTGTGATGGTACGTCTGTGATGTATACAAATATTACTGTGCTGAACTTTAAACCAAAATGTATTTTTGTTATAAAAACAAAACAGTATATTACATTTTGCTTTAATTATTACATACGCTATTAAAGTGTTTTATTTGACATTTTTGAATGTCTATAACAAAGCCCGGAAAGTCAGAATGTATTTGTGTAAGTGCACTAAAGTGTATGTACTACCTCTCTAATAATGCAACAACAAATACAATGTCAGCATTATTTTGGAGTGGAATTTGCATTGCTATACAGTTAACTAAGTTATTGATTTCTATCTAGACGGTTTAAATTTAGCATTATTATTCTAACAATTACCTTCAGGTGAGCAGGGTGGTGTTGATGTATCAATGTCCAAGAGGCCCACAATGCTTTCTGGCAGCAAAAGGTGACTCAACAAGGTCCTCACAAGGCCTGTGTGGTGGCTGAGTTGAGGGTCCTCCAACTGTTTCTCATGCTTCTGACAGGCAATGTGCAACCTTTTCTTTGGTTCGGGAACGCAGATCATACCAATGTTTGTGTATCTCCTCGCTGTGTCACTCCCACCAAGTTAATTTCCTCCTGGAACTCTTCAGTGAGCATCTCCAACACCTCTCTAAATTTGAGATACTCTTTCTTTCTCCACCATCCTTCTCAGCCTCGTCCCGTGACATGATGAAAACAGGTGAAATTCAATTCAAAGAATCCCTTAGCAGTGTGTTCTGGACAAAATGACTGCCTTCCTCCCCTTTCCACAGGCCCACATCACGTGCGTTAAATCTCTTCCGCATTGCGAGGTCATCAAGCAATACCCAAATGTGGCTTTCACAATTTGCAAATCCATTCACAATTTACCAACTTGTTATTTGGGAATCAGTAAATTGTGAACGCGAATCATACTGATTCACAAATTGGAGAAGTAGCCGCATGATACATAAGGAATACCAATTCCCAAACTGTTATTCATATTTCATCATAATTAGGGATGGTGTATTGTTAGGCTTTGTACAATTGGCCATATGTTCCCAGTAGAAGGAAGTTGTTTCATTACTTATGAAAGAAATATACTTTGCGTCTAATAGCCAATGTCTCACAATTATAAAGTGAATAAAATGCGTAAACATAATAATTGAATGGTTAGTTAGAAAAACTTTATTCGTTTTTTGTTCGAAAAACCATAAAAGTTACACAAATACAAATGCAAAAAAGAAAGCAGTTATATGTAAATACATGATTTAAAAGGATATCCTGTGCTGTATTAAAAAAAAAAAAATAACGTATCTAGATATATATACTTTACACATCCATGCATGTCCTAGATTTCACAGAAGCTTTTAAAAACCCAACTATAAAGAAGATGCAGTCCTCTTTCAACAGCTGAAGATACACAAGGGTTGGTCGAACCTGTCTAAAATTCATTCTTTTTAAAATCGGAACCAGATAATGCCTACGGGGAAATTCATACAGTTTGCATAAAAATAAAAAGTGCAGCAAATCCTGCGGAGACTGTCCGTCGCAGCCGCAGGGAGCTAGCACTTGACCTCTGTTAAAACCCTTAGGTCTGGCTAGCAAAAGGTGAAACAGGTTCATCCGAAACCTGGTTAACAAAAACTTCTCATGTGTTGACAGCGACCCCATAAAATAAGGTTCCGTCGTCGGAGTTGTCTTTAGCGTTAAATACATCCGAACACTGGGTTTCAGCATCTCCTCGGCTTCCCTGTCCGCTTTCCTTAAAGTCAAAAAGGCTATCTTAGTTAATTCCACATCCTTCTTGACGATAACATCAGGTTTGGAAAATAGATCACCCCGCCCTATCCCTGATAATTGAATGGTTATTTTAGGGAAATAAACCAGGGTCATTGTAATTTCATTGTCCTCCATAATATTATTAATTTTGACAATGGTATTTGTTGACTTTTCTTGCTGCTATTGAAGAACTTGTCTGGCCTAATTCCAGTTATCTACATTGCAATTAGCATGAAATTAACTTGAATATCATTTTACATTATTTTATAAGGTCTGTAAGAATTTGTTGCAAGGATTTATGATGGAGAATATGTCGCCCACAATGTGTCGAATCTTCTAGGTCCTAATGGTCATAACACTACAAAGTGTTGTCTGAAACAACTTGTGCGAAAAGTTTTGAAAACTACTGTAAATATGTGCGGCACAGTTTACTCATTGACTCTCGAGCTCCTGACTGTAAATTAGTTTGACATGGTGCCGTCTGGAAGGGTACTTTGAATTACTGTACTTCACCTGAAGTAATGGTGATGAGGCTACTCCATATACATTATATATATTTTTTTTGTTATGTGTAAGAACCCTTGTGCAGCAGGTACTGTCTGAAGCAATAAGCCTCAGCCCCTCGGCATGCTCGCATTGTGACTATCCTCACAGGTTTTCATTTACAGTTATGACATTCTCTGAATCATGCGCGAGCTTGCCGTCAACACACTACAAAAGAATTTGTTTTACCTGGGATTGAATTACAGGTCTCAAGTTGGACTCCTTGCCCTGGGCAAAACCTCCGAAATAGTGCGTTTCAGAAATAGATGCGTATTTACACTATAACAAGAGTTAGTCACATTGCATGCTGAACTAAATCAAGGTAAACATGCAAGGAAAACAGATGAACAGGGCTGGAGTGGGAACCAAAAACAGCCCTGACAAAAATGTTCAAACCAGTCCGCTCTATTTCTTATCTCTCTTCTCTTTCTCTCGCTGTGTTTTCTCTAGCTCTTTCCTCTATTTCTCCTAAAGCACCAACTGTGCCGGCTGCAAATAACCCAGGAGAGCTGAAGGAAGTAGCAGAGGTGCCAGCAGCAGCTCTCTGCCTTTCAAAAATGGCCTCTAAAGGCTCCTGCCCACTAGGAAAATGCCCGATGGAATACATGGGCAGTCCAGCACTGCAAAAGAACAACAAAATGACAAAATGATTCCTGTAATTGTATCAGGAAGCTACTGATCAATGTATTTTGCTATCACAATAGGAGTACCGCATTGAAAGTGCCTTTTTCTGACATACTTTCTTGTATGGTCTTCTTTGTTTGCATTGCACTAAGGTGATTTTTGGGCAGAAGTGGCCAAAAATATGGTATGGCTCAGCTGATCGGCGTCCTAAACTCACCTGAGCCTGCACCTCTTTGTCAGAGTTGGCCAGTGAACGCATGTTGGCCAGCAGTCGCGGTCCGTGTAGGAGTGCCGGCCGGGCGGTGACGTGGGGCGGGGGAGGGGCAGGGTGGGGGGTAGCAAAGTACGGATTACGGACCAATACAGGTAAGTAAACATTTAAATCAATAAAACGAATTTCGTTGTGAGCGCTGCATCGCCAAATGCGATGCAGTGCGCGCAACGAAATTCGTTTCATTGTTTTAAATGTTTACTTACCTGTATTGGTCCGTAATCCGTACTTTGCTACCCCCCACCCTGCCCCTCCCCCGCCCCACGTCACCGCCCGGCCGGCACTCCTACACGGACCGCGACTGTTGGCCAGCTCCATGAATACCACATACAAACTGTCACCTGGTTCCCTTTATTCCTGCTTTCCTCGGCACAGTACAAATTGCTTGTAATCAGCATTCGACTGAGGCCCATATTTGCCAATGAGGGCAACCATAACAAGGCTGTAGTTGTCAGTGGTGGTGGTATGTGTTATGAGAAAAAACATATATAAATCCCTTACACTAAAATACAGTCAGGAAACAGTTCACTACCATATGTATGTCCTACGTCATGACCAAGCATTTATTAAGCCAGACTACCACTTTTTCCATCTAGGCATAGACGAAGGTGACTCCAAGTTCATGTTCATTGCTAGAGAGAGGGGAAAATAGGCTAAAGTGGGACTGGGGGCGATGCCATATCACAAACAGACATGTTGTTATGCACAGGTCACTCGTAAACCCATTGCTAGCCAGTGTTGTGTACAGTGATACTTGGCACAGCGCAAACAGCTCATTTAGTAGTCAACACATGGAAATCTCCAGAGATCAGAATTCCACTGTAGAGCACCTTCTTCAGTGTAGGAACCTCGGTTTCGATTCTCTAGCTGTCTGTCCAGCATCTCAGGCATTCTGTTTGAGTGTGTCTGTATTGACCCTTCTTAAAGAGAGCCCCCCCTCCCCCATCCCCCCATCTCTTTACAAGGATTATTGACAGAACATTTCGGTTCAGAGAAGTCAATTGGTAAGTCATTCGCTTAAAATACAGACATAAAAGCAGATCTATATTTGAATATTCAGATAGGATAGACTTTAAGAAGATAGACATGAAATACGACCACTTGAAAAGAATACTGAATTTTTTGAATCTTTATCACTCTATGGTCGCTCAACAAGACTTTGTTCTCTTGTGAGAGGCTATTGGAAACTCCCTAAAATTCATCCACCTCCCTACAATCCATCCAATAGAAACTAGGCACACATGTTAAATTGCACCAGACGTTTTATACACAGTGGATACATACTTACCCCACGCTACTGAATGTTGTGATGCGTTATTTTATTTTTTAAACTCCATACTTTTGTTTCCCACATCTTAATCATACAAAATATAAACTAAGCATAAACATTCACTTATCAAGGCCATGACCTGCATAGATTGCAGTTTAATAGTCTATTACATACAGGTTATGCTGGATGATCCGGGGAACCTACATACAAGGGCCATAGAAGAGGAATTTAAGATCACTGTGGGTAACAGTTTAACAATATGAAGCTGTATGGAAGGCACTGAAGCATACATTAGAAGGCTGTGCATAGCCAGAGATGCCAGCTCCATGGGCCACAGCCTAAAACAACTTGCACAGATGGAACAAACACACGAGCAGGCACGTGATGCACGGACACTACACAATATATCTTTTGAACTTTAAGAACAGAGCGAGTTTGCAGAAAATAGGTTAAACATATGGGAAAATATGCTGTGGCCAGAATCTATTAAAAGACGGTCGTCCTGGCAGAACCCTTTCCAACGTATACGTCCTAAAGAGACTGAACGATTATAACATTTATAAAGTCCTTTAAGTCTGCATGACTATATGACTCCTCCCTGATAGTCGAACAATTTAGGCAATACTGCGAGTAACTGTAAACCACCAAAACAACTTCTTTGCCCACAGATATCACAGCATACCTGGAGGGACACAGCAAGGCTGGAAGATGAGTACAGAGAATAGTTGTAAATACCATTATCTCCTGAGATTAAGCAGGTTACTGAAGTATGCCAAAAGGGCCTGGCCCTGGTGCTTATGGGCGCACCACAGATTTCTATACAGAATACGTGTAGGAGCTGAGCCTCCTACTTTGTAGCATTATATGTGGCCATGGTGGAGAATAGATGCCTCTCTCACGCCACGCGCAAGGCTTTAATCAGAAGTATTCTGAAGCTGGATCTGCGGTAAATCTGTGCTCACCATACCAGACAGCTCCCACTCCTCAATATGTATAGAAAGATTTTTTTAAAGCTCCTATGAAACAATCTCAGTCCATTATTGTCAATTGTGGTTCTACTGCTATTATCGCAGGACCTTCTTCAGGACAATTGATTCAATAGATCCAGGGGACGGCTGTTTTTTTTAGATTCTGAAAAGGCTTTTTATTTCACTTGAGTGTGACTTTATGTTTGCAGCTTTGAAGGGGATGGGGTGGGAGACGTGCAAAGCCCTTTTCCGTATTTCTATTCAAACAACTAGGCACATCCAGATCAGTAGGTGCCCCTGGCAGGGATGCCTGCTCTCCCCTTTGTTATGCCCATTGGTCGCTGAACATTTGGCATGCACTATTTGAGAGAGACAATCGCACGGAGTATTAAGATTTCGGTTGTACCTGCTTATAGTGTCGGCCTATGCAGATGACCACCTAATATATGTCATAGAGCCCTCCAAAGCTTCCTCCAGCTATACACAAGTACGTTTTGGTTGCCTATCTGGATTAAAGGCAAACTGGGATGAATCCCTTCTTTTTCCAATGCCGGCTGCCACTAAAGAATGCACATTAGAATTTCCATTAAGGTTGACGACTGACCCAGTCTGCTATCTGGGTATAAATGTTCATAGAGTCCCAACAATAGTTATTAGTAGTAACTAAGGAATGCAGTAAACAAACTCTCAGGGCCTCATTTACAACAATTTACAAGAAAATGACACAGCACGGTGCTGCAAGCCATTTAGCTGCACTGAGCTGCATCATTTTAAAAGCACAGGGATGCATCATATTTACAACAATATGATGCGTCCCTGTGCTTTCCCCTGCATTGGCACAGAACTGGCTGCCATGCTCCATTGCATGGCCCCTTGCACCGTGGTGCAAGCGTGCCTGCGTTGTGGGCAAGTAGGGACATCTTCCTGCACAAAAACAATCACTGATGGTATTGTCCTCTTTCTATGTGTGGTGCAGAATGCAGCATGCATAAAAACAGGAAAAAAATGAAGAGATATAAAAGTATTTTTCCTTGTTGCGCATCCTTATGCCTTCCCTGGCGAGGCATAGGATTCTGACGCATTCCCAGGTTTACGAAATGTTGTAAATCTGGGAATGTAGCAGAATCCATGGGTGTTGCATGGGAGCACCCACAGCAACACCCATGGCATGCCCCTTTCACGCAAAGTGAGCAATGAAAAGGGGTTGTATTTACAAGGCCATGATAAGCCATGCAGGGTGGCTTTGTGGGGCCTTTTAAATATGTGCCAGCACGCTGCACCGGTGGAGCAAGGGGCTCGTAAATAAGCCCCTGAGTATATATAAATTGGTGGATTAGGCTCTCGCTATCAGAAACAGCAAGAATTGCCATAATACAAATTCTGATTCTACTGTAGTTACTATTCTTCATTTTAAAAATCCCCATTGCCTTAACCCCTGACTTTTTCAATAAACTGTGTTAACTGATGACATGACTAGCCTGGCCAGATAAAAGCCCAGGGCCTCATTTACAACATTTTGAAACACGGAAGCGCAGCAAGCCTTCCTGCTGTGCTGCTGTGCATTAAAATAAAAGCACAGTATCTACAAGATACAAGGCATGCCTGTCCTTCTCCCAAGTGACCAAACGCAGCCATGCACCAGCACAGACACCCTTGCGTCAGAATGCAGCATACATAGAAAGAGTAAAAAGCGAAGAGAAATAAAAGTATTTATCCTTGTTGCGCCTCCTTACACCTCCACTGGGAAGGCTTAAGATTCTGACGCATTCCCAGGTTTACAACATTTTGTAAAATGTTGTAAATCTGGAAATGCGTCAAGTTCCATGGATGTTGCGTGGGAACATCCACAGCAGCACCCATGAAACGCCCCTTTCATGCAGAGTTATGCGTGAAAGGGAAACATATTTAAAAGGCCATGAAAAGTCACGCAGGGTGACTTTACATGGCGTAGTAAATATGGGGAAGCCCATTGCGCTGCCGGTGCGTCAATAAAAGTGATGCACAGGTGGCACAATGGTCTTGTAAATAAGCCCCCCAGAATCTGATAGATGAGGGGGGGTTGGCGAACCCTGACTTTGAGAGATGTTTTCACATTGCCCAGGCCCATTTTCAACATAATTGGATACATTCTCACCTTGCCTACTGCACCTATGGATGGACAGAGACACTGCAGATCTCTCATATCGAGTGGTTACATTTTTTTCGAATCCCCTCTAAGGAAGTTCCACAGCATAGCACTGGCTATTGAAGGACTGTGGTTTGGAAACACTTTACTTTTCAAATGCAAGAACTGAATGGTGTGCCTGGCTCCCCGGATTTTTGGAGAGGGGGACACGAGTTCAGCTTGAAAAGCTTAAAAAAAAGATTGGATATTTGTTCCTTGAGACCAATGTCTCAACAGCTTTGAAGCCTAGGTCCAACTATTACAGCACTGGATGTGTTTCTTTGCTACAGGATGTGGGCTGCACTCCACTCACTTTTAAGTATGTTCAGCGATTTTATTTTACCCCTGTCAGGCTGCATAGCTAGTGCCTAAGAGAGTATGCCAGATGGTGTAGTAGAGAGGAAGTAAAATATTTCATACATTTATCATGGAAGTGCCCAGGTCTACACCGGTCTACACAGTTACTGGACTCTGGTGTTTTCTGAGTTAAGTAAGATGATAGGTTCAAACAAAGCACCTGAGTCTAATTCTATACTTTTGACTATCTTTACACTTGGATTTTATGAATAGCCCCAAGTAGTAAAGTTCTTCAAAAGTGTAAGAGCAAATTTACTAGCAGTAAATCTACATGTGTAGGTTTACCTTAGTAAATTGGTCCCTCACTGCTTAATTTGAGCCGGTGGGTGTTTATAGAGCCCACTGGCACTCATTTGTGGGGATCAGCAAATATTTTTCTTCATCAGGCATAATATCTGATGCCTTTATAGCATGAAACAGCATTAGCCTTACTACTAGCTAAATGACTAGTCACAATGTAATGTGTTAGGACCTCATCAACAAACTGGGGGGAGGCATCGCCATCGTACACAAAAGCACCCTCGCCCTAACCACCCATGCGTACGACCACTCAACCAACATGGAGAACCTCCACTTCCAGGTCCAGACCAATCTGAACACCACCCTCCGTGGCACCCTCATCTACAGACCCCCCAGACTTCACCCACCCTTCAGCGATTCCTTCATTGTCTTCATTGCATCCCATGCTCTCAGCTCCACAGACTACATCCTCCTCAGCAACCTCAACTTTTACCTGGACAACTTGTGCATTGTCTCCTATGCAGATGACACCCAGCTGATTCTCTCCCTCAGCAATGAACCCACAGTCACCAAGAACAGCTTCCATGACAGGATGAAGGCTGTCACCACATGGATGAAGAACAGCTGCCCCAAGCTCAACACAGAGAAGACTGAAGTCCTCATCATGGGCTCCACTCCCTCTGCCTGGGATGACTCCTGGTGGCCCGCCGGACTTGGAATCCCCCTCACCCACTGACCACTCACAAAACGTCAGCACCATCCTGGACTCCTAGCTCACCATGAACCACAAGATCAACACCATCTCATCATCCTGCTTCCACACGTTACGCCTGCTCTGAAAGATCTTCAAGTGGATCCCCACTGAGTGAACAAAGACAGTCACCCACACACTCATCAGCAGCAGAATCGACTATGGCAATGCACTCTATGACAGCATCACCCAGAAACTCCTCAAGAAACTGCAGAACATTCAGAACGCCTCTGCTAGACTCATCCTCAACATCCCATGCCGCAGCCACATCACCAGCCACCTGAGAGACCTCCACTGGCTCCAAGTCAAAAAAGTATCACCTCCAAGCTACTGACACACCCCTACAAAGTCCTGCATGACACAGGACCTGGGTACCTCAACCACCACCTCGCATCCCACGCACCCACCAGAGACCTCTGCTCCGCCCAACTGGCCCTGGCTACTGTTCCATGTATCCACAACACCACAGCCGGGGGGAGATCCTTCTCCTACCTCACAGCAAAGGCCTGGAACACCCTGCTTCTCCACCTCAGGCAATCACGGTCGCTGCCTCAAGACCTGGCTCTTCGACTGAACCACTGCACCTTTGACAGACCAGCAGCCCCACCCCCAGGGCCTTGAGACCCTTACTGGTGAGTAGTCATGCTTTACAAGCCACCTGATTAATTGATTGATTGATTTGCCTATTATTGCTTATTGGACTAGAGATGTGACGTATTGCATTACTATGACTCTTTCTGCTCATTTCTCACCTTTATTTTGCATCTTTCTGCTCATTGCTGACCTTTATTTGCCTCTTTCTGCTCCTTTCTGACCTTTATTCTGCCTCTTTCTGCTCATTTATCACCTTTTATTTTGCCTCTTTCTGCTCGTTGCTGAGCTTTATTCTGCCTATTTCTGCTAATTTCTCACATTTATTTTAACTCTTTCTGCTCATCGCTGACATTTTTTTTACTCTTTCTGCTCGTTGCTGACCTTTATTCTGCGTCTTTCTGTTAGTTTCTCGCCTTTATTCAGCCTCTTTCTGCTTGTTTGTCCCATTTTATTGTGCCTTTTCTGCTCGTTTCTCACCTTTATTTTGCATCTTTCTGCTTGTTTCTGACCTTTATTTTGCCTCTTTCTGCTTGTTTCTCACCTTTATTTTGCCTCTTTCTGCCCCTTCTGACCTTTATTCTGCCTCATTCTGCTCCCTTCTGACTTTATTTTGCTTCTTTCTGCTTATTTTTTACATTTATTTTGCCTCTTTCTGCTCATTGCTGACCTATATTTTGCTTCTTTTTGCTTGTTTCTGACCTTTATTCTGCCTCTTTCTGCTCGTTTCTCACATTTTTTCTGCCTCTTTCTGCTCTTTGCTGTCCTTTATTTTGTCTCTTTCTGCTCTTTTTCCAAGAACTGTGGGGGGAGCCTCAAGGCCCCCGTTTTTCCAGCAGGCTCCCCACCTCCTGTGGAAGCCAGCTTTGATGCTGCACAGAAGGATGTTGCTAGAAAGGCAGCTCCCCCGGTGCAGGAGCAATCGTTTCATCTCATTCCCTGAAAGAGATGAAACCTCCACTTCCAGTGGGTGAGAGCACTTTGACAGCTCCCGCCCGCTGGAAGCGGAGTGTTTGTTTTAGCTTGCCAAGCTAAAGCAAACAGCTATGTCCTGAGGGGGCAGCCCAGGACAGCGCAAGAGCCGGCCCTGGGGGGTGGAAGGTCCCCAGGTCCATGTATGGCTCCAGGAAGTAGGCCACATGGCCAGTCTCCTTTGATTTTCAAGGGCCAGCCCGATGGAGGTAATGGTCCCCTTGGTGTGGGCAGGTCCGTGGGGATCCCCGCTCCATATTTAACTTATCTCAGAGGCCCCTCCATTTCTTTGTGTTTAGCTCTGGGGTGGTGGGGCTCCATGGGGTTCAGGAGGGTCTGAGCAGTCCCCGCATTATTAAAATTAAGCCCCGGGGAGGTGGTCATCCTTAGGGCATAATTAAGCTAAAGAAGGGGAGGCTGTGTGTCCCCTCATCTTTTTTTTAAAAGCCTGCATGCCCCCGGGGCCTGGCCTACCCAGGGGCTATAGTGTAAGTAAGTGCAGGAGACCATGTTTGTTTTTTTAAATTTTGCCATGGATTTGCAGCGCTGTTGCATTCCTGTGGCAATGTTTTTTTTAAAAAGTGCTTTTTGGCCCTGTCAGGGTAGCAGAGGGACCCCAGGACGACAATTAGGGAGTCAGGGTATTCCTACCCTGCTCCCTTTTTTAAAAACTTTGTTTGTGGAACTCAGATGAAGCCGTGTCATAAAATGGCTGCCAACACTTCCTGGTTGAAGTGTTGGCAGCCAATCAGATTTGAGAATGGGGACTGTCGGATCCTTGGAGGACCCCCGTCCCTATTTATACAATTTTTTTTTTAATCACTCTAAAACTTCTGAATGGATTTACACCAACTAACAAAAAGCACTCTTTCTGGACCAAGAGTTCTTGACATGATCTATGACATCAATGATGACATCTCAAATTACATCATTGATGTCATCACTGATGATATCACTGATGACATCATCCAATGAGTGTGTTAGTTTGAGTTATAGTTTCCTTAGGGCATGAGTTATAGTTACTGTAGATAACTATAACTATAGCTGGTGAATTTTAGTGGTTTTCAGAGTTTAAAATGTGACACTGTTACTGAACATTTCACCTAACTATAACATTACTTTAACCTTAGTTTTTTTCAGTGGATATATATATATATATATATGAGTTTGTGTGTATATATGCTTATACACACACTATATATCCAGTGAAAAACAAAGTTTACACTAATGTTATAGTTAGGTGAAATGTTCAGAAACAGTGTCACATTTTTATATATGTATAGATAGGCAAAAACATGTTTAGGTACATAGAAGATGCTTTCAATATCATAATGCCATTTAAAAAGCAATACACTGTAATGGAAAACATAGTACAGACTATAAATAAAACTTTCCTGTTTAGTATATTTATTACATTATCAAACAGAGATGAAAGATAGGGAAATGTTTTTGTATTAAACTAATATGCAATAGTTTTTCTTTTAAAAGGGTTTTCAGTGAGTGTATGAGAGACAGAGCTGAGAAATGTAACAAACTAAAAGTTATTTTGCGGGTTTATGCTATTACTCCTCCTACATATTACTATTGGTGACATTGTTTGAAAGTATGCTTATCTAGTGTGTGGCTGAGTTGTTAATGGAAGAATTTGTGGTGAAGAAAGTGTCTGGTAGGCAGATGTTGCATCACTCCATTGGTTGAGGTGCCTCACTAGAATCTTGACCATGTGTTGGTCTTGAAGAATGGAATTGGTATGTTTGTTTATTGCATCTATCATCACCATCACCATGGTCAATGGATATTGCATTGCATTCTCTTCCCTCAAACTTCGATTATGTTCTCAGTATATCTTTGCTATGTGTTCATAACATTTTGCAACATTATCCGAGTCATAATCTGTCTGCCAATCCTTTGAGGGAGTTCTTTCAGTGAGAAAATGTAAAATGCCTGTTACATCTGTCCTTGGGGTTGTTGTCCCACATCATTTTGCCTGCTTACCTACACTTTTTGCTGTATCTTTTGTTGGCCTAGGACTTTGAGCACTTTACCACTGCTAACAAGTACTAAAGTGCATGTGCTTAGCCCCTAAACATGGTGACATTGGTGTATACCTATTTGGTATATTTAGTTTACTTGTAAGTCCCTTGTAAAGTGATATACCATATACCCAGAGCCTGTAATTTAAATGCTACTAGTAGGCCTGCAGCACTGATTGTGCTTCCCACACAAGTAGCCTCTCAAACCAGTATCAGACCTGTCATTTCAAGTCCTGCGTGTGCAGTTTTACTGCTGATTCGGCTTGCCATTTAATGCTACTTGTTGAACCTTAAATTTTCCTTTAATTACACATAGGTCACCCCTAAGGTAGAGCCTAGGTAACACTAAGGGCTGGGTGCTGTGTAAGTAAAAGGTAGGACATGTACTTTTATGATTTATATGTCCTGGTAGGGACAAACAGCTCAATCTGTTTTTCACTACTGTGAGACCTACTTCTCTCACAGGCTAGCATTGGGAATTCCTTAAAACACTTTTAAGCTGTAATTCCTGATTAAAAAGGAGTAGCTAAATCATATCTCATATCTTTGGAATGGTAATGATAAATCCTCTTCAGTGATAAGGTTGGATTTGACATTACTATGTTAGAAATGCCACTTTTATTAGAAAGTGGACATTTCTCTGCTCTTAACTTAGCTCTGTGTGCCATGCAGCCTGTCTCCAATACACATCTGGGATGGTTACCAGCTACACTTTCTGCATTCCCTCTACACAGCCACAAACACAGGAAGGGTGAGTGTGACAGAGAACTCATCTGCATTCATCTCGATTCTGATAGCTCTGACTGGGCAGGAAGAGGGAGGGGGAGCTGACACTTACACCTAAATAGGCAGTGTTCTGTGTCCCACACAAAAGGCTGATTATCCCCCTACTGGTAACCTGGCAGACAATGCTGGTATGAAAGGGGACCTGTGAACTTCAAGGGCTTGCTTTGAAGTCACCCCCACTTCAAAGGCTCATTTGGGTATAAGCACTGAGACTCTGTCCCTACCAGGACAGTACACTACTGGGCCTGGGAACAGCTCTGCTGGAGTAAAGACTGTGTGCTGTAAGGTTTGCCACTGTGCCTTAACTGACTGTTCTGAGGAACTGCGTCTCTGCTTTACTGAGCTGCACTGCTGCCTGCTGATCTCTGCCCTGCTGAGGACAAGGGCTGGACCCATCTCACTTGAACCCAGAGTGACTCCAAGGGTTTGCTGGCTTGCCTTTTGTTTTCTGAGGTCTCAGGGACACAAAAGGCTTCCTAAAATCCTGCTGGTGCTTCTGGACTCTATCTGCCAGCCCTACCCTTCCTTGAGGTGCCCCCCTACAGTCCTGGTCCTCAGAGGTGAGTTCTGCAGCTGATTCTCTACAAAACCAGCACATCAGACTCTCAACGATGACTCTTTGCTCCATCCAAGGTACTTTTTCAGCAGACCTTGCATGGGTCCTGTATCCGGCCTGCCCTCCATCGCGGTCAGCTTGAACTTTCGATTTACCATGGTCCCTCGCGACCTCAAGTAACCTTTTAGTGCTATTGACTTCAAAGCACTGTTCTTGCATTTATTCTTTAAAAAGTTCATATCTCGACTTCTAGTGATTGGATGTTTGTCATCTTTGTCTTGTTTTACTAATATAAATATTCTCTATTTTTCTAACCCTCTGTGGAGTCTTTTTGTGGTGTTATTATTGTGTTACTGTGTGTGTGTGTGTGTGTTGCACAAATACTTTACATATTGCCTCTTCAGTTAAGTCTGCCCGCTCTGTGCCAAGCTACCAGAGGGTGAGCACAGATTAATTTAAAGAGTGTATCTAGCTTACCCTGACTAGGATTGTGGTCCCTACTTGGAGAGGGTGCAAACCTCTGCCAACTAGACACACAATTTCTAACAATACCTCATTGCACAAATATACTCCCACATATTAGACTGTTGTTGGAAAATATGATCTTCCCATGGAACATCATTAGACCATCTCAACCCGTTCCAAAGAGGCTTGGCTGCCTGACAAGTCCAGCAGGTTGTTCTGTAAAGAGGGGGTACCATCTGGGTTGCTCTATGGTTGAAGAATAATAAATAGAGGATAACTATTACACACCAGGGGTGTTTTCTACCTAAAATAAATGACAGCAGACAGGAGAGACACTGTCATGGTTGGGATGTTTACAGTGCCTAATTTGTAAAAGAATATGGGCCTGATTACGAGTTTGGCAGTCTTGGAGCGGGCTGCCATGCCAGAACTTCGCTCCAAGACTGTAATACACGTTGGAAGGTCCTGGGGCTGCGGTAACCATGACGGTGTCTTTCTAAGGCTCATAGAAGAGTCTTAGAAAGGCACCGCTGTGGTAGCACTGCAGCCCGTTCCTGCATGGACTGGAATGCACAATGTTGTATATTTAGTTCCGTGTAGGAACAGGAGGTGCATATAGACAGGGGGCACACCATGTCCCCCCTGCATGCACCTTCAGGCCCTGAGGCACCAGGGGGCCCTGTAGGGACCCCTCAGTTTCCTCACCACCACATTTTTCATGGTGGGCTCACCACCATGAAAACTGTGATGGTGAGGAAACTCATAATTTGCTTGGCGATGACCAGGGCACATCAGCATATTACAGCCTCATACTCCTGCAAGGCCACTGAGGGATCAGGGATCCCTGATAGTAGCAATGGTCTAATAGTGGTCCGACTGCCAAAGTCGTAATGGGGCAGTCGGACCGCTGGTGCGGCACACCACCACCGTGGGATTGGTGGTCCATCGGACTGTCAAACTCGTAATTAGCCCCTAAGTGTTGGGCCCAAAGTTTTGCTCAGAAGCCAGTGGTATTGAATGTTAGAGTGCCAAATACCAAAGAAGTGTAGTCCTCATTGCACCTTATTTCACTATCATCTATCAACAGACACTGCCTGCCCATTTTCTCACTCTTTTATGTCCTTTTTCATCACTGTTTTCTTTTCTTTTTCACTGCTTCCCTGTTTTTATCTTACTCCTTCTTTCCCTCTTTTATTTTATTTTTTGCTCTTGCTCTGGGTCAAAGGCTGATGAAGACAAATATGTGCTGGTCCCCAAAGGTGAGTGTCAGTGGGTCTTTCCTTAAACCACTGGCTCAAATTAAGCACTAAGGGGCCGATTCAGAAATGTAAGCTGGCATGTGTAGAATTACTGCCAAGAAATTTACTCTGACACTTTGAGTAGCATTACTTCTTTGGGATATTCACAAAATCCAAGTGTAAAGTTATCTAAATTGTAGCCTCAAATGTCTCCCCCCCCAAAACAGGGGGTGTAGCCAAATTTGCGAGTTTAAAGTTACTACTGCCATAAAGTAGTGATATTAAGTCCAAATACACATTGGCCAACCACTGGTACTTCAATACACTCCATTGGCGGTAGGGACTTAAATTAAAACCACCTAATAAATAATATGGAACTAAATTGAAATATTTAAACTAGTTAAAAATATAAATACATTTCAGGTCATTCAATGTTAAGAATATCTAAAACATATTTATTCCTTCATTTTAACATATGTAATAACATTATGGTAAAAAATAAAAGGGTAATATTTTTGGTTAAAATTAAAATATTTTAATTTATTCTATACATCACTTTAATAATACATAATAAATATATGTTTTTTTACTTTAGGTGTAATTTATTTAAACTTTACAAAAATACTGTTAATTTAATGTAATATATTTAAAATAAATATTTAATTCAAAATTAAATTAATGGCGTTGTAGCTTTTTTATTTTATTCTACATTTCACAATATACATGAGATACATTTACATTAATATTAATAAAAACAATAGTTTTAATAATATTTTCAAGTTCAGTAAACATTTTCACTTTTTTCTCTACTTTACCTTAGGTTGGTCTGATCTGAATAGCTAAAAGCAGTAAGGGTTATTCAAAGTACAACAGTTAATTTGCACATGTGTAAATTTGCACATGTATATCTACATTTTTTGAATAGGCACCTAAGACTGACAGCTCAGTGTCCATGGGGTCATCAGTCTAAGGGTTCCACCAGTGGAGCCAGCAGGGACTCCTCTGTGAAGCCATGATGATTAACTCAAGTCCAAATAGAGCATGAGAACCAAGGGCCAAATGTAGGACCGTTTTTTGCGGCAAACTGGAAATCGTCCCGTTTGCGAACACAAAATAGGTCTGCCCAATGTACCAACCCTATCTTGCGAGTTGGTAACATATTACCGACTCGCAAAATAGGGTTTGCGACTCACTATTAGGAAGGGGGGTGCCAAGGGTGTCCATTCCTAATAGCAAGTCAGACTTCAATGTACGAATGTTTTGCGTCTGCAATTGCGACTGCAAAACACCAGCAGTTTACACCCATTTCAAATGGGTGGTAAGCCACTCGCAAATGAAAAGGGTCGCCAGGGGACACCTTCCCCTTTGTGACTGGCAGTGAAAATATTTTAAGAGCAGGCAGTAGTCCCATGGACCACTGCCTACTCTTAAAAAATGAAACAGAAACATTTCATTTTTATTTTTTAAATGCATCTACATTTAAAAAAAAATACTGCTTTATTTAAAAAGATTAGAATCGATGAACTTCTAATAACGTACGCACATATTGGTGGACTACAAATCACGGTCAGTCCCCTTAGCATATATAGCACACCTTAGCATGTGTGCTAAAAATGCGTATTCACGTGGCTTAAAAGTTTTTGCCACTCACTTTCACTTTTTCACTTTCTCACTTTACTTATTGAGAGGTCCTGAAGAAAGCCCAACTTAATATAACCTAAGGGCTGAAACATGTAGACCAGCGATAACAGAGACACAATTATTTGTCTTTTTTATCCACTCATTGTTTTTAACATACCCTGGGTACCTATACATAATAAAATTAACGCTAGGTAATTTACCCTGAGGTAATTTTAACATCACATCACATCACTTCATCACATAAACACAACAACCCGCCTCCACTGTAATCAGGTGTCGCAGCACAGCCGAGTAGCATTCTGCTACTCGGTTGGGAACCCGATGATGAAGCATGACACCAACTAGGTTGGTGTGTGAGGGTTCTTCTGACTAGCCAATGTGGTGCCAGACACCACAGTGCAGGACAAGCCATTTCATAGGGCCCGTCCAAGTTGTTTTTTCATAATTAACAAAGGGATATGGACGGTCCTGTCTGGATCCTAACTAACTAATTTGTTTTTCCTATTATTTAAAAAGCAGTCACAGACATGGGAGTCTGCTGACCCCATCAGGCCACCATCCCTGAGAGTACTAGCCATTCCCAATGGGGTCGCAAACTGCACCTGCCTCATGAGTATAAATGAGGCAGGCAATTTGCGACCCCATTAGGAATCGCAAACAGTATCTGAGACACAGTTCTAAATTCCATTTTGTGACTCGCAAATTGCGACTCGCAAAACGACACAATTTGCAAATTGGAAGGGTTGTACATCTGGCCCCAAAGGTTTAGTGGACAGTGGGCCCGATTCGCAAAGTTAAACTTAGACATTTGGGGCCAGATGCATCAAGCCATTTTGCGATCGCAAACAGTGCGAATCGCAAAAAATGGGCGTTTGCGATTGCAAAATAGCAATAAGCAATGCATCAAGCAAAATCGCAGATTTTCCTAGGTATTCACAATTTTTTGCAATTACCCATTTTGCGATTTCCAAAACTGCGAATCCTTATTTGCGAATTGCAATTATGGAGACGCAAAGCTATGCATGAAGAATCGCAAATTGCGAATAAATAAGGAATCGCAATTTTGCATTCGCTAAATACCACCAAATCAAACTAGATGGTAACCAGGTGAAAATAATCAAATCAGGTGGGAAACATTTGGGAAAGTATTTAAACAGGCCCAGAAGGCCTCAGAATGTTTCACAATGGCAGCGCTCTACGTCATGGCGAGGAGGATGAGGCTAAGAGCAGCAGCACAGAGGAGAAGGAGGGTACAGGAGTGCATTTTCAGAGTGCGCGTTACTCTGTTGGGGCAGACAGAGGAGGGAATCTATGAGAAGTATAGATTAAATGCAGCAATGATACATGATCTGATTGCAGAATTAGACCCACTACTGCAGCGTCAATCTCGCAGGACACACGCCATCCCCACCCATGTGCAGGTCCTGTGTTCCCTGTACCTCCTAGCGTCTGGTAGCTTCCAGGGGGTAATAGCTACAGCTGGCGGTGTTTCCCAAAGTTCACTATCATGTTTCTTCAACGCGTTCCTGGGCGCCATGTTGCTGAGGATGCACCAACACATCAGATTTCCAACTAGCCCATTGGAATTGCTTGAAACTAAAATGGACTTTTACCAGATAGACAACATTCCCCATGTAATTGGTTGCATAGATGGGACATATGTAGCCATATGTACCCCCTCAGTGAATGAGTATGTCTTCAGGAATAGGAAATCATATAATTCACTGAACATACAAGTGATATGCAATGCGAAGTACATCATCACGTACATAGTGGCAAGATACCCAGGGAGTACGCATGATTCCTATATCTTTAGGCACAGCGGCATACATACACGTCTTTTTGGGGGTGAATTTGGAGAAGGATTCCTGCTTGGTAAACACATGTCACTCTCTTATGCAGATTTTCATTTTCATGTGAAACATAGCAGTGACTAACATATTGGCTGTTTCTCCATAGGTGACAGCGCATATGCAGTGCGCCCATTCATCTTGACACCATACCTGAATCCAAGCACACCAAGTGAACAAAGGTTCAATGCAGCACACAGGACAATGCGCAATGTGATTGAGAGGACCTTAGGACTGCTGAAAAGTCGATTTTGCTGCATACATAAAACAGGTGGTGCTTTGCAGTACAGGCCAGACATCTGCTGTAAAATAGTTGCCACATGTGCCATGTTGCATAACATAGCAACTGCCAGAGGCGTACCACTGGAAAAATCGGATAGTGACCCTTGTGAGGACGAGGAGAACATACACCCACAACAAGCAGGAAGTGCAGCGAGTGCAGCTGAAGGGAGACAGCGACGTGCAGAAATTACCCAGAATTATTTTTGAAGTGGGTATTGATCAAATTAAACACAACACTGTTAGTTTGCCAACTATATTTATTTAACCCAACATAAACAGTAGTGTTATTGCACACTTGCGAAGCCTAAAAATAATGATGTGTAGACATAATGGTTTGTCATGGTACTTTACATCAGTCCAGACAAATGTAGTTTCTGGTTGCTTCACCAAAAACGATTCCTGTGGACATGGCCAGTTGGCCACACTATTTCCTGCGTCCTCGCACTCCCATTGCCCGGTCTGGGTGCTCAGACACATCCCTTTGTGAGCTCTCTGATCCTGGCATATTACGTTTGCTGCGCCTCCTGCCTTCCATCACTGGTGCCAAGCTGCTACTGTGGCTGGAGGCATCCTCACTACCCCCCCACCCATGACACTACTGGCAGCAACATCATTGGTCTGCATCTGCTCCACAGCATTTGTGACTTGGATCAGTCCCCTGGCAAAATCTCTGCAGCAATGGCTCATTTCCAACTGCATGCCTATTGCACATCGGGATAGTTGTACAATTGTAGTGCTAAGCCGGTTGATGGCCCTAGTGTACCCATCCAAGTGTCCAAGAAATTGGTGGTGTCTTTTGCGATGTGACACCTGATCATCTTTCAAAACTTTGCATAGGTCCTTGAGTGCTACAGTCATCTCACCAAATTGTTCATTGGTTTCCCTGCGACCTTCCTGCACAGCTGTTGTTAGATGCTTGATACTGTCACTCATGACCCCCATTTTGCATGCAAGAGTGGAAAGGTTTGCCTGCATTGACCGCATGTGTTTCACTTGCAGGCACTGTACCCTTAACATGGCACTCTCTAGACCATCGTAGGATGTTGAACTCTCGCCTTCGACAGCTCTCATCATTGCAGCTGCCCTGCTTCTCCTGAATCTCATGTTCCTACATTACAGCTGTACACATGGTCTTGCTGTGGGTGTATTCACAGGCTGTTCTGTTGTAGGCTCAGGTTGTCCCTCATCCCCTGTTTCAAGTGCAGGCAATGGTGCCACTGTGATCCTACGTCTTTTTGGAGCTGGTGTTGTGGGTGCTGGTGAGACTGCTATGTCTTCTCCTGACTGAGACTCACTCTCTGGTGGTGCATGTCCATCACCTTCCTCTGACTCTTGTTTACCTGCATCTGTGATGTTGAACAGTGCATGATTAGTTAGCATATTTGGACATGTTTTCTCTTTTGTACATTGTTTTGTTCAATAAAGTTATTTTGAAACACACTGTGTGTGGAGACTGACTTGCCTGTCACAATAGATTTTAACTGATCTGGTTTGCTACCCACCAGCCTTCCCTTGTGGTTTTGCTGACTCCAATTCCCATAATGCATTTGTGTGTTACAAGTAAAACATGGTCTGGAATACTATGTTCTACACTAAGCCAGATCTGACTTATGCTGTTTGTTTGCTAACACTGAAATGTGGATGTTAATTAGCATGCATCTTACCTTGGGAGGTACTGGGTGGTGCTGAGGAATCTATTGTGGTTACTGCAATAACTGCCTCCGGCTGCAGGGTGGACTCCACAATGTCCTCCATGGCTGTGGTTGTTGTTTGGGTGGATGGGCCGCCTCCAATTTTTTTTGGCTTCAGCAAGCCTTTCTGCAACCCTTTCTTTGGCACGACTACGCAGGTCATACCACCTTTTGTGCAAATCTGATATGCTGCGCTGAGCAACTCCCACTGCATTTATTTTTCTTTACATTCCCAGACACAATTTTCTTTTTTCAGACTCTGGGACCTGCAGTGACTGTTTTCCAAACAATTTATCATGGCTCCTTACAACTTCTTCTATTTTATCTCCAACTCCTTTTCACTGAATTTCTTTTGTCTTTTTTTCTCCTTCTGTGGTGTTTCTGAAGCCATGCTGCTGACTGCACCAGTTTAAAAGTCCCAAACTTTTCAAATTTGCAGTTCTCCAACAGTCTACTTCCTCCTCCTCACTCTCAGCACACAGGTAACAGCATGGGCGTGGCCATTTCCTGATTCTGACATCATCATGCTGCATAGTATTATGGGAATCGCAATTTGCGATTCGCTAATAGCGTTTTCGCAAAATTTGCGAGTCGGTATTTCAGGATCGCAAATAGTGATTGCGAATATTACCGAATTGCAATTAATTAGCAATTTTTTTCATGCATTCCGTTTTGCAATACGCAATTTGGGATTCGGTAAAATTCGCAATTTGGTAATCGCAAAACGCAATGTTGATGCATAGGCCCCTTGGTCTTAACTGAGACCAAATATCTAAGTTTATGACTTTGGGAATTCACAGAGGGCATTTAAGAGTACTATCTTTATGTCTGCACTCGGTGCAGAGATCCAGCCTGAGTGCAGACATAAAGATCATACTCATAAATGCCCTTTGTGAATTCCCAAAGTTTTAAACCTAGAAGTTTGGTCAAAGTTTAGACTAAACAGCTAAGTTTATCTTTGTAAATCGGACACTGAGTCTGTGGTTTCTGATGTCAGTGAACTCATATCATATCATTTGACCTGCTGAGCATCTGTGTAATCTCTATGGCTGTTCCTCCTTAACTTCCTATCAAAATAATACACCTGTTCGATCTCCCGTGCTCCAAAGCTCTGTCTCTTTTGGCCAGCAGTGCACCTGCAGCCTTCATGTCTTCTTCTGTTTATTTGATTGGTGTTTATTTCTCGTTTTCATAATGGAAGTCTATGCTTGCTACCAGGTGGGTTTCATACCATCCTCATTTTGGAGATCGGCATGGGTGCAATTAACACAGAGTGTGGACTTTTTTTAACGCTCATATCTCTTTCACTCCACTACTTTTATGTGTGGTAATTCTCATGACGCACGTTTTTTAATGACTGTATTTTAGCACTAAATTTCAACGCACATTTTCAATGTTATGCTAATAAAACTTCATTTGCACTTGTGTTGTGCTATTCAGTGATGATTTCCAGAGTGGTGAAATGTTTGTGACCACCAGATGTATACGAAAAATGCAACAGGATAATTTATGGACAAACTGAGAGCTAACGAGAATGTTCCTAAGCTATCACCCGCATTTTTGTTCAACAAGGCTGTACAAAAAGGAGAAAACACATTAGTATAAACTCATGAATTTTGTGATAGAGGACATTGCATTTAGTATTGTAACGAGAAAGGGACATCAGCAACCCTCCAAAGGATGAAGACAATACCAATGTACTAACAAAGATGCTGCAAATTGCTAAAGATCTGTTTATGCAATGAAAAATAAATGCAAACAATATGTCTGGATCGTAATGTGTTGCTAGAGGCTAAACAGAATGCGTCACTCTTTGCCTCATTACATTTACAATATCTGGAAAATTCGATTCACAGAGAAAGCGCGCAATGCAGATGAAAACATATGAAACTTCAAATGATCTAATTAGCTCTATAGAATCACAAAGTAGGTTCTGAACAGCCTTTCTTCATAGGAGGATTGTTGTATCTAGCACAATAAATCAACATATGTCCCTGACTTAATAAATTAATAAATGACATTTTCAACTTATAAATTGATACCACTGACACATTAGTCACACGTTGTCTATTTGTAAATGTACTCATTTTAACTTTCATGAACTTTTTAGAATAATACAGGAAGATAATGTCAGTGACAGTGGCGGCTTGCATCGGGCGTGCATGCGTGGCGGTGAGGCGGGGCGGGGAGGGGCAGGGTGGGGGGGCAGTAAGCTCGGACATACAACGGAACGGAGGAAATTAATTATTATGTACACAAAAGTTGATTGGCTTACAGGATGTACTTCAACAAATTCCCTGTTCTGCTTCCCCTGCTTGCTGTTTGGTGGTGAAATTTCTTGGATAAAAAAGGAGTAACTGGCTTGAAGCATTTGTCAGATAAAGTAAAGAAGCATGCACACACAAAAATCCATATGGAAATCCTGACGAGACTGGGAATGTTGGGAGACACACCGATTGAAGCCCACATAAGCGACGCGTACCGCAAAATAATAAAGAAACACAATGAAGCAGTTGATAGGAATAGACACATACTATCAAAAAATAATTATGAGGGCATGATGAATCGCAAAGTTCCGCAAATCCTGGTATAGACCGTGAAATGGAAGCACATCTAGCAAGTGCTACAGTCTTCAAGGGCACCTCCAAAATAATACAAAATGAACTGCTTGAGTGCATGCTAGAGATTGTAAAAAGCTATATCGTACAAGAGTTGAAAAACACTGACTTTGTGGCTATTCAGGCTGATGACACCACTGATGTGGCCACTGAAACACAGTCTGTACTGACAGCAAAGTTGTGGAGAGGTTCTATGGTTTCACACATTTAAGAGACTCTAGTGCAGAACGCATTTCTTCAGCTATACTACATGAACTAAACTTGATTTTTCCAGAGCAGTCTCAAAAACAAAAACTGATTGCACATAGCTATGATGGTGCTGCAGTAATGATTGGAATCTCCGGTGGAGTACAAAACAAATGAGAGATGTGTACCCTAATGCCCATTATGTGCACTGTTATACCCACCAACTTAATCTTATTATGCAACAAGCAGTAGGAAAGATCTCTGAGGCACAGATATTCTTTATGGATGTAGGAGGAATGGCAGCATTCTTCTCACGTTCCCCCAAAAGAACGGAGGTACTTCAGGTGATTGTCAACAGAAGGATTCCAAAGGGAGGCCCAACTCGTTGGAATTTTCACATACGTACAATCAGCCTAATATACCAATATAGGTTTGACATTGAGAAATGTTTTGACACCATAGAAGCTAATTCATGACTTTTAATTCAAAAGTCGGAATGAGGCCCGTGGCTTTGCTAGAACTTTACAAGACAGGGAGTTCCCGTTTTTTCTGTTTTTGTTTCATGAAATAATGCCTCTTGTTGACATACTATATAACAAGTTACAAAAACGTGAAATAGATACTGTCTTTGTGGAAAGAGCTACCACCAACTTTGTCACCAGCATGAGCAAAGTCAGAGAAGGAGTTGACAATTTAGATAGTAGACTGCCAAATGATTCTAGTTTCTCTAACCGCAGAAAAAACATCAGCAGTCTGGTCCGAATTGCAAAAGAGATATGTGACACTATAATTGTGCAGGCAAAGGAACGTTTTTTTATTTTACAAAGCATTTGGTGAGTGCCACATTACTGCAAAGTGATCAGTCTGTAAAATATGATAATTGCTTCCCTGAGCAAGCACTGAATAAGGCTACGGAAGCTTACCCTATGCTCAACAAAGAGGATCTAAGAACTGAATTAACTGTACTGTATGGAATGAATGTATAAAGGCAGGCCACTGGTGCCATTTCTTTGCTTGCTTTAATTTAGAACCTTAACATGGAAAACTCACTTACAGAGACAGTGGCTTTACTAAAAATAGTCATTACCACTCTGATGACAACAGCAGAGGCGAAACGATGTTTTTCCACTTTAAATAGAATTAAGACATTCCTGAGGAACACCATGATTGAGGAAAGACTGAATGCTTTGGCAATGCTCTCTATAGAGAGAGACCTTGTTAAAAGAATCCCAGAGTTTAATGTTCAAGTGATTGAGAAGTTTGCAGCTATTAAAGAGAGACGTGCTGATATTCTCTAGAAAAAGTGATCATTTTGTTAATCCTAACATTTCTTGGAACAGTTTGAGACCATTTCTTGAATGCTGCTCGTTTGTGAACTGCTCAGTTGTTTCTTAACTGCTGTACAGATATGGAGACACTGAAATTAATGGTGTATAACGTATTATGTCTAAATTCAATCTGTTTAATGTTCACTTTATGGCTGGTTGCTCTCAATGAGATGTACAGTGCCTTGTAGGGTGCCCTACTACCTGTTAATGTTTATTGCTTGCTGTCTCAACATGTCCAGTCCAACAAATCACAGTAGCTTGTATTTCCTCAATATACTTAATTTCTAAAGATATCATTAAATAAAGAAATATGTGTGGTACTCAGCATTGTTATCTCAAAGTCTGTTATGAAGGTCTGTGGTTATATTGATAAGCAGCAACCTACATTATATTATCATACACAATCTCTTTATTAATGTAATTGCTACACTTTTCCAGTTGCTTTATTAACATTCTTGCTTTCTGAAATGTCCTTGAAAATGCACCATTTGGACGCTTTGTCTTCAAAATTTTCTCGGGGGAGAAGGCCCCCTAACCCCCTTCATACGTTCGGGCTCGCTTGCTACGCTCGCCCACCACAGTTCAAGCAGATGAATAAATATTAAGTCCGAGTTTCGGCAGTGGTGCACCTACCTGGACAGGGTTTGTTGTCTGTTTGGAATGGAAAACATCCATTATCACGCAGCCTTAACCACGCAGAACACTAACAACACAGTCACTACAACGCATATGCCAATACAAAGCATGTCATTACCACTCATATACCTTTACTATGAATGACTTTGCTACACATGCATTTACCATGCATTATTGGTATATGTATTTACCACAAATGCCTTTACCATGCATTTTGCTATATGCATTATTGGGTAAGTATATGGTAAGTTTATACGTAAGTATGTATGTTATATTTATTCATAGAATATTAATTTTGTAAAATATTTTATAATATAACAAAAATAGATTTAATGATGGAATGTAAGGGATATAGGGATTATGGGTGGGGAAGTTTATTAATGTTTAGAACATCAAAATAAAGGATATTTAATATTTTATTAATTAAAACATCAATTTATTAGGCTTGCAACACAAACCTTTAGGGTTGAGATGCCAGGTATATTTTAATTGTAATTTTATAGAGCTTACTACCCCTGACGAGATGTTGAAGTGCTTTTGGTGAGTAGCACACTACTCCAGAACCCAAAAAAGGATTAGTGGTGGATTAGTATAGGGAAATATGTGTTAATTTGAGTGGTGGACATGTGAGTCTGTTAGTTGGATTGAATAGGATAATGGAGGAATAGAAGAGCCCAGAGTCTAGAAAGTGTTATTTGGGAGTTAATAGTGGTAAAATAAGGATTGGGATGAGTAAAAAGAGAGATGTAGGAGGGAAGAGTAACCAGATAGGGATTAGTGGCACATGTACCATCACCAGTCACAATATCTGCAGATGGTCAGAAGTATATTTGTCTTACACCCATACCACTGCACAGACATAAAAAACTATTGTTCCACAAATGTTACAGCAAAGTAGCATTAGATAGGCTCAGCTTGTCCAGACACGGTATGCTTGCCTATGTCCATATTTGAGCATGAGACCTGTGGGGGGTGGTGTAACACTTGTCCCAGACAGCATTAACAATAGTCAACATGTCATGATATCCTATATACAGTAACCATATTTTCCAAAATACTACTTCTACTATTGTTATTTTGCATCATCCTATGCTCATACATGCAGCATATGTCTATTCTTGCTGCCAAAACAAGTACAGTGTGAAAGACTATAGGCATGATCGAACATTCATGCTGTTCAACAACTAAGATGCTTGTGATCCATACATGTACCAGTAGCTATATGTGTAGTCACAATTCACAAACAGACAAAATTGTGTGACCATGTGAGCAGGTTAGGCACCACAAACCAACAATCCTTCCTATGAATAATGCTGCATACATAGTTGAGATGGGGCAAAGCTATTCCTATTGATTGATTAGAGTAATCACAGTGGACATATGGTATATGTGTGGGTGTAAGTACATTATCAGTAGGAACAATTTATTTATTTTCACCACTTAGGCCACAATTATCCTGAGGTATGACAACTGTGGAACGATTACAAAGATGCCATGGGGGATGTAAGGATGGAGGAGAGAAACTTTATTTGACCATGAGGTTGGATGGTTCATCTTCAGACTGCCTGTCTGATGCACATTGCTAGTGTAGATATGCACATGGCAAAGTATGGGCATATGGCCTGGCAGGTCCTGACAGGATGTAAGAAATCCTACCTCAGTACAAACAGATTAGGTAGGAGGCACATGTCACCAGTCTTCACATGGAAATGCAGTAAAATACCTTACTCATGGCCTCATATACCCAATATCATATTCCTGGGAAGCAATTATATCTTTGCTGGGAGTTTTGCATTTTAATGCAATGTGGAAAGGACCATATGCAGGTCCGCACTGTTTTGGCAACATACAGCCCATTACACTGCTCACCTACTGCTGGTGTTACTTCTACTGCCTAGCACCAACCCTGTCACCTTTGATTTATGGTGGAAGATTACCTGCTAGATACAGCACAACGTAATTGTACACATGAGATTCGCAGCATGCGCTCACACACTCATGACATGGATATGCTTTTTGTTATTGTACATCATGGAAAGCAGCCTTGCTGATGTGTCCCCATATGTTAAGGTCACCATGGTATTGCTTGAACTGTATACCATAAGCTATGTATTAGGGTACCTGTTTTTTTTCTCAGTTAATATTAGTGAAGTGTCCAATAAATCTGTTTTACAGGTGGTAGCTACCCACCCTCCATCTATGTTTTGACTACCTGGCACAGAGTCAGTCAATGCATCAATGTATGTGGCCTTGTGTATGATGAGTTAACCAATGCTGAAGCACAATACCTGTATGTGCTTGACATAAATCATTTAACATAAGATTTTGACGCACAAATACCAGTTGCATGCTGCAAAACCAACGCCAGGGAGTCCATATGTGGACCACCTGTCCAAATCCATGTGTACATCCCATCATCCTCCCAACTCAATCTCGCAATTGATATGGTTATAAGTGTATTTGTGTAGACACTGCCATTTCAGATACCTACACTGCCAGCACTTGAATACGTTTGCCTTGTTACATTATGAGAAGTATATGTTCATTTCTTTTTCCCAAAATGTGGTTTTGGGTGGACATGCCACATGTGATGTTAATGAAATGTGAGCTTATTATTGCTGACATCATGTACAAATTCTGTTATTGCAGAAGCATATTTCCTTTATGTCCCTCAGACATCATGACAGAAGATGAGGCAAAGAATCACCACATCAGGCTGGAGCTCTACCACCACATCAGGCATGTAGCTAAGGCATACAAGAGGATGGGGAAAATGTATGAGGAAGGAAAGGCCTGGCTTGAACAATCAGGACCTTCTAAGGCAATGACCCATCAAGATGTGCCACATCACCAGCCGTTTCCGGACCATCCTCTAGCCAGCAGGTCCAAGCAACACAGGGCCTGGTCACTACCCATGAAGTGTGGTCTATTTTTTAAGCACAGGGCCTGTAGGACTTACAAGAACTAGAACTGATGATGGCTGCCATTGACGGGGATATCTCAAGTCTGTGGGCCATATTGCTCACCTTTCAGGTGGCAACGGAGCGGATCAGTCACCATATATGACTCTCCCTCAGGTTTTTCCCTGTCCCCAGTTGTTTAGCAGTTGTTTGTAATGTACAGGATTTTTAGCATTATCTCTACATTGTTCACAGGACCACTGTGTAACAAGGGTGATATTTTGTGTCATTCCACACATTGCAACACAGTTACACAGCTAGCTGGTCTGCCCTGCCAGGGAGGGTGAATTGAGTTAAGGTCCATATCTGCCTTCGTGATAGCCTTTCTTTTTCATGATGGCTATACTGAATGGAGTTTCGCTTTTTGACACCACTACTGTGAACATTGCAGCAAGTCACCAAGGCAGCTGCATTGCCTGTGTACAGTACTCAGTGCAGCGCCCCTGGGTAAGTGATGTGGCTTTGGTCAAGTGTTATTGTTGATCCTGCACTTTGCCTTTTACACAGTACACCACCCCATTCTTCCTTGTTGTGCTGTCTTGCCTGCACATTGTGCATACATGTGGCAAAGCACTCCTATTTGAAACGCATCCACATAACTCTACATAGCTAGCAAATATGTTACGCTGCAGGTATAGATGAGGCCATGTACTTACCATGGTTTTCCTAATTGTGTAAACTCATGTGTTTGCAGTACACCAGATGTCTCCATATATCTGTACTGTAGGCACTGTGTACCAACTCT
Source organism: Calotriton arnoldi (assembly GCA_963921515.1). Classification (NCBI taxonomy): domain Eukaryota; kingdom Metazoa; phylum Chordata; class Amphibia; order Caudata; family Salamandridae; genus Calotriton; species Calotriton arnoldi. The sequence continues at coordinate 1,188,887 of CAWUFW010004512.1, forward strand.
GAGGGGATAGGCCCGGTCAAACTAGGAAGGTTGCTACCACTAACCCTCACCCCTTTAAGTAATTGCCAGATCAGTTTATCTGCAAAGTGTTCCAGATCACTCAACTCAGCCCCATTCATTTGTACCTGTGCATGACATCTCTGCCACTCCTCTAGTGGACCCAGGGACTCAACTTTCTGTCACACACTGATAGCATACAGATGATCAATTGACTCTTATGTGACATCAACACCCCCCAATGTGAAACGCCATTTGCAACTGAGCAACATGGCTGCCTATATCTGAGGGCTATGGCTGAAGCTGTGGCCTACATGCTAGTAGTTATGCTATTCTGTGACCTGTACCTACCCAGGTTGGCAACCCAACTAGGTCCATACACCTCTCCCTCCAAACATCACTAAGACATTCCCATCGTCGCGGACACAGATCTCATCCAGTCACTACACGAACCCCTGCTTGGCATCCTCCTGCTTTGACATATGTGGCAAAGTCAGACATTTCCCTTTCCAAATCCCTCCTGACAGGTGCTACATCTTCACCAAGGTCATCATCACACGTAGGATGTAGTATACCAATGCCCTCTTCTATTGCATCCCTTACCAACTGCATCAGAATTGTGACACTATTAAGCCTGGGCGGAGTTCGCGTAGTCGCGCTACGCGGAACTACGCGAAGCAGTAAAAAAACTCTGCAATGTTATGCGGAGTTCCGCGAGCATGCAGAGTTGCTTTTTCCGGATGCTCGTGCATGCTCGCGAGATGTTTCTGACGTTCGGCAACGTGGATTGCATGTTCGGGAGGAAATATCGCGCAAACTTCACCATGCGGTCGCCATTGGGCGTGACCATCTTGCTTTTCTGCTCTTTGTTATGGTTCTGGGGCCTTTTTTAAATCCTCTCAAATCTTTTCAATCCTTTGTTTCTAAAACTTTTTTTCTGATCTTTTTATTTATTATCTATCCCTCTCTCCTCCTAAGTGTATATTTTGTGTTTTATTTCTACTTTTACTGCGTTTTTGTACTGTTTTTCTATTACTTGTTTTTTATTTTTTTTACTTCCCTTCTTCATCTCCTGACTTTATTTTATTTTATTTTATGCCCCCGCCCCACCAGAACCATGGCTAATGGTAAGAGGGTGACTGGGAGCCGCCTTCCTCACGGCTCACGGAAGGGGTGCAGGCCCGGGCCTTATTCTCAGAGGTGGAGGTGGCCGCCCTAGTTTTTTTTGTGCAGCACCATCTCCCCTTAACCTTGGCAGCAGGCGGCAGGCCTGGTCCGGCTATGGAAACCAGGATCGTCTGCGCCGGAGGGCGAGTGTGTGCCGGGCAGTGTTTTGCTGCTCTGAGGTCCAGCGCACCCGCAACCAGCTGACTCACTGGTAGTCCGACATCCTGGACCGGGAGCAGGACCTGCTGGACCTGCTAGGTGTTGAGGTCATGGGGCTTGGTGAGCGGCTAATTTATTACTATTTTGTGTTCTTTTCTGTGTTATTGCGCATATTATTTTTTTCCCCAAATAGCAAGAATGCAGCTGCTGCTTACATGCTGGTAAATTACGTTTAAAAATCTCATATTATGTGACTGTTATTCTACTAGACAGGTGAAAGACGCTGCTAATCTTGTTTGCAAGTTTGCGCTCGCTTGGGCTGATTATGTAAGAGAGGTTATAGAACTTAAGTTAGGTAATGCTAGAGAGACTCCTTTCCTTTGTCCTGTCACTAAGAGAGTGGTGGTAGGTAGTTATTATAGTTAGTTACTTAGTATTAGTTGGTAATTTTTTAGCGGTCCGCGTGACACGTCCTCCGTCACGTGCTGCTGACTTCAGTCCTCAGTAGAATCTTTTGAAGTTAGTGAGTGAATAATATAGCAACTCAGCACATCAGCAACCAACCAACAATTTGGTATATGCAATATGCATGCGTCCATCTATGCATTTTGAGGACTAAAATAAATGGAAATGCAGACTTAGTGAACAATTGGCCCATCAAAGGGGTTGATTTATTGATGATTGCGAATGAGATCGGAACTTAGAAGAAGCAAATATAATTTTTGGCAATTCATTCAAAAGTCTTTGGAAAAGGCGGGCTAGGCGGTACTTAGGTTTAGGATTCTGGAATCGGAATGGAACAATGGAATAATAAAGAGATAGGACGGTCCAAGACCTCGATCTGATTAGATAGGTCAATTTTATTGCAATTGTCGTCCTGTGGAGCATTTTTGTAATATTTATTATTTATTTCACACCAATCCATTTTTGTCTCTTTATTATGTCTTCCATGATCAGCATCCAGGGGCAAGAAGACAACGGGGTCTGCTGAGGCGGGAGCTGGGGGTGCGTCCCAGGGCCAGGATCACTCCTCTACAGATGGCTATGCTGCTGGCCCCAGTAAGTCCTCCAGTTGTTAATATTAATAATTATATTTCCCTAATTTTTACTGCACCTTGTTTTTTCTAACTATTATTTCCGTTTCCTAATTCTATTTTTTACCAAATCATCTTCGATCTATCTGTTTCTAAATTCTTGTTATCCCTGCATTACCTACCTGGCTACTTAGTTATATTTCTAGTCCACTATTTCTCAGAAGCCTGCAAGGGGAAGGAGCCCACCCACCTGGGCGGGAGGGCTCCCTGGAGTGGTGGAGAGGTGCGGTCACACGGGCACCGGCAGGCCCAGCCGTCTCCCCTGGAAGGGAGAGGCAGGCCGAGGCGCAGCCTGAGCGAGATGCAGGGGTGCCGTAGCCTGGCGGCGGCGGCACCCCTCGGAATGGTCAATCCGAGCTGCTGCAGAAATGCACTGGGTGAAGAGGGGTGACGGCGTGGCGCGCGGGGCCTACGGACCTGCTCGGCTGCAGCATCCGTGGGCCTGGCGCCACCCGACCCCTTCCGCTCGGGTCGGACCACTGGGGGGCACAAGCTACCGGGGCCGCTCAGTCTTTGCTCTGCTGAGTAGGGTGAAAGGCCTCCCGCCAGGCGGCAGGCACTCGAGTCGGACGGTCCATGCAGGGTGGAAGCTCTTTGCTTGAAACAACAGCAGAGGCTGGCCAAGCAGTCCATCCCTAAACAGACCGAGAATGCCCAATCGATCGGAGTACAGCCTGGGCCTTCCCTGGCAGGCCGCCCTGCGCAGGCGATGCCGGCTTCTTGTCCCTGCCTGCTCCCAGGGCGAGCAGGCTCGGAGGAAAGGCCCATCGGGAAGGGGCTGAGAGGCAGGCGTGGACCCGGGCCCCTGGGGGCCCCGGCGGTCGGGCCCGGGTACTGCCTTCCCCTGTCTCAGAATCGCCGGATCTCACGGAGGTCTGACTGACCCTCTCCCTAGTAATCTGGAGGAAAAATACCCCCTTTCTTGTAATCCGTGCGCACAGGGTGATGGAGGGGACCCAAGGCGCGAATGTGCCCGACCTCCTGGAGCCCTCGCTGGATCGGGGAGGCAAATGAGCCCTCATCGGGACTTCCAGGGAAGCCCGGCCATCTGGTCGCCCCATTGGAAAGCATTGCGCGTGACCTGATGGCCGAGGGGATAGGTGCGACCAGATGGCCGAGGGGAAAGGCGCGACCAGATGGCCGGGCTCGAAGGGCGGCCATCTGGTCGCTCTGTGCCCTAACAAAAGGGCGAGCAGGCACTGAGGCATGGGGGGACGGAGGCCCGGGGCCCCAGCTGGGCCTCAGCCATGGAGCTACCAGCCGATGGGCCCTCCGACCCGGGGCCAGCGGACACCTTGACAAGCAGGCGAAGCGGGGGAGGCTCCCCAGGCACGACAGGACCCAGTCTCAGGCCTTTGGCAGAGCAGCAGGCCGGGGGACTGGGCCCAGGGCTGGAGCACCTGACCTGGGGCACGGCGGGCCCCTGGACCCAGCTGGGGCTCCCGGGCCCAGAGGCGCAGGGGAAGCCTCCCCAGGCCCGCGGGACACTGTCCAGGGCACCCTGCCATGCGGCAGGCCTGAGGACAGAGCCAGGGTGGGGAGGCCGCCCTCCCCGGGGCCCCTGGAGCTCCTGAACCCAGCCAAGCGAGGGGGTCTCCCCAGGCATGACAGAACCCCGTCTCGGGCCTTTGACATAGTGGCAGGCCGGGGGACGGGGCCCAGGGCTGGAGCACCCGACCCGGAGCCCGGTAGGGCCCCTGGACCCAGCTGGGGCTCCCGGGCCCAGAGGCGCAGGGGATGCTTCCCCGGGCCCCCAGGACCCCGTCCCGTGCACCCTGCCATGGGACAGGCCCGAGGACAGAGCCCAGGGTGGGGAGGCTACCCTCCCCAGGGCCCTCAGAGGCCCCGGAGAGAGCTCTGAACCCAGCCAAGCGAGGGGGGCTCCCCGGGCATGATGGAACCCCGCTTCGGGCCTTTGGTATAGCATCAGGCTGGGGAACTGAGCCCAGGGCTGGAGCACCCGACCCGGGGCCCGACGGGGCCCCTGGACGCAGATGGGGATCCCGGGCCCAGACGCGCAGGGGAAGCCTCCGCGGGCCCGCAGGACCCCATCCCGGGCACCCTGCCATGCGGCAGGCCTGAGGGCGGAGCCCGGGGTGGGGAGAGCACCCTCCCCGGGGCCCTCATACAGAACTCCTGAACCCACTCAAGCAAGGGGGGCTCCCCCGGCATGACAGTGCCCCGTCTCGGGCCCTTGGCAGAGCGGCAGGCTGGGGGACTGGGCCTAGGGCTGAAGCACCCGACCCGGAGCCCGGCAGGGCCCCTGGACCCAGCCGGGGCTCCCGGGCTCAGAGGCACAGGGGAAGCCTCCCCAGGCCCACGGGACCCCGTCCCGGGCACCCTACCACGCGGCAGGGCCGAGGACAGAGCCCAGGGTTTGGAGGCAGCCCTGGAGCTCCTGGACCCAGCCAAGCATGGGGAGGCTCCCTGGGCATGACGGAACCCCATCCCCGGCACCTGGAGGAGCAGCAGACCAGGAGATGGAGCGCAGGGTGGGAGCGCCCTCCCCGGGGCCTGGCAGGGCCCATGGACCCAGCCAGGGCTCCCGTGCCCAGAGGCACAGGAGAAGGCTCCCCAGGCCCGCGGGACCCCGTCCCTGGCACCCTGCCACTCGACAGGCCCGAGGACAGAGCCCGGGGTGGGGGCACCCTCCCCAGGGCCCTCAGGAGTGGGCCCTTCAGAGCTCTTGTATCCAGCCAAGCAGGGGCAGGCTCCCCGGGCCCGGCGGAACCCCGTCTCGAGCCCCTCGTGGAGCGGTAGGCCAGGAGACTGAGCCTGGGGCCCCTGGAACCCATCGGGGCTCCTGGGCAGAGGTGAGACCTCCCCGGCCCGTGGGCCCCCATCCTGGGCACCAAGCCACACGTTGGGCCGGGGGACGGAGCCCCGGGCTAGGGGGGCATCCTGGCCCATCCGGCTGCCGGCTGAGGACCGCTAGGCCGAGAGGGGTTTTGGAGTACCCTGTCCCTAGTAATCCGGAGGAAGGGTAACCCCCATTCTGGTAACCCATATGCTCCATGAGACTGAGGGGACACAAGGCGCAGATGCCCCTGACCTCCTGGAGCCCTGGCTGGGATCGGGGAGGCAAAGGAGCCCTCATCGGGACATCCTGGGCAGCCCGGCCATCTGGTCGCCCCATTGGAAAGCATTGCGTGCGACCAGATGGCCGAGGGGGAAGGCGCAACCAGATGGCCGGGTCCGAAGGATGCCAATCTGCCTGCCCTGAGCTTTCACGGGAGGGCTCCCACCTGCCCTTTGGAGGGCTCAGGGGCTCTGCATCCCGGGGGCTCGGAGACCCCAGCTGGGCCACGGGCCCGGGGCTGCGGACACGGGTCCCCGACGGATCTCCAACCCGGGGTCCCCCAGGCACCTTGACAGGTGGGCAAAGCAGGTGGGAGGCCTGCCCGGGATCACAACGGACCCCCGTCCTGGGACCATGGCGGAGTAGGGGGGATGGAGCCCGGTCCCCTACGCCCAGCCAGAGGTCTCAGGCCGGCACGTGCAAGGAAGGCCTCCTCAAGGCCCACGTCCCGGGCGCCCTGCCACGCGGCAGTCCCGAGGACGGTGCCCGGGGTAGGGAGGGCACCCTCCACCCCAGGGCCACCAAGGGCCCCTGCCGGAGCTCCTGAAACCAAACCGAGCTGGGGAAGGCCCGACAGGCCCCCGGCCCATGGCGGAGCGGAGGACAGAGCCCAGTGTAGGGAGTGCCTGGCCAGAGCTCTAGAGCCCAGACACCCAGGGGAGGACGACCCGGGCCCGATGGCATGCCGGCGGACGGAGCCCTGAACATGGGGGAAAGGTGGTGTCCGGTCCCAGCCCATCTGGTCCCCAGCTAAGAACCGCCAGTCCAGGAGCGGTTCCGGCATACCCTGTCCCTAGAAATCCGGAGGAAATCTACCCTTCTTTCTGGTAACCTGTGCGCACCAAATGACAGAGGGGACCCAGGGCACGGGGGCACCCGACCTCTTGGAGCCCTGGCTGGGATTGGGGAGGCAGACGAGCCCTCATTGGGACTTCCAGGCCAGACCGGCCATCTGATCGCTCCATTGGAAAGCATTGCACGCGACCAGATGGCCGAGGGGAAAGGCGCGACCAGATGGCCGGGCCAGAAGGACGCCAATCTTCCTGCCCTGAGACTTCACCGGAGGGCTCCCGCCTGCCCATGCAGGGCACGGGGGCTCTGCATCCCGGGGGCTTGGAGACCCCAGCTGGGCCTCAGGCCCGGGGCTGAGAATGGGGGTCCCTGAAAGACTTCCAACCCGGGCCCATGGCGGAGCCTAACCCATCCCTGGGCCCGCCCGGTGGTCTCGGGCCAGGCCGCGTGGGGGACGCCACCATGGGCCTGCAACCAGCCACCAAGGGCCCCGGCCTATGCTCCTAAACCCAGCCAGGCTGGGGAAGGCCTGCCTGGGCCCAGAGCTCTCGGGCCCGGACACCCAGGGGAGGATTGCCCAGGACCGATGGAGCCCATCCCGGGCACTTTGCCGCGCAGCGGGCCAGAGGAGGGAGCCTGGGCAGTGGGGAGGTTTTGTCTGGGCCTAGCCCATCTGGTCCCCGGCTGAGAACCGCCAGCCCAGGAGTTGGTCCGGCATACCCTGTCCCTAGTAATCCGAAGGAAAGCTACCCTTCTTTCTGGTAACCTGTGCGCACCGAGTGATGGAGGGGACCCAGGGCACGGAGGCGCCTGACCTCCTGGAGCCCTGACTGGGATCGGAGAGGCAGGCGAGCCCTTATCAGGACTTCCAGGCTGGCCCGGCCGTCTGGTCGCCCCATTGGAAAGCATTGCATGCAACCAGATGGCCGAGGGGAAAGGCATGACCAGATGGCCGAGCCAGAAGGATGCCAATCTGCCCGCCCTGAGCCTTCACTGGAGGGCTCCTGCCTGCCCATGCAGGGCTCGGGGGCTCTGCTTCCCGGGGGCTCGGAGATGCCAGCTGGGCCTCAGGCCCGGGGCTGAGAATGGGGGTCCCCGGCGGACCTCTGACCCGGGCCCATGGTGGAGCTTAACCCATCCTTGGGCCCTCCCACACAGGGAGGCCTCCACGGGCCTGCGTCGGGCCACCAAGGGACCCAGCCTATGCTCCTGAACCCAGCATAGCTGGGGAAGACCCGCCCGGGCCCAGGGCATGGGACTGAGCCTGGGGTGGGAGCACCTGGCCAGAGCTCTCGGGCCCGGACACCCAGGGGAGGACTGCCCAGGACCGATGGAGCCCATCCCGGGCACTTTGCCGTGTGGCGGGCCGGAGGAGGGAGCCCCGGGCAGTGGGGAGGTGTTGTCCGGGCCTAGCCCATCTGGTCCCCGGCTGAGAATCTGCCAGCCCAGGAGTGGTTTCGGCATACCCTGTCCCTAGTTATCCGGAGCAAAGCTACCCTTCTTTCTGGTAACTTGTGCGCGCCGAGTGATGGAGGGGACCCAGGGCACGGAGGCGCCCAACCTCCTGGAGCCCTGGCTGGGATCGGAAAGGCAGGCAAGGCCTCATCGGGACTTCCAGGCCGGCCCGGCCATCTGGTCACCCCTTTGGAAAGCATTACGCGCAACCAGATGGCTGAGGGGAAAGGCGCGACCAGATGGCCTGGCCCAAAGGACGCCAATCTGCCCACCCCGAGCCTTCGCGGGGATTGCTCCCGCCTGCCCTTTGGAGGGCTCAGGGGTTCTGCTTCCCGGGGGCTCATCAGAGCCCTTAGCTGGGTCTCAGGTACAGGACTGCAAGGGGGGCCCCCGACGGAACTCTGACCCGGGGCACGCAGGCACCTTGACACGCAGGCGAAGCGGGGGAGGCCTGCCCTGGCCCGATGGACCCATGTGACGGGTACCCAGGCCCTCGGCTGGCCACAGGACATGGGCTCCCGCACCCAGGGCCTGCCAGAGCCCAGGCCCCAGAACCGGTCCCCGCTTCTGAACCCGGGGTCCTCCCCGGGCACCAGGGACCCCTAGTCCCGGGCAGATGGACCCTTGACAGGCCACAGGACGGGGTCTCCCACACCCCAGGCCCTGCCCGAAACCCAGGCCCCGGGCCCGGTCCCTGCTTCTCAACCCAGCCAGGCCGGGGGGATCTGGGAGCCTGCCCAGGTACGAGGGACCCCCGTCCCGGGCACACGGACCCTCGACTGGCCACAGGACGTGGGCTCCTGTTCCATGGATTTTTTTCATAACTCCGATGGCACTCCGCCAACTCCGCCCAGGGTTACTTTAAACATGTTTCCGGCCTGTTGCAGTACAGCATGTATATGCAGTTGTCCTGGTAGGCTGAGTTCACAATCAGAACATGTTGGTAAGCCTTCAAGTCCTCTTCTACTACATATAAGTTATCCTGAGATAGGCGGTAGGTAGGCTATAGGGCAGGAAGCTACGAGCCTAAAAGATAAAAGGTGCTTCCCAAGTTTGATTGAGTTATATGCACACTACCAAGCCCGTATGTCCAGTTATAGATGCAGACTCCTACCTATACTGTAACTCACATACCTATATATAAAAGGCTAGAACCACTAATTCACCTAGGCAAACACTGACAGACAACCTTAAACGTTCTCTTACGCATACATTCAGCTCTTATGTATGCAGCAGTAATGGAGGCAGTTGCACACACAGTTTAATACCCCAAAAATCACTAGCACAGCCAGCTCGCATTCAATGGATCACCTTACATACAGATTGATAGTCCCATAGAGTAACAAAGAGTCCCAGACATATATTAATATTGTTACTAACATATTTAATGAGACACCCACATTGACACTGAGACACTCTGTTAGGTACGTACAGAAATATTACTATTAACAAGTCATCCATCCAGAATCCAGAATCCAACAGCACAAAAGATACAGTGCTACCTTCAAACTACTCAGAACAAAAAACAAGATGGTGCACAGAATGTACAGATGAAACAAACATCTGCTAGAAAGAGAACTAAGGAATTTCTTAAAACAGTGTTAAGAAAAATAAAAAATGTTTAACATGTCGTGAATAAAAATGTAGCTTTACCAAGAACTCAGAAGCAAAAAGTAGTAACTCATGTTTAAAGTGGGAAAAGTTCCAAAAGAAGAACTCTTGTCACAATACAGCAGAAACAATATAAAGACATAAGAAGAAAAATGTTTAGAATTAGGGTAATACTAAATTTATAGTAGAGTAAAAGAAGTACAGCACCGTACAAGCAAAAGAATAACACATACAAGGTTTAGTAGATAAATCAATGTCCCTGAAGTGTAAACTATATATCTAAATAGTGAAGAGAATGAGAATGCTGGATAAAACGGTGTCCTGTATGAAGAAGAAAAACCAGAAAAAAGAATGCTTAATAATATGAATTTTTCCCAAATATTTAGTGGCGAATGGAAGCACAGTTCCAATACTGAGCCTTTCTTTAATGAAGAAAGCTACTTTCAAGAGAACACATTAGTGCATGCAGTTGAAACAAGTGGTCAATGTTATGAGGTGAAGGATGGAACTCCCATTTAAAAAGAGGAGACGTTTCCTAGGTATATTGAATAAGTGGTAGCTGAAGAGGCACAAAGAAGGCATAGACAGGCCCACGTATACAAATGGGATTCTAGCAGTATTTGCAGTGTGCATCAGGACTCAATTGATATATCGAGAAATTTCCTACATATCTTTCCATGCAAAAGTATGAAACAGAAAATCGGTATTTTGCAAAGATTAGATCCATGCAAAGTAAGGAATTATACAAATTTACAGGGATATTCACTAGCATGTCTATCAAAGAAAGTCTACCAAAGCAGCTTTCATCAATTTATAATGTTAACTGTTCACCACTCTAAAATGCACAATTTATGCAGGAGGCTTTACTATGTGAAATCTCCTGCCCTGTGTTTAGGAGAAATTAAAAGAGCTCTACACCTACAGTAGCAGAGGTAGAAAAGGTTTGTGAAGATGTTGAGTTTCCTTTCTTTGGTCCTGAACAGGAGTCTAGAGAAAATGAGAAGTTGGTATGAGCAGGTGTAGAGGAACAGGAGACAGGTATTGGTGTTGATAACTTTACAGAAGAGATTAGAAAGTTTAACACAATTTCTTCTGAGAAACCAAACTGTGTTTTATTTTTTGTTGACAAGCTCACTACAAAAGCCAATCTCGCAATTTTGATCTGTACACAAAAACTGATCAATAGAACAATGATAAGTGGCAACCATTTGCTGTATATTTATTTGTAGAAGAACCCTTTGATTTGTCAACACAACAAATTATATGTAAGTACAGCTACGATAAGGCAGAGGATAATAAAATGCCAGCTAGAGCAGTACATAACAAGTTAGTAGTAGTAGAATTAGTTTCTATTCCACAAGAACTAGGAGATTTAAATGTTTAAAAATTAATTCTTCATACAATGTGTACACCCATTTCAGGCTATACTTGGTATGGAGCCTAAGACAGGGAAGCTGCCATCAACTGACCTTCAGAAAGACCTTAAAGGAAGAGTTGTCTACTTACCTCTATATTTTAAATAGAATATTGAAATTGTTGGTATACACAGAGAGGATCATGAACCAGTTGTTATTCTAGTAAATGGTGTGCATACAAAGAATAAAAAAAATCTTAGTGGATATTAGTAAAGTAAAAAAATCAACATCATACCTGGTACAAAATAATGTTTATTATAAAAATTATGATGTTGTTCGAGACATTATCATCAAATGGTCAGATTGAAAAAGTGGATCGTTCCAGACTAGAATGGATTTACAAAAACTACAGCATCCATCCTCTCCAATCTAAAGAAGTCATCAGTGATGCTGTTGATCTCTTTCAAATGAAGCAAGCAAAAGTAGCTCCTATCAGTGTGTGGGAGAAAGTTTTAAAAGCTCTCTGTTTGTCAGAGAGCATCAGCCAACGTGAACATTTACTGGCTGTAATTCTTGTTATCAGAAGGTCTGGCAGATGGCTACTTTGTCAGGAACCACAAATCCCAGGAAGGCTTGCAATACTGACGTCACACGCTGGTTTGCGTGTGGCGTCAGAACGGATGATAAAGCCGTTTCAACATCATACAACACTGACGATTATTTGGATTTACCTGTGTCAGGAGCCCACAGCGGAAAGGCATTGTCGGGTAAGGGTGCTCATTGCACCAATTCTTTTGACTTGGAGTTCAGCTTACATCGGAACAGTAACTCCTGTGAGATCTCTGGTGTTGGGAGAGTTGCTCCATTCTCCTCAGTTGGCAAGTCCATATTGCGCCGACTCTTGCAGAGGGTAAATTGACATTTCCCGTGGAAGCATTAACTTCCGTGGCTTGCTCTGTTGTGAGAGCGTTGCTCAGTTCCCCTCCGTTGGCGAGTCCGCTTTTCAGTGACTCTTGCGGAGGGGACATTATCAAGGTCAGCGTCTTGGTGAGTCCTTTCCTTTGTGACTCATGTGGAGGAGGTATTTGTATATACCGGAGGATATCTAAGGAGAATGTTACTAGTAAAACTGAGTTAATTGACTCCGGTGGTTTATTTGCCCAGAAAGGGTTCCGTTCTTGAGTTTTCGGTGCATTCTCTCCTATGAGGAACCAGAAAGCAAATCTTCAATTCTATATATATATATATATATAATTTTTTTTACCAGATAGGCACTCACTCAGGGTAAAGTTTCACCAGCTATAATTTTATTTCACCAGGTTACGCGTTTCGGAGACCCTTGTCTCCTTGCTCACACACTGGTTTGAAAAACATCCACACATTTCCATGTTCGGGTATGGACATGAAAAGAGGACTACACATGCTTAACTCATAAAGGACTGAGTTAATGTAGCGGTCATTTCGGAACATAGTATTGACATAGCATTCTCTTGCACTTAGTGATCCTTCTACCGCCAAGAGGCCTATTTCTTTTGGCATATTATATCTTTGGTCCCGTATTTATAAGGTATAGTACCTAAACATTCACAAAGTGATCCTAGATCATATAGATTGTGTCATACTTAACATGCAGTATTTACATATTTACATGGTTTAGTACCTCATTGGTGATCCTAAATTATACAGCCTGTATTTGAATTCTACTATAGTGTATATATATTTACATTGACTCAAATGTTGAATTGGCATACTTCTATTACAGGAGCAAGCTACACATTACATGTAAAGCACAGTTCTTTGTCGTAGTCTGCACTGATTAAGGCGGTTTGTCTGCTCGCCTTAGTGGCACATTCTAATGAGGTGTTTACCTCTACCTCACCTACAAGTGCAGACAATCTATCTATTTACACGGACATAGACATAAATGGATAAGCTACCCTATAGTACTGGTGCTACAAAACGTGTATACTCCTATTGTGGTTGATAGACATTGGCTGTTTGAATATCATACACCCTGTGATAACATACTCTTATACCTTGAAAATATATCAATATTTGTGCATATAAATCCATATTTCTATAATATCAATTTCAATTAGACTTATCTAACAAGTGCTCTTGAATCACCGGGGGCACTGAAAAAAATGCGTGGGGGGGCACATTGTAAATTAGGGATTAAGTCCTCTTCAATCCTGAGGGTCCCTGGGGGCGCACTAGCCCACCAGGTACCTCCAGTAAGCGCCACAGAGCTGCGTTGCACAGAGGTGGTCTGAGGCCATGCCCCTTTTAACACCTCTCTGCAACGCAGCTCTGTGGCGCTTACTGGAGATACCTGGTGGGCTAGTTCGACCCCAAGGACCCTCAGGATTCAACGGGACTTAATGCCCCAACTTAAAACACGCCACGGGGCGCGTTTGCACACTTGTCACATCAGGCCCAGCCCCCTCCCTGCACCACGGTGCAAACGCACCTGTGGCGTGTTTTAAGTTGGGGGATTAAGTCCCCTTGAATCCTGAGGGTCCCTGGGGTCCAACTAGCCCACCAGGTATCTCCAGTAAGGACACATGTCACCTCAAGCCCCGCCCCCTCCCTTCACCACTGTGCAAACGCGCCCTGTAGCGCGTTTTAAGAGGTAGTTTTAATCCCCCTGCCCTATTATGTATTAGGGACTTACAGAGGAGGTCATGCTAATCACAGGGGTACTCCAACGCATAGTGTTCCCTAGTGTATGTAGGTGTTTTCACTGTATTCTAAGTGTGTTTTAGCATAGCTTTGGCTCTGGTTAGTCAGAGTCAGTTACCACCAGTACACGTCGGAAAAGTTGTAGGCACAGGATGATTTTGGAACAAGGCCTCTTTCTGCTCTTCTGTTGGTTCTTTCTGCACATCTTTTGCTTCTTCCTGCACTTTTCTTCGTCTTTGTGGACCTCTTTTGCTTCTTTCTGCATTTCTTTTGCTTCTTTCTGTGCGTTTTTCTTCTTTCTTCACATGTCCTACCTCTGTAGGCATAGTTAGAAACTAGCATTTATAAAACCTTTGAAATTCACTGAAAAACCATAGGTTTCAGGCACGTTATAGTTAGAAATTAGCATTTAAAAAACCTTTGAAATTCACTGAAAAAACCATAGGTTTTAGGGACAGTTATAGTTAGTTGGACATTTCACTCGTACAAAACCCATGAAATTCCCCCGTTATAGTTAGTTCAGCTTACTATAACTCGCGCCCCCGCAATGCACTGCTGATGACGTCACATATTACATCACTCATGACATGGTCAGTGACATCACTGATAACATCACTGATGACATCTCAAATGACATCACTGATGACATCATCCATGTGATAATTTCATGCATCTTCTCACATCCTAATATAACTTTTGATACACCCACTGTAAATTACAGACTGCCATTGTCAAAACCATAGACACTCCAACACCAATAACTACATACACACTCACTGATTCTTAGGTCTACACACACACATCTACTCACTCACCCGTACAGTCACTCATACTTACGGTCACTCAGTACAGGACTATGATATGCACTCATACACCTATATAAACACTCACACACCGGCACTTATCCATAGAGGTACTCACACACCTAGTCAGTCATGCAAAAAATAATCACACACCCATTTACTCACCTATACAGTTATACACACACCAGCTCACTTACTCATACAAATACTAGCACATTCTTACGCTCATATACAATAACTGATACAAGCACACACACATCCATACAGCCACTCTCACAATCACACACTCTCACTTATAGCCTTTAAAATACTCGAACACACATATACTGCCTTTTACATATGTAGTTACTCACACATGTACCACTGAGATATACATTCACTCACTAACACACCAATACACACACTCACCCACCCAAGCAGTCCATCACAGATGCACTCTTCAAATCATGCACCCAGTGAATCACCCACTCACACATCTATGTACAGAGTCACACACACCCCGCCCACACAAACGCTCAGGCACCCATACAGATACTCAGACAACCAATCAATAACCCATATAGACACTCATGTAGCTATTCGCAAATCCATGCATCCACTTACAAACCAACAGACAAACGGATACAGACATTCACACAGTTTAGTCAGTAACCCATGCATTCAGTAAGATACGTTTAATCACTCACTTGTAGAGTCAGTCACGCACCTACTCAATCATCCATTGAGACACTTATACACCCAGTCATTCTTCAATACGCTTTGCCTATATATATTAAACATATTTAAACTTTACAGAAACACACAGTCACTGCATGATGTCATCAGTGATGTCATTTGAGATGTCATCAGTGATGTCATCAGTGATGTCACTGACCATGTCATGAATGATGTAATATGTGACGTCATCAGCAGTGCATTATGGAGCGTGAGTTATAGTTAGCTGAACTAACTATAACGGGGAATTTCACGGGTTTTGTAGGAGTGAAATGTCCAACTAACTATAACTGTCCCTAAAACCTATGGTTTTTTCAGTGAATATATATATATATATATATATATCTTTGCAAACGACTGCTCCACCATTAGAAACAGACTCCAGCATGCTCGGGCTCGCTATGGAGATATTTTATTTTTGGCCTCCTATCGCGGCTTCACGTTGTCCTCCGGCAATTGCTCCACATTAGTTTACCGGCAGCAGGGGGGCTCCGCGCTGTTTACCAAGTACAGCATTTACTTTTTTCCAATTCCCGCGGTGCTCCTGAATGGGAGGGTGTGCCGGAATTCCGCATCGGCTGACAAACTTTATTTCTTTGCAAACGACTGCTCCGCCTTAAGAAATAGACTCCAGCACGATCGGGCTCGCTATGGAGAGATTTTATTTTTGGCCAAACACAACCAGGCAACGCGTTTCAACCGCGCAAGACTTCTTTGTCAAACCTGAAGTTGCCGCCATCTTTTTGCTTTTTATACCATCTAAAAGGTTCCAATAGAGTTAAAGTGACAGTGCGTAATTATAAATAAAGTTTCAACAAAATTTAAAGTGACAATGCGACATTCCAACAACCAAGGAGACATATGCAATCATGATCACAGAACCCAATGGCCTGCACATTGTGCAAATTAGCATTTCTAGGTAGTGCCTTATTAATATTTATAATATATAACAGCACGTTAATGGCGTCAATTCATTTGTAAACATTCCAAATACATTAAAAGTTGTTATTAAAATGCATTTAAAATTACATATGGTACAAAATTCATTCACCATATCAAAGGCAAGTGCCTTATTCACACCCTATTTGTACTGCAAGACCCAAACTTCCGGGCCAAACACTCTATCTACAATCAGAAAAGTGACTTGTGCAAGGTCCCTTACAAAATAAAGTGACCTGTGCCTTGTGCAAATTCCACATTACTATTAAAATATCATAATAACATGAGATGCCCTCCAATGAAAAATCATGTGCAAATGCAATGGAAATTGGAACTGTGTCCAACTATCCCACAGTTATTTGATCATCTGTTTGTTCTCACTGTTTTGGGCCAGTGTCCTTGATCCTTCAATATACAACAAAGTTGGTCACAAACAAAATAAAATTAAAGTGCTGTGCAAAAAAACATGTGCAGAAATTTCAATAATACTGAATGGAGTGGATTAAAACTCATGGACCCAATCATGTACTTATCAGTATGAGAGCTTCAGAGCATTAACCATAAGTACATCATCTTCCCTCCGGATCACCCGACTATCAATCGTCATCTCTTCTCTCTCTTTACAGATGGACATGTAGGTCTTCCTCAGTGTTATGCCCGTTAGGGATCTTACTATTAAAACGTAAAATGTATCTTGATTCAAGTTGTCTCAGGCACTTTTCTCTATTGCCCCTCTCAACGTTTGTGGCACTTATCTAGTACAAAGTATCTCAGATCTTCCAACTTGTTGTCATGAAACTGCTGGACATGTCTGGCCATGGGGTACGCCTGATCCCTGTTATTAATTGCTCTATTATGTTGTAGCATCTGCTGATGCACTGGTAAAATTGTACTACCTATATAATTTTAAAACAACTGCACCTAAGAGCATATACTACAAATTGGCTCCTGCAGTTCAAAGGCTTCATGATCTGCCACTTTTTATCTGTAAATGGTAAGGGTACTTCCGTTGTGTTTTCTCCATACCTGTACGCCTTACACTTGTGGCATCGCCTGAAGCCCTTGCTTTCACTTAGCCAAGTTGTCTGTTGTGGGGTCCCTGGGCTATTTGTTACTAAAGCCTGCCACAAAGATCTTGCCTTGCGAAAGGTTGTTAGTGGCCCGTTACCTAACTTTTGTCGCAGAAAGGCATTCCCTCGTAGTACATGCCAATGTTTCTGCATGATAGTTCTTATGCTTTTGTGCTGTTTGCTCTAGCCTGTAATTAATCGGAAATTTCATTCAGCTTTTTCTTGGGACTCCATTGTGTGTGATGAGTTAGCAAATATTAACTGATGCCTAGGCTTTGCATTTGGTTTTTCTCTGGCTGCTCTTAAAACTGCCTTACTGTATCCCCACTGTTCAAACCTCTCATTTAACTCCTCCTGTGCTTGATACAGTTGGCTGGGGCAGCTGCAATTCCTTTTCACCCGCAAGTTCTCAGCATATGGGATGCTATTCTCCAGTTTGGGAGGATGGAAACTGCGAGCATGGAGGGGAAGCAGCCTTTACAATGCAACCGTTACAACGCATGCAGTTGCATCGCATGCCGTTGCAACGAAAAAGGTGTGCAGCAGTGGGTAGAAGGTGTTGGATTTAACTCCAACACCTTCCCTACTATGGCACACACTGGAGTTGGAATAGAAAATTATTCTATTCCAACTTCCAGTGCTCCCCCGACAGAAAGTCGGGGTAAAGTTTGGCGTTGCAACAGCGATATAATGGCATGCGTTGTAATGTCACATATCCACATGGAGTATTGTATTGCCCGCAGTACTTTTTTGAAATGTTTTAGTATTTATTTCCCCATCCTTTATGTACACTGTGAGATCCAGGAACTGTACCTCTTTCTCACTTAAATGTGATGTGAAATTTAAGTTTAGGTCATTGGTATTTGGCCTCCCAATAAATTCCTCTGCTGATGTTATGTTGCCTCGCCAAATGAAGATCATCAATATAGAGGGTCCATAGGACCACGTTCTCAGACATCTCCCTGGCAAATTGTACGGCAAGCACCTGCTCCTCCCACCAGCCCATATGCAAATTAGCATAGCTGGGGGCAAAGCAGGTGCCCATTGCCGTCACTCTTACTTGTTGATACAGGTCCTTGCAAAAGAGGAAAATGTTATTCAGACACCAATTGAGCATGTCAACCATACAATTCTGTATGTCTATACAGTGTGAGCCAACGCGAGCTCAAATAATACTGCACCGCCCTTACACCGTCCTCATGTGCAATGCTGGTGTAAATGCAGGAGACATCTAATGTGAACATGATAAACTTCTCCTCCCAGTTGATGCCGTAAACTTTTTTTAAAAAGTCTCCTGTATCCTTAGTACAAGATGACAGATTTTTTGCAAAATCTTGCTGGAAAAAATCTAAAAACCTGGAGGTGTTTTCAAATAAACTACCAATTGCCAAAATTATCAGACGACCTGGTGGATTACTCACACTCTTGTGTACTTTCGGTATGAGGTATTATACCGGTGTTACTGGTGAATCAACTTTCAGGAACTTGTGTTCTGCCTGGGAAATAAGACCTGCAGATCTCCAATAGTCTCACTTTGAATGAAAACTGATAGAAGTAGTCTGTAATGTACCATCATCTACTCTCAGATAACATTGTCTATCTTTGAGTTGTAACCTTGCCTCTTCTTGGTACATGGCAAGTAACCAAAGGACGATATTTCCACCTTTGTCCGCCTGTCTGACCTGTTGGTCAGCATATAGCTGTTTTAAATCATAAACAACTAAATCAGTAAAGGAATCTATGGAATCTTTGGGAACCATGGGTAGAAATACAAAATGGCGTTTGAAGGGCGTGCTTGGTTTATTGTAAACACTCAAACCCTGTTCCCTCAATAAGGCATCATCCGTTACCCCGTATATACCTCCCCTTTCCAAACTGTCCAGGTCCCTCAAAATACCTATATCCGAGATCTGCAATGCAGTGGTATCCTCCACAGCCTCAAAATGTCGCCCCTCTGCTGGCCTACCAACTGAAAAGTATTTGGCCAGCCTGAGTTTTCGTGTCAATTTAAAACAATCAATCCGGATTTGAACATAGTCCATGTCCTCAAGGGCATAGTAAGAAAGACCGCGTGACAGAATTTTTGATTCTTCTGCGTTTAATGTTAAGTCAGACAAATTAATAATACTGATGGTACTGACTCTTATTTGTTTTTCTTGTTGTTCGGTTTCTTGTTCGTTTGATCTCCTTGGTCTCCCTGATCTGTGGTTTTTCCTATTCCTCTTCCTCCCCCTCGGAAGGTTCTTTCTTGCCCCCGTAATGGTCTTAAATTGGTGTTCCTGTCCCACTGCAAAAAACGTAACTCATCCTCTACAGAGGGTATGCTGTTGATCTGGCATATGTCATTAATGTCGGTGTCCACTTCAGAGCTGAATTCAGACTCTGACTCCTCATTCCATTCTGCTACATTGCTTCTTAGACCAATGGCCATCTTCTGCCGCCGGATGTTCTCAAACCGCTTTGAGAATGTGGAAATATGGCCTCTCTGGTAGTCCAGTTTGTCTCTTCTGAACTTTACTGCCTTCTGGTCTTTAATGGTCTGCTCGTACTTTTTTACCCTTCCTTGCATCTCCAACTTTAACTTTGTGATGGTGTCCTGATCTGGTAATTTGCTCAATTGGTCAGAGAGTGTTTCGATTTCTTTAAATAGGGCTTGCCTATCTATGTCAGCATACTTGATTAAAATTACCAACATGCACTTAGATGAATCTGCATTGTTTTTGGCCCACTCTCGCAGCATGTCTGGGTTAGGATGTTCATATGTGGGTGCAATCAGTATGCGCAGACCTCTGGGGACCCACCCCACTTCCAAATAACGAGTGAGAGATTTGCTTTCCCCCCATTTGGAGGTTTCCCGCTTTATCAGCCTTTTCAGAGCTTTCAAAAGCTCTTTATGATCATTGACATTCACAGGTTCACCCTCTTTCCTTGCTTTGGAGACATCTTCCGCTATCTCAGCATTGCTGAATAGCTGATCCGCTGCACTCTCTTTTTCTTTAAGCCACTCCATGACTCATACAGTGTGGTCAAAGTAATCTCTCTTTGTTAAGCGTCCCGTTATGCAGAAAAATGCTGCTATCCTTTCTCCCCGCTGCCACACTTCCAACACAGCCAGTGTCTTACCGCTCTCTCCGGACTTCATCCTCCGATCGCGGCTTCACGTTGGCCCCGGCAATTGCTCCGCCTTAGTTTACCGGCAGCAGGGGGGCTCCGTGCTGTGTACCAAGTAAAGCATTTACTTCCTTCCGATCCCCGCAGTGCTCCTGAATGGGAGGGCGTGCCGGAATTCCGCATTGGCTGACGAACTTTATTTCTTTGCAAACGACTGCTCTGCCATAAGAAACAGACTCCAACATGCTGGGGCTCGCTATGGAGAGATTTTATTTTTGGCCAAACACAACCAAGTAACGCGTTTCGACCCCGCAAGAGTTCTTTGTCAAACCTGAAGTTTTTGCTTTTTATACCATCTACAAGATTTCAATAGAGTTAAAGTGACAGTGCGTAATTGTAAATAAAGTTTTACCAAAATTTAAAGTGACAATGCAACATTCCATCAACCAAGATGACATATGCAATCATGATCACAGAACCCAATGGCCTGCACATTGTGCAAATGAGCGTTTTCACGGTAGTGCCATATTAATATTTATAATATATAAAGGCAAGTTAACAGCATCAATTCATTTGTAAACATTCATTTGTAAACATTCCAAATACATTAAAAGTTGTTATTAAAATGCATTTAAAATTACATATGGTACAAAATTCATTCACCATATCAATATATACAATATATATATATATTCACTGAAAAACCGTAGGTTTCAGGCACGTTATAGTTAGAAATTAGCATTTAAAAACCTTACAAATTCACTGAAAAAACCATAGGTTTTAGGGACAGTTATAGTTAGTTGGACATTGCACTCGTACAAAACCCGTTAAATTCCCCGTTATAGTTAGTTCAGCTAACTATAACTTGCGCCCGCAATGCACTGCTGATGACGTCACATATTACATCACTCATGACATGGTCAGTGACATCACTGATGACATCACTGATGACATCTCAAATGACATCACTGATGACATCACTGATGACATCATCCACGTGATAATCTGATGCACCTCCTCACACCCTAATATAACCTTTGATACACTCACTCTAAATTACAGACTGCCATTCGCAAAACCATAGACACTCCAACACCAATAACTACATATCCACTCACTGATTCTTAGGTCTACACACACATCCACTCACTCACCCGTACAGTCACTCATACTTACATCACTCAGTACAGGACTATCAAATGCACTCATACTCCTATATAGACACTCAAACACCGCGTGCAATGTCCAACTAACTATAACTGTCCCTAAAACCTATGGTTTTTTCAGTGAATTTGTAAGGTTTTTTAAATGCTAATTTCTAACTATAACGTGCCTGAAACCTATGGTTTTTCAGTGAATTTCAAAGGTTTTTTAAATGCTAATTCCTAACTATAACATGTCTGAAACCTATGGTTTTTTTCAGTGAATTTCAAAGGTTTTGTAAATGACAATTTTTAAATGTATTAATTGTTATATTTATTTTTTGATACTGATTTACTACATTTTTTTAAACTATTTATTTTTACATATTTTATTTTTTAAATTACATTGTAATTACATTATACATTACATTACAAAATATACTTTCTCAGAATGAATTACTTTAGTTTAAATACTTTGCAAATAGGCAATAGACTTTAAGTACAGTAGTTACAGTTGTTGCAATGGGCAACACAATTTCAAACACAATGCAACATTGAGCTCAATGTGAATTTCTAGTTAAATGCAATTAGTTACTTTATGGATTACTTTTTCTAACCACAGGACTGGATCCTAGATTCAGTCCTGGGACATCTCCTGTAAACAGTTGAGTAAAAGCGTTTTGGTTACAGTAGTGATTTTTAAGGAATATTATTGTATTTTAAAAGTTTACACTTAGAAACTTTTTCACATAGAATCACCAATGTTATCCTATGGGAGGAAATTCACTTAGCAGGTAAGTAGTGTTATCGTTACTTTTTCTTACTCAGTGGTGGATCCTGGATCCAGCACTGGTGCATCTCCTGTAAACAGTTGAAAGAATGCGTTTAAGTCATACAGGCGATTTTTAAGGAATATTTGTAGTTTGTGAAAATCGACACTTTGAAACTTTTCTGCTGAAAACCAGACAATGGATTCCAATGGAAGGAAATACAAGTTACTGGTAAGTACGGTTAGAATTACTTTTCAGGGTCAGTGCTGGGCTAAAAGATGCAGCACTGGGTTCTCTCCTGATAACAGGTGAGTAAATCGGAATTCGTAGTTAGGCTGATTTTAGAGGAATATTATAAAGTTCCAAAACTCCACACTTAGAAGAATTTCCAAGTGAAACCAGTCAATGTTAGCCTATGGAAGGAAATTCAAGTTACTGGTAAGTACGGTTAAAATTACTTTTCAGGATCAGTACTGGGCTCAAAGATGCAGCACTGAGGTCTCTCCTGATAACCGGTGAGTAAATCGGAATTCGTAGTTTGGCTGATTTTAGAGGAATATTTGTATTTTTCAAAAATCGACACTTAGAAACTTTTTCAGCAAAAAGCAGGCAATGATATCCTATGGAAGGAAATTCAAGTTACTGGTAAGTACGGTTAAAATTACTTTTCAGGATCAGTTCTGGGCTCAAAGATGCAGCACTGAGGTCTCTCCTGATAACAGGTGAGTAAATCGGAATTCATAGTTCGGCTGATTTTGGAGGAATATTATAAAGTTCCAAAACTCCACACTTAGAAGAATTTCCAAGTGAAACCAGTCAATGTTAGCCTATGGAAGGAAATTCAAGTTACTGGTAAGTACGGTTAAAATTACTTTTCAGGATCAGTACTGGGCTCAAAGATGCAGCACTGAGGTCTCTCCTGATAACAGGTGAGTAAATCGGAATTCGTAGTTCGGCTGATTTTAGAGGAATATTTGCACAATGGTGAAGGAAGGGGGTGGGGCCTGAAGTGACATGTCTGCAAACACGCCCTGTGGCACGTTTTAAGTTGGAGAATTAATTCCTCCTCAATCCCGAGGGTCCCTAGGGGCCAACTGGCCCACCAGATACCTCCAGTATGCGCCAGAGAGCTGCGTTGCAGAGAGGTGTTCAGAGGCCACGCCCCTTTTACAACACTCTGCACCGCAGCTCCGTGGCGCTTACTGGAGGTACCTGGTGGGCTAGTTGGCCCTCAGGGACCCTCAGGATTGAAGAGGATTTAATTCCCCATCTTAAAACGCGCCACGGGGCCTGTTTGCACACATGTCACCTGAAGCCACGCCCCTCCCTTCACCACTGTGCAAACGCGCCCGTGGCGCGTTTTAAGTTGGGGGATTAAGTCCCCTTGAATACTGAGGGTCCCTGGAGTCCAACTAGCCCACCATGTACCTCCAAAAGCGCCACAGAGCTGCGTTGCAGAGAGGTGTAAAAGGGGCGTGGCCTCTGTACACCTCTCTGCAACGCAGCCCCCTGGCGCATACCGGAGGTTCCTGGTGGGCTAGTTGGCCCCCAGGGACCCCCAGTATTCAAGGGGAATTACTTCCCCTTCTTAAAATGCACCAGGGGGCGCGTTTGCAGACTGCCCAGACTTTTTTCTGCCCAGGGGGTCCTTGTGGGACCCCCTGAGCAGACCTAGGGGGTCAGGGTGTTTCTACCCTGCCCCCTTTGTGCGTTTTGCGCACTTGTTTCTTGTGTTTTTTTTTTTTAATCAGCGGGATCCGCGCACCCTAAGCGCATCCCGCCGTTTTTTTTTTTTAAATGCTTTTTCTGCCCAGGGGGTCCTTGTGGGACCCCCTGAGCAGACCTAGGGGGTCAGGGTGTTTCTACCCTGCCCCCTTTTTGCATTTTGCACACTTGTTTTACTGCTTTCTTGTTCCTCGGTTCTACCGAGGAACACGATGGCTGCCAACACTTCCTGGTTTGGAGTGTTGACAGCCAATTAGCATGCAGCTCGTGGTCGGTAGGGTGCGCGGATCCACCGCGGCCATAGATATCGAAACTTTTATTTTGGATTTTCTCAGCAACTACTGAACGGATTTACACCATTTTTAAAAAGGGTGCTTTCTGAACCAAGCTGTAGCCTTGCATAAATTTTCCTATGGGAAATTGATTTTTTCACTCTTATTTTTTGAATTTCTCCGCAACTACTGAACGGATTTACACCATTTTAAAAAAAGGTTGCTTTCTGAACCAAGCGCTACCTTTTTGCCAAATTTGGAGTAATTCCATTCAGCAGTTCGGGCTGTAGCCGTGGCTAAAATTTCCTATGGGAATTAACATGGAGAAAACACGTTTTGGGACCCCCCTTTTTTCTCGGCCCCCGCTTGATGAATCACCTTGAAGCTTTCAAGACAGGAGCGGACCGGAGCGCCCCACTAGTTTTGAAAATTTCACGATGATTCGTCAAACGACGCCAAACTTATTGGGAATAGAATGTTGCGGATTTCCTATGGATAATAGGTCCTAACTATAACTATCTACTGGCGACCGCCAGTAGATAATATATAGCCCTTAATGAATAAATAATCATTGGAAACTGACCTACGGTTTGCTGTGTCGTCTTTCTGGGCGAGAAAAGTTGGAGACCGGAAGTGGTAGAGGATATATATATATATATATTCACTGAAAAAACCATAGGTTTTAGGGACAGTTATAGTTAGTTGGACATTGCACTCGTACAAAACCCGTGAAATTCCCCCGTTATAGTTAGTTCAGCTAACTATAACTCGCGCCCGCAATGCACTGCTGATGACGCCACATATTACATCACTCATGACATGGTCAGTGACATCACTGATGACATCTCAAATGACATCACTGATGACATCACTGATGACATCATCCAGTGACTGTGTGTTTCTGTAAAGTTTAAATATGTTTAATATATATAGGGAAAGGCGTATTGAAGAATGAGTGGGTGTATAAGTGTCTGAATGGATGATTTAGTAGGTGCGTGACTAACTGTATAAGTGAGTGATTAAACGTATGTTACTGAATGCATGGGTTAGTGACTAAACTGGGTGAATGTCTGTATCCGTCTGTCTGTTGCTGTGTAAGTGGCTGCATGGGTTTGTGAATAGCTACATGAGTGTCTATATGAGTTATTGATTGTGTTGTCTGAGTATCTGTATGGGTGCCTGAGTGTTTGTGTGGGTGGGGTGTGTGCGACTCTGTGCATAGATGTGTGAGTGGGTGATTCACTGGGTGCATGGTTTGAAGAGTGCATCTGTGATGGACTGCTATGGGTGGGTGAGTGTGTGTAAGAGTGTGTTAGTGAGTGAATGTATATCCCAGTGGTACATGTGCGAGTAACTACATATGTAAAAGGCAGTATATATGTGTGTTGGAGTATTATAAATAGGATATAAGTGAGAGTGTGTGATTGTGAGAGTGGCTGTATGGATGCGTGTGTGCTTGTATCAGTGATTGTATAAGAGCGTAAGAATGTGCTAGTATTTGTATGAGTAAGTGAGCTGGTGTGTGTATAACTGTATAGGTGAGTAAATGGCAGTGTGTATTAATTATTTGCATGACTGACTAGGTGTGTGAGTACCTCTATGGATGAGTGGCGGTGTGTCGAGTGTTTATATAGGTGTATGAGTGCATATGATAGTCCTGTACTGAGTGACCGTAAGTATGAGTGACTGTACGGGTGAGTGAGTGGATGTGTGTGTAGACCTAAGAATCAGTGAGTGGGTATGTAGTTATTGGTGTTGGAGTGTCTATGGTTTTGCGAATGGCAGTCTGTAATTTAGAGTGAGTGTATCAAAGGTTATATTAGGGTGTGAGAAGATGCATGAAATTATCACAATGGATGATGTCATCAGTGATGTCATTTGAGATGTCATCAGTGATGTCATCAGTGATGTCACTGACCATGTCATGAGTGATGTAATATGTGACGTCATCAGCAGTGCATTGCGGGGCACGAGTTATAGTTAGCTGAACTAACTATAACAGGGGAATTTCACGGGTTTTGTACGAGTGCAATGTCCAACTAACTATAACTGTCCCTAAAACCTATGGTTTTTTCAGTGAATTTCATAAGGTTTTTTAAATGCTAATTTCTAACTATAACGTACCTGAAACCTATGGTTTTTTCAGTGAATTTCAAAGGTTTTTTAAATGCTAATTCCTAACTATAACATGTCTGAAACCTATGGTTTTTTCAGTGAATTTCAAAGGTTTTGTAAATGACAATTTTTAAATGTATTAATTGTTATATTAATTTTTTCATACTGATTTACTACAGTTTTTAGAAACAATTTATTTTTACATATTTTATTTTTTAAATTACATTGTAATTACATTATACATTACATTACAAAATATACTTTCTCAGAATGAATTACTTTAGTTTAAATACTTTGCACATAGGCAATAGACTTTTAAGTACAGTAGTTACAGTTGTTGCAATGGGCAACACATTTTCAAACACAATGCAACATTCAGCTCAATGTGAATTTCTAGTTAAATGCAATTAGTTACTTTATGGATTACTTTTCTAACCACAGGACTGGATCCTAGATTCAGTCCTGGGACATCTCCTGTAAACAGTTGAGTAAAAGCGTTTTGGTTACAGTCGTGATTTTTAAGGAATATTATTGTATTTTAAAAGTTGACACTTAGAAACTTTTTCTCATAGAATCACCAATGTTATCCTATGGAAGGAAATTCACTTAGCAGGTAAGTAACTGTTATCGTTACTTTTTCTTACTCAGTGTTGGATCCTGGATCCAGCACTGGTGCATCTCCTGTAAACAGTTGAAAGAATGCGTTTAAGTCATACAGGCGATTTTTAAGGAATATTTGTAGTTTGTGAAAATCGACACTTTGAAACTTTTCTGCTGAAAACCAGACAATGGATTCCTATGGAAGAAAATATAAGTTACTGGTAAGTACGGTTAAAATTACTTTTCAGGATCAGTACTGGGCTCAAAGATGCAGCACTGAGGTCTCTCCTGATAACCGGTGAGTAAATCGGAATTCGTAGTTCGGCTGATTTTAGAGGAATATTTGTATGTTTCAAAAATCGACACTTAGAAACGTTTTCAGCAAATAGCAGGCAATGATATCCTATGGAAGGAAATTCAAGTTACTGATAAGTACGGTTAAAATTACTTTTCAGGATCAGTACTGGGCTCAAAGATGCAGCACTGAGGTCTCTCCTGATAACAGGTGAGTAAATCGGAATTCGTAGTTCGGCTGATTTTAGAGGAATATTTGTAAAGTTCCAAAACTCCACACTTAGAAGAATTTCAAGTGAAACCAGTCAATGTTAGCCTATGGAAGGAAATTCAAGTTACTGGTAAGTACGGTTAAAATTACTTTTCAGGACCAGTACTGGGCTGAAAGATACAGCACTGAGGTCTCTCCTGATAACAGGTGAGTAAATCGGAATTCGTATTTCGGCTGATTTTAGAGGAATATTTGTATGTTTCAAAAATCAACACTTAGAAACTTTTTCAGCAAAAAGCAGGCAATGATATCCTATGGAAGGAAATTCAAGTTACTGGTAAGTACGGTTAAAATTACTTTTCAGGATCAGTACTGGGCTGAAAGATGCAGCACTGAGGTCTCTCCTGATAACAGGTGAGTAAATCGGAATTCGTAGTTCGGCAGATTTTAGAGGAATATTTGCACAATGGTGAAGGGAGGGGCGGGGCCTGAGGTGACATCTGTGCAAACGCGCCCCGTGGCGCGTTTTAAGTTGGGGGATTAAGTCCCCTTGAATCATGAGGGTCCCTAGGGGCCAACTAGCCCACCAGGAACCTCCAGTATGCGCCAGGGGCTGCGTTGCAGAGACGTGTAGAGAGGCCACACCCCTTTTACACCTCTCTGCAACGCAGCTCTGTGGCGCTTTCTGGATGTACCTGTTGGGCTAGTTGGCCTCAGGGACCCTCAGGATGAAGGGGATTTAATTCCCCATCTTAAAACGCGCCACAGGGCCTGTTTGCACACATGTCACCTCAGGCCCGCCCCTCCCTTCACCACTGTGCAAACGCGACCCGTGGCGCGTTTTAAGTCGGGGATTAACTCCCCTTGAATCCTGAGGGTCCCTGGGGTGCAACTAGCCCACCAGCTACCTCCATTAAGCGCCACAGAGCTGCGTTGCAGAGAGGTGTAAAAGGGGCGTGGCCTCTGTACACCTCTCTGCAAGGCAGCCCCTGGCGCATACTGGAGGTTCCTGGTGGGCTAGTTGGCCCCAGGGACCCCCAGTATTCAAGGGGAATTACTTCCCCTTCTTAAAACACGCCAGGGGGCGCGTTTGCAGAGTACTGCAGGGAGGGCGGGGCCTCCGGCACGATGCCGTTTTTTTTTTTTTTTATGGGAGGGGGGCTGTATGGCCCCCCTTCCTCGGCCACTTTTGGCCCCGGGGACCCCATCCCCCGGGGCCTGAGCATTTTTTTTTGTTTTATTTTTAATTTTTATTTTAAAACGGGAAGGTGGCCGCGTGGCCCCCTTCCCTGGGCCTCTATTGGCCCCGGGGACCCCATCCCCCGGGGCATGCCCTCTTTTAAATAAAAATATGGAGGGGGCTGCGTGGCCCCCTCCTCAGGCCATTTAAGGCCCCGGGACCCCATCCCCGGGGCCGGCCTTGACCTTATTTTTTTAATTTATTTTTTTATTTGGGGAGGGGGCTGCGTGGCCCCCTCCCGAGCCACTCATGGCCCCGGGGACCCCATCCCCGGGGCCTGGCCTCTGGTTGGGGACTGTGGGTGGTCCCCAATCCCCCACAGTCCCGCCGGCTCCCCGCGTCCTATGGGAGCTGGCATTGCTTTCCACATGGGGAGCAGCTAAGATGCTGCTCCCCATGTGGAAAGCAATTGTTTGCATTTTGAAAGAGAGAGCAGGTTTCCTGCTCTCTCTTTCAAAATGCAAACTAGTTTGCTATGACAGGGCGGGAGCCGCGAGGCTCCCGTCCTGTCATAGCAAACAGCAGTGTCCCGGGGTAGGCACCCCGGGACACTGCAGGAGCTGGCCCTGGGGGTGGCGGTCCCCAGGGCCATCAAGGGCTCCAGGAGGGGGCCGCGCGGCCCCCTCCCTACATTTTGAAAGCCCCGGGGAGGTGGTGGTCCCCGGGGCTTGGCGGTCCAAAACGGACCCCCATTTTCAATTTTCTTAGTGCCCCGGGGAGGTGGTGGTCCCCGGGGCATGTGGGGGCTGGAGCCCCCACACAGGTTTTAAAATATTTTAAAAAGCCCCGGGGAGGTGGCGGTCCTCGGGGCTGCGGGAGGGCTCAGAGCCCTCCCGCACCATTTATGATAAAGCCCCGGGGGTGGTGGTCCCCGGGGCTTGGGGGCCCTTAGAGGCCCCCATACATAAAATAACCCCCCCAGCATGCCTCCGGGACTTGGCCCACCCGGGGGCAAATTAACATCGAAGCGCGGAGACCGCGCTTCGATTTTTCTATCGCCAGGATCCGCGAACCCTGAGCGCATCCTGCCGATTTTTTTTTTTTTAAATGCTTATTTTTGCCCAGGGGTCCTTGTGGGACCCCCTGAGCAGACCTAGGGGTCAGGGTGTTTCTACCCTGCCCCCTTTGTGCGCTTTGCGCACTTTATGTTTCTGTCCCTCGGTTCTACCGAGGAACAAAATGGCTGCCAACATTTCCTGAATCGGAATGTTGACAGCCAGCTGACAGCCAATTAACATGCAGCTCGTGATTGGGACAGTGCGCGCAGGGTGCGCCAGGGTGCCGGATCCTCCGTGCCCATAGATATATATGTACTTTTACTTTTGATTTTCTCAGCAACTACTGAACGGATTTACACCATTTAACAAAAGGGTTCTTTCTGAACCAAGAACTACCTCTTTGCCAAATTTGGTGTAATTCCGTTCAGCAGTTCGGGCTGTAGCCGTGTCTAAAGTTTCCTATGGAAAAATGAATGGGGAAAACGCGTTTTGGGACCCCCTTTTCTCGGCCCCGCTTGATGAATCACCCGAGACTTTCAGGGTAGGAGCGGACCGGAGCGCCCACAAAGTTTGAAAATTTCACGAAGATACGTCAACCGGCAAGAGAGTTATTTCAAATAGAATGTCGCGGATTTCCTATGGAAAATAGGTTCTAACTATAACTATCTACTGGCGGTCGCCAGTAGATAGTTATAGTTAGGACCTATTTTCCATAGGAAATCCGCGACATTCTATTTGAAATAACTCTCTTGCCGGTTGACGAATCTTCGCGAAATTTTCAAACTTTATGGCCCGCTCCGGTCCGCTCCTACCCTGAAAGTCTCGGGTGATTCATCAAGCGGGGGCCGAGAAAAAGGGGGTCCCAAAACGTGTTTTCCCATTTATTTTCCCATAGGAAACTTTAGACACGGTTACAGCTCCGAACTGCTGAACGGAATTACACCAAATTTGGCAAAGAGGTAGTTCTTGGTTCAGAAAGAACCCTTTTGTTAAATGGTGTAAATCCGTTCAGTAGTTGCGGAGAAATTAAAAAAATAAGAGTCAAAAAATCAATTTCCCATAGGAAACTTTATGCAAGGCTACAGTCTGAACTGCTGAACGGAATTACACCAAATTTGGCAAAGAGGTAGTTCTTGGTTCAGAAAGAACCCTTTTGTTAAATGGTGTAAATCCGTTCAGTAGTTGCTGAGAAAATCAAAAGTAAAAACACATATATATCTGGGCGGAGCCTTATCACACATGTCATCGTGAGATCTGATTGGCTGTCAGCACTTCATCCTGGAATTGCTGGCAGCCATCTTGAGACCAATATACATGATAGTACCCCATTGAAATGCCTTGTAGTGAATCAAAGATTTTGAGGGTTACCAAAAGGAGAACTATTAAGGGTGATAACAGACTTTAGTTACATTAGAATTCATTTGTTGATGGTACCATACTAATTTCAGGAATTGTGGTGTGTTCTAAGGTGATTTTACCCTGTGAAAAACCTTCTGCTGGGATATCATGAATCATGTTTGAGAGAAAACTATTTTCACATGCTTGTCCCATACAGTTTTGGAAGGTGCTCCAGAAGCTAAAATGAGAGCATATTTTCTGTAAATTCACATTATCTTTCTCAGTCATGTGAGAATGAAGTCTGACATTCTCAGTAAAACATGTACATCCAACAAGGGCAGAGACTGTCAGTTGATTCCTTTGTGTTCTACTGCAGCTTCCCAGAGTGTTCTAAAGAACAACTAGAGTGCTAACAGCCTTACTTATTGTAGGAGAGTAGGATCTGCTTCACATGGGTACCCCCACTTTTTGCTGATGCTTCACTGGTTTTCGACATTAGTCTGGCTGGGGCCCTGCTATTCAGAACCCCAGCCTAGCTGTTTCCTCTTTAAAAGGGTCTCCATGTGCCTTAGGCACATCACTGATTGGGATCTGGAGTGCCCTTATAAGTCCCTAGTATATGGTATACTATGTACCAAGGGCATAGGTACCTCAGAGGCCTGCCAGGGGCTGCAGCATATATTATGCCACCCCTGGAAGGCCATCCAAACTGACACCACAGGTCTGCTACTGCAGCCTGGGTAAGGTGGTGCATGCACCCCTTACTGTGGTATAGGTTACCTATATCACTAAAAGCATACACACATATAAACCTATAAGTCACTCCTAAGGCAGGCCTTATCAATCCTAAAGGCAGAGTGCATGGTTCCTATGTGAGAGGGTGCCCCTGCATGAGCAGGGCCCCTCTGCAGCGTTCGGAGACCATCTCTGATGCTGTTTGTAGTGCAGCCTGACCATATACTCTTAAGCGCATTATATCCTCGCGGTAAAATGCTAACTTTGGAATGGCTGCACCTAAACATGTCGTGTTTGGTGTCAAACATCTTGGAATACTACCCCCGCCAATCCTGGCGGCGGGGGTAGCATTCCACCCTTCTAGAGGGAAAGGCATGTTAACTCTGACGAGTCCGGTAACTTCTTTCCAGAGCCCTGGCATCACAAAATGGATGCTGCTGCCACAGACACGAGTCTGGCCTCCTGCTGCTGGACGAAACTCCGGCAGGGGAGGCCTGGACAATAGGTTTCCTGTCCCAGGGAGGTGTGACCACCTCCCCAGACAGGACAATGTGTATTGGGGCTGGGCGGGAGCACTTTCGGGTGCTTTGAAGTCCTGCACTGGGGGCACATTTGGTGTCCCTGTGCATACCCCAGTTCAAACCGGATCAGGGGCTCGCAGCCCCTGCTTTGGCGCGAACTGGACAAAGGGAAAGGGGTGTAGCCACCCTCTGCCCTGACCCACCCATAGGTGGGGCCACAGAGTAGTCCATCCCCTATTTTTAGAATAAAGGTAGGAACCCAGTCCTTAGGACTTTAGATTATACCTGGACGAAACTCTGAAACTGAATCCTGGACCTTCGACGCTCTACGACAAGATTAGAGGACTGAAGAATCTCCCTTGGGGTCAAGGAGTGACTCCCTGCTTGGCAGGCACCAAAGAAGCATCTGTCCGGTTCGCATTACTGAAGCTCCCGTCGGACGCCGAAGTCATCGCATCACCAGAGGTGGATTCTCAGACTTCCCGAGGCTACCCTGAGTCCCCAGCAAAGCTGAGGCCCGTGGCTATCGTGGGTGACTTGAGACCGTGACCCCTGGACACTGAGCACACTTGCAAGTGCACCATCTTCTGGGTCTCCCAAGAAGTCGTGCTTTGGGCTCCGAGTAGCCCTAGCCTCCAGCACCACCTGCACCGAAGATCACTGGCCCCCACTCCACGAGTGTCCTGTAAGCCAGCTCCACGTGCGGCGTCACGAGGCTCCTTTGCAGTCGCTAGCCCGTTGGCTAGTAGCCCTTAACGAAGGCCAATCTTTTCTTTACTTGGCATCCTGGTTGCTCCAGGCCTGCCCTCACTTACCCTCGCTGGGTGAGTTCCCCAGACCTTGCTGGTCTGCATCATCGACGATCTACATCTTACTCGAGACTTGCCGTTGCCAAGGCTTGTTGGGTCCAATCCGGTCGCCGACACCTCAGCACTCGACAGACATCGAGCACCAGCCCGAATCCTGCTCCTGGTCGCCGACAACGCCTCCCGGACCTCGTGGCTGAAGAGTCAAGACGACCGTCACCGCACCTGAAGCACTCGACATCGGTGGGCATCTGTCCATCGCCTTCCTGGTCACTGGCTAGTGACCCAGACTCTGTCCCCTCTGCTTTCAGGTTCTTCAGAACTCCGATCCACTCTTGGATCCACCCGGACACTTTTCTCCTGGTCGCCAGCAGCACTTTGCAGCAGATCGCCATACGAAACGACGACGAAACCCGACCCCGAAAGGCACCTATGCACCCGGCTTCCCTGGGTGAGGTAACACGAGTACTCCGGTGCTCCCGTGGGTAGAGACTCTTCAAAGTCCTAGATCTCAAAGGGTTTTGTCCTAGTCCTCTTTTAAGTGTCCCTTTCCTCTATTTTCCCGATCCCGACTTTCTCCATAGAAGTTAACGGCGTATCGCGGTTGTGTATTTACACTGCACGCGTCTCCCGTGGGTCCCCTGTGTCACTACCTTGGGTGGTTCCTTGTGGTCCAAGCACTTCTAGAGGCTCTAGGCCTAGTGTCTAGTTCAGTCGTGGTTCGCATACCACTTTATTGGTATATGGTTTGGTACGCCCCTAGGGCCCAAACGTGTATTTGTGCTATTACTGTGATTTAAGATCTTATAACCTATGTATTTCGAACTCTAGCCTCATAAAGAGACTAGAGGGGTGTGTTTAGTAATAAATACATATATTTTGAATATATACCTGGTGTGGTGCTCTTTCATTTGGTCACTCAAGAGATTATAGACTGGTAAAACAAGCTGCTTTACATTCCTTCAAGACTTAGCCTGAAGGCTGCTCTCCATAGCTACCACTAGGATAGCTTTCAATAAGGTTGTCTTTAACCTATCTACCATAAGAGTCGATTTGGACTGGTGCAAGGTGCCCACTATAATTAGTGGACAGCATATGCCAGGCCAACTTCTCACATTGGTGTGCAGCGTGTGGGATTCCAGCTTGCTATTGTTTTACCAGATAATCTCAATTGAATTGATCAACTGAAAACCACTAAAGGTACCTAAGGTACATATAATTTAAGCTTAGAATAACAGTAAGTTCTACTGAACTTAGAGTTGTGTGTTAAGGGATAGCACAACCCTTTCTACAACTCAAGAGAGTTTAGTAGGCCACACTAGAGTAGGTAGTGCATACACCACACCACACTAGTAATGTCTTTAAAAGCAGGATCCAAAGATTCCTTGCAGGAAGCCATTGAGCTTCCACCCTCCAAGTATGATACACTCCAATTCTTGGAATTGAGAGCTTTATGTAACGTGAGGAAGTTAAGGACAGGCCAAAGTCCACCACCCAACACCTCAAGGAGTTGTTGGTGGCTTATGATCTTAGTAAGTCCTCAGAGACTGAAGGGGTAGGAGCAGAGGGTGGGCCAGCAGATGAGGAAGGGGCCAGGGGTACCACTACCCCCAGCCCCCTCTGAAACTGACCAGGAGGGTGACAATGACCCTGACCTGGAAAACCCAATCCCTTCTGGGGAAGATGAAGATGAGGATCTAGAAAACCACACCTTTGTCCCCCAGGAAGGATTATGAGTGTGCTCAGAAAGTCTAGGTCTCCTTCTCAGGAGTCTAACCACTCTGGCACCTCCATAGGGAGCTCTGTTTCTTCTCACAGGAGGGAATCCTCTCATGAGAGAAGAAAGAGACTGGTCCAGTATGAGGAAACTCAACTAGAGATCAGGAAGAAGCAATTGGCTTTAGATAGAGAATCCCTAGATCTCCTTAGAGAGAGAAGAAAGTTGGGACTAGAGTCCCATGGTGGCAGCCATGTCCCTAGAGATAGGGAAAGGTCCTATGACCATAGGAACCTGAGCAAGATTGTCCCTCCCTACCAGAGTGGGGATGATATCCACAAATGGATAACTGCTTTAGAGAGGGCCTGTAAAGTACAGAAGGTCCCTCAGGAGCAGTGGGCAGCAATCTTGTGGCTCTCCTTTGCTGACAAAGGTAGAGACAAGCTCCTCACTGTTAGAGAGGAGGATGCTGACAATTACAAGGTCTTGAAGAGTGCTCTTATTGATGGGTTTGGCCTAACCACTGAACAGTACAGGTTGAAGTTCAGAGACACCCAAAAAGCACAGACTCAAGACTGGGTAGACTATGTGGATTGTTCTGCCAAGGCTCTGGAAGGCTGGTTGATGGGCAGTAAGGTGTGTGACTTCTCAGGATTGTATAATCTGATAATGAGGGAGCAGATTCTTAATAACTGTCAAAATCAGCTGTTGCATCAATACCTGGTTGACTCTGATCTGACCTCTCCCCAAGAATTGGGAAAGAAGGCAGACAAATGGGTCAGAACCAGGGTGAAGCAGAAGGTACAGAACCAAGGTGGGGAAACCAAGAAGCAAGATGCTAAGAACTCTGACAAGGGTGGGGAGAAGGGTAAAGATCAAAAGTCTTCATCAGGCCCCCAAAAATCTTCTTCTGGTGGGGATTCCCAGTCTACCAAGGGTAAAGGCCAAAGAAAACCATGGTGCAAGGTCTGTAAGCAAAAGACCCACTGGACCAGTGATTGCACCAAGTCCAAAGACTCCAGTCCAGCACCCACCAATGCCCCTAAGGCACCTGTTCCCCTAGTACAGTTGGTGGAAGTGCTCCAGCAAAGGGTTTAGTAGGGTTCACCCTGGGAACTGAGTTGGGCTCTGACCTAGTTAGAGAACTGACTCAGGCTGTGTTAGTCTGTGATGGAGGCATGGATGTGCCCTCCTCTATGAGTCCCAGTAATCTGGGCAAGTACAGACAACAGCCTTTAATCAATGGACGAGAGGCTTTGGCATTTAGGGACACAGGGGCAAGTGTCACAATGGTGACACAAGACCTTGTGCTACCTGGGCAAGTTATGCTTGGTGAGATGTACCAAGTGACCAATGCTAGCAATGTCAGAACAGACCATACTCTGGCAGTTGTTAACTTCTCCTGGGGAGGGGTAACTGGCCTTAAGAAGGTTGTGGTAAGTGCAAACCTACCAGTCGAATGCTTGCTTGGCAATGACTTAGAGACTTCTGCTTGGGCAGAAGTGGAGCTCAGGACCCATGCAGAAATGCTGGGGATCCCTGCAGATGTGTTTGCTGTGACCAGGTCACAAGCCAAAATGTCTAGCACTGAACAGGCCTTGGATTCTGGAAGAATGGACCAAGTGCCTTCCAAGAGGAGGAGTAGTAGGGTTAAGGCAGTGCCTTCCCCTTGGCTCAGGAGGAAGATCAGTCCCTCGAGGGGGATGATCTCAGCCCTGAAGAAGGAACTGTCCCAGAGGAACTTGAACCTGACCAGGTTGAGTTCTTGGGGACAGGGGGACCTTCTAGGGCAGATCTGAGCCAGGAGCAGCAGAGCTGCCCCTCCCTTGAACCCCTCAGACAGCAAGCTGCTGCTGAGGCTGCTGGGAAAGCTAGTGGTCCCCATACAGTGTATTGGGATGATGGACTCCTGTACTCAGAGAGTAGAGACCCCAAGCCTGGTGCTACCAGGAGGTTGGTAATACCTTTGAAGTTCAGGGGCTTCCTATTGACCCTAGCCCATGATATTCCCTTAGCAGGACACCTGGGCCAGAACAAGACTTGGGACAGAATTGTCCCTCACTTTCACTGGCCCCACATGTCTGAAGACAGTAAGGAGTTTTGTCGCTCCTGTGTAACCTGCCAAGCCAGTGGCAAAGCAGGTGGCACTACAAAGGCCCCCTGATACCACTACCTGTGGTGGGGTGCCCTTGAGAGGGTAGGGATTGACATTGTTGGTCCCATGGATCCCCAAACAGCCTCTGGGCACAGGTTTATCCTGGTGGTAGTGGATCATGCCACCAGGTACCCAGAAGCTATTCCCCTCAGGACCACTACAGCACCTGTGGTGGCAAGGGCCCTCCTGGGAATCTTCTCAAGAGTGGGCTTTCCTAAGGAGGTAGTATCAGACAGGGGTGCTAACTTCATGTCTGGGTACTTAAAAGCAATGTGGAAGGAGTGTGGAGTGACTTATAAGTTCACCACACCCTATCACCCACAATGCAATGGTTTAGTTGAGAGATTCAACAAAACCTTGAAGGGCATGATTAAAGGGCTCCCAGAAAAGCTTAGGCGTAGATGGGACATACTCTTGCCCTGCCTTTTATTCGCATATAGGGAGGTGCCTCAGAAGGGGGTTGGTTACAGCCCTTTTGAACTTCTGTTTGGCCACCCTGTGAGGGGTCCACTGTGCTTGGTGAAGGAAGGATGGGAGTTACCTCTCAAGCCCCCAAAGCAAGATATAGTGGACTATGTACTTGGTCTCCGCTCCAGGATGGCTGAGTACATGAAAAAGGCAACCAAAAACCTTGAGGCTAGCCAGGAACTTCAGAAGGCCTGGCATGACCAAAGGCTGTTCTGACTGTGTACCAGCCAGGACAGAAGGTGTGGGTGTTGGAGCCAGTGGCCCCAGCAGCTCTCCAAGACAAATGGAGTGGACCCCACACTATTGTTGAGCAGAAGGGTGAGGTCACTTACTTAGTGGACCTGGGAACACCCAGGAGTCCCCAAAGGGTTCTCCATGTCAACAGACTAAAGCCATATGTGGACAGGGCAGACATGGGCTTGCTCATGGCTACTGATGAAGGGCAGGAGGAAGAGAGTGACCCACTCCCTGACCTGCTCTCACAGAACCCTGACGATGGGTCAGTTGATGGTGTAGCCTTGGCAGGCAGCCTCACTACCCAGCAACAAACTGATTGCAGGCAAGTCCTCAATCAGTTTAGACATATGTTTTCACTGACACCCAGTCAGACCACCTGGTGCACTCATGAAGTGGACACTGGGGACAGTCTGCCTATTAAAAACAAGATTTATAGGCAACCTGACCATGTCAGGGACTGTATCAGGACTGAAGTCCAGAAAATGTTGGAGTTGGGAGTAATTGAACCCTCAGATAGCCCTTGGGCTAGTCCAGTAGTCCTAGTACCGAAACCTCACACCAGTGGTGGGAAAAGAGAGATGAGGTTTTGTGTAGACTACAGGGGTCTCAATGCAGTCACTAGGACTGATGCCCATCCAATACCCAGGGCAGATGAGCTCATAGATACTTTGGCCTCTGCCAAATATCTCAGCACATTTGACCTAACAGCTGGCTACTGGCAGATCAGACTAGCTGATACTGCAAAGCCCAAAACAGCATTTTCAACCCCTAGTGGGCATTATCAATTTGTGGTAATGCCCTTTGGTCTGAAGAATGCACCTGCCACTTTCCAGAGGTTGGTGAACACAGTTCTCACAGGACTGGAAGCCTATAGTGCAGCTTATCTAGATGATATTGCTGTCTTTAGCTCCACCTGGGAGGATCACCTGGTCCACCTCAGGAATGTTTTACAGGCCCTGCAAAAGGCAGGCCTGACTATCAAGGCCACTAAGTGCCAGATAGGGCAGAGTCAGGTTGTGTACCTGGGCCACCTTGTGGGTGGAGGCCAGGTTCAACCTTTGCAGAGCAAGATCCAGACCATCATGGACTGGACTGCTCCCACTACCCAGACTCAGGTGAGAGCCTTCTTAGGCCTGACTGGGTACTATAGGAGATTTGTCAAGGGGTATGGATCAATAGTGACACCCTTGAATGACTTAACTTCTAAGAAAATGCCCAAAAAGGTTCAGTGGACAGTTAGCTGTCAAAAGGCATTTGATGACCTCAAGCAGGCCATGTGCACTGCTCCAATTCTGCAGAGTCCTGATTACTCCAAGAAGTTCATTGTTCAAACAGATGCATCTGAATTGGGGGTAGGGGCTGTACTGTCACAATTGAATGAAGAAGGTCAGGATCAGCCAGTAGCTTTTATTAGCAGAAGGCTGACCCCTAGAGAGAAACGTTGGTCAGCCATAGAGAGGGAGGCCTTTGCTGTGGTCTGGGCTCTGAAGAAGTTGAGGCCATACTTGTTTGGTACACACTTCCTGGTTCAGACAGACCATAAGCCCCTCTTATGGCTAAAACAAATGAAGGGTGAAAACCCCAAACTGCTTAGGTGGTCCATTTCCCTACAGGGGATGGACTTTACAGTGGAACATAGGCCTGGGAGTAACCATGCGAATGCAGATGGACTCTCTAGGTATTTCCACTTAGAACATGAAGACTTAACTGGGCAAGGTTAGTTTAATGTCCCTACGTTTGGGGGGTTGTGTAGGAGAGTAGGATCTGCTTCACATGGGTACCCCCACTTTTTGCTGATGCTTCACTGGTTTTCGACATTAGTCTGGCTGGGGCCCTGCTATTCAGAACCCCAGCCTAGCTGTTTCCTCTTTAAAAGGGTCTCCATGTGCCTTAGGCACATCACTGATTGGGATCTGGA
Source organism: Calotriton arnoldi (assembly GCA_963921515.1). Taxonomy (NCBI): domain Eukaryota; kingdom Metazoa; phylum Chordata; class Amphibia; order Caudata; family Salamandridae; genus Calotriton; species Calotriton arnoldi. Next base: position 1,228,177 of record CAWUFW010004512.1, read on the forward strand.
GTGCCCTTATAAGTCCCTAGTATATGGTATACTATGTACCAAGGGCATAGGTACCTCAGAGGCCTGCCAGGGGCTGCAGCATATACTATGCCACCCCTGGGAGGCCATCCAAACTGACACCACAGGTCTGCTACTGCAGCCTGGGTAAGGTGGTGCATGCACCCCTTACTGTGGTATAGGTTACCTATATCACTAAAAGCATACACACATATAAACCTATAAGTCACTCCTAAGGCAGGCCTTATCAATCCTAAAGGCAGAGTGCATGGTTCCTATGTGAGAGGGTGCCCCTGCATGAGCAGGGCCCCTCTGCAGCGTTCGGAGACCATCTCTGATGCTGTTTGTAGTGCAGCCTGACCATATACTCTTAAGCGCATTATATCCTCGCGGTAAAATGCTAACTTTGGAATGGCTGCACCTAAACATGTCGTGTTTGGTGTCAAACATCTTGGAATACTACCCCCCGCCAATCCTGGCGGCGGGGGTAGCATTCCACCCTTCTAGAGGGAAAGGCATGTTAACTCTGACGAGTCCGGTAACTTCTTTCCAGAGCCCTGGCATCACAAAATGGATGCTGCTGCCACAGACACGAGTCTGGCCTCCTGCTGCTGGACGAAACTCCGGCAGGGGAGGCCTGGACAATAGGTTTCCTGTCCCAGGGAGGTGTGACCACCTCCCCAGACAGGACAATGTGTATTGGGGCTGGGCGGGAGCACTTTCGGGTGCTTTGAAGTCCTGCACTGGGGGCACATTTGGTGTCCCTGTGCATACCCCAGTTCAAACCGGATCAGGGGCTTGCAGCCCCTGCTTTGGCGCGAACTGGACAAAGGGAAAGGGGTGTAGCCACCCCTCTGCCCTGACCCACCCATAGGTGGGGCCACAGAGTAGTCCATCCCCTATTTTTAGAATAAAGGTAGGAACCCAGTCCTTAGGACTTTAGATTATACCTGGACGAAACTCTGAAACGGAATCCTGGACCTTCGACGCTCTACTCACGATTAGAGGACTGAAGAATCTCCCTTGGGGTCAAGGAGTGACTCCCTGCTTGGCAGGCACCAAAGAAGCATCTGTCCGGTTCGCATTACTGAAGCTCCTGTCGGACGCCGAAGTCATCGCATCACCAGAGGTGGATTCTCAGACTTCCCCGAGGCTACCCTGAGTCCCCAGCAAAGCTGAGGCCCGTGGCTATCGTGGGTGACTTGAGACCGTGACCCCTGGACACCGAGCACACTTGCAAGTGCACCATCTTCTGGGTCTCCCAAGAAGTCGTGCTTTGGGCTCCGAGTAGCCCTAGCCTCCAGCACCACCTGCACCGAAGATCACTGGCCCCCACTCCACGAGTGTCCTGTAAGCCAGCTCCACGTGCGGCGTCACGAGGCTCCTTCGCAGTCGCTAGCCCGTTGGCTAGTAGCCCTTAACGAAGGCCAATCTTTTCTTTACTTGGCAGTCCTGGTTGCTCCAGGCCTGCCCTCACTTACCCTCGCTGGGTGAGTTCCCCAGACCTTGCTGGTCTGCATCATCGACGATCTACATCTTACTCGAGACTTGCCGCTGCCAAGGCTTGTTGGGTCCAATCTGGTCGCCGACACCTCAGCACTCGACAGACATTGAGCAGCAGCCCGAATCCTGCTCCTGGTTGCCGACAACACCTCCCGGCCCTCGTGGCTGAAGAGTCAAGACGACCGTCACCGCACCTGAAGCACTCGACATCGGTGGGCATCTGTCCATCGCCTTCCTGGTCACTGGCTAGTGACCCAGACTCTGTCCCCTCTGCTTTCAGGTTCTTCAGAACTCCGATCCACTCTTGGATCCACCCGGACACTTTTCTCCTGGTCGCCAGCAGCACTTTGCAGCAGATCGCCATACGAACCGACGACGAAACCCGACCCCGAAAGGCACCTATGCACCCGGCTTCCCTGGGTGAGGTAACACGAGTACTCCGGTGCTCCCGTGGGTAGAGACTCTTCAAAGTCCTAGATCTCAAAGGGTTTTGTCCTAGTCCTCTTTTAAGTGTCCCTTTCCTCTATTTTCCCGATCCCGACTTTCTCCATAGAAGTTAACGGCGTATCGCGGTTGTGTATTTACACTGCACGCGTCTCCCGTGGGTCCCCTGTGTCACTACCTTGGGTGGTTCCTTGTGGTCCAAGCACTTCTAGAGGCTCTAGGCCTAGTGTCTAGTTCAGTCGTGGTTCGCATACCACTTTATTGGTATATGGTTTGGTACGCCCCTAGGGCCCAAACGTGTATTTGTGCTATTACTGTGATTTAAGATCTTATAACCTATGTACTTCGAACTCTAGCCTCATAAAGAGACTAGAGGGGTGTGTTTAGTAATAAATACATATATTTTGAATATATACCTGGTGTGGTGCTCTTTCATTTGGTCACTCAAGAGATTATAGACTGGTAAAACAAGCTGCTTTACATTCCTTCAAGACTTAGCCTGAAGGCTGCTCTCCATAGCTACCACTAGGATAGCTTTCAATAAGGTTGTCTTTAACCTACCTACCATAAGAGTTGATTTGGACTGGTGCAAGGTGCCCACTATAATTAGTGGACAGCATATGCCAGGCCAACTTCTCACAACCCCCCCCCCTGCATGACCCCCTACACTGCCCGAACACCACTGCACTGCCCTAAACCCTGAAACACCAGCCCCAGCACGACCCCCTACACTGCCCGAACACCACTGCACTGCCCTAAACCCTGAAACACCAGCCCCAGCACGACCCCTACACTGCCCGAACACCACTGCACTGCCCTAAACCGTGAAACACCAGCCTCAGCACGACCCCCTACACTGCCCGAACACCACTGCACTGCCCTAAACCCTGAAACACCACCCCCAGCACGACCCCCTACACTGCCCGAACACCACTGCACTGCCCTAAACCCTGAAACACCACCCCCTGCACGACCCCCTACACTGCCCGAACACCACTGCACTGCCCTAAACCCTGAAACACCATCCCCAGCACGACCCCCTACACTGCCCGAACACCACTGCACTGCCCTAAACCCTGAAACACCACCCCCAGCAAGACCCCCTACACTGCCCGAACACCACTGCACTGCCCTAAACCCTGAAACACCACCCCCAGCAAGACCCCCTACACTGCCCGAACACCACTGCCCCTAAACCCTGAAACACCACCCCCAGCAAGACCCCTACACTGCCCGAACACCACTGCACTGCCCTAAACCCTGAAACACCACCCCCAGCACGACCACCTACACTGTCCGAACACCACTGCACTGCCCTAAACCCTGAAACACCACCCCTAGCACGACCCCTACACTGCCCGAACACCACTGCACTGCCTAAACCCTGAAACACCACCTCCAGCACGACCCCCTACACTGCCCGAACACCACTGCACTGCCCTAAACCCTGAAACACCACCCCCAGCACGACCCCCTACACTGCCCGAACACCACTGCACTGCCCTAAACCCTGAAACACCACCCCCAGCATGACCCCCTACACTGCCCGAACACCACTGCACTGCACTAAACCCTGAAACACCACCCCCAGCACGACCCCTACACTGCCCGAACACCACTGCACTGCCCAAAACCCTGAAACACCAGCCCCAGCATGACCCCCTACACTGCCCGAACACCACTGCACTGCCCTAAACCCTGAAACACCACCCCCAGCAAGACCACCTACACTGCCCGAACACCACTGCACTGCCCTAAACCCTGAAACACCACCCCAGCACGACCCCCTACACTGCCCGAACACCACTGCACTGCCCTAAACCCTGAAACACCACCCCCAGCACGACCCCCTACACTGCCCGAACACCACTGCACTGCCCTAAACCCTGAAACACCACCCCCAGCACGACCCCCTACACTGCCTGAACACCACTGCACTGCCCTAAACCCTGAAACACCACCCCCAGCACGACCCCCTACACTGCCCAAACACCACTGCACTGCCCTAAACCCTGAAACACCACCCCCAGCATGACCTCCTACACTGCCCGAACACCACTGCACTGCCCTAAACCCTGAAACACCACCCCCAGCACGACCCCCTACACTGCCTGAACACCACTGCACTGCCCTAAACCCTGAAACACCACCCCCAGCAAGACCCCCTACACTGCCCGAACACCACTGCACTGCCCTAAACCCTGAAACACCACCTCCAGCACGACCCCCTACACTGCCTGAACACCACTGCACTGCCCTAAACCCTGAAACACTAGCCCCAGCACGACCCCCTACACTGCCCGAACACCACTGCACTGCCCTAAACCCTGAAACACCACCCCCAGCACGACCCCCTACACTGCCAGAACACCACTGCACTGCCCTAAACCCTGAAACACCAGCCCCAGGAAGACCCCCTACACTGCCCGAACACCACTGCACTGTCCTAGACTCTGAAACACCAGCCCCAGCAAGAACCCCTACACTGCCTGAACACCACTGCACTGCCCTAAACCCTGAAACACCAGCCCCAGCATGACCCCCTACACTGCCCGAACACCACTGCACTGCCCTAAACCCTGAAACACCAGCCCCATCACGACCACCTACACTGCCCGAACACCACTGCACTGCCCTAAACCCTGAAACACCAGCCCCAGCACTACCCCCTACACTGCCCGAACACCACTGCACTGCCCTAAACCCTGAAACACCAGCCCCAGCACGACCCCTACACTGCCCGAACACCACTGTACTGCCCTAAACCCTGAAACACCAGCCCCAGCATGACCCCCTACACTGCCCGAACACCACTGCACTGCCCTAAACCCTGAAACACCACGCCCCAGCACGACCCCCTACACTGCCCGAACACCACTGCACTGCCCTAAACCCTGAAACACCACCCCCAGCACGACCCCCTACACTGCCCGAACACCACTGCACTGCCCTAAACCCTGAAACACCACTGTGAGAAGTTGGCCTGGCATATGCTGTCCACTAATTATAGTGGGCACCTTGCACCAGTCCAAATCGACTCTTATGGTAGGTAGGTTAAAGACAACCTTATTGAAAGCTATCCTAGTGGTAGCTGTGGAGAGCAGCCTTCAGGCTAAGTCTTGAAGGAATGTAAAGCAGCTTGTTTTACCAGTCTATAATCTCTTGAGTGACCAAATGAAAGAGCACCACACCAGGTATATATTCAAAATATATGTATTTATTACTAAACACACCCCTCTAGTCTCTTTATGAGGCTAGAGTTCGAAGTACATAGGTTATAAGATCTTAAATCACAGTAATAGCACAAATACACGTTTGGGCCCTAGGGGCATACCAAACCATATACCAATAAAGTGGTATGCGAACCACGACTGAACTAGACACTAGGCCTAGAGCCTCTAGAAGTGCTTGGACCACAAGGAACCACCCAAGGTAGTGACACAGGGGACCCACGGGAGACGCGTGCAGTGTAAATACACAACCGCGATACGCCGTTAACTTCTATGGAGAAAGTCGGGATCGGGAAAATAGAGGAAAGGGACACTTTAAAGAGGACTAGGACAAAACCCTTTGAGATCTAGGACTTTGAAGAGTCTCTACCCACGGGAGCACCGGAGTACTCGTGTTACCTCACCCAGGGAAGCCGGGTGCATAGGTGCCTTTCGGGGTCGGGTTTCGTCGTCGTTTCTTATGGCGATCTGCTGCAAAGTGCTGCTGGCGACCAGGAGAAAAGTGTCCGGGTGGATCCAAGAGTGGATCGGAGTTCTGAAGAACCTGAAAGCAGAGGGGACAGAGTCTGGGTCACTAGCCAGTGACCAGGAGGGCGATGGACAGATGCCCACCGATGTCGAGTGCTTCAAGTTCGTTGACGGTCGTCTTGACTCTTCAGCCACGAGGTCCGGGAGGCGTTGTCGGCGACCAGGAGCAGGATTCTGGCTGTTGCTCGATGTCTGTCGAGTGCAGAGGTGTCGACGACCAGATTGGACCCAACAGGCCTTGGCAACGGCAAGTCTTGAGTAAGATGTAGATCGTCGATGATGCAGACCAGCAAGGTCTGGGGAACTCACCCAGCGAGGGTAAGTGAGGGCAGGCCTGGAACAACCAGACTGCCAAGTAAAGAAAAGATTGGCCTTCGGTAAGGGCTACTAGCCAACGGGCTAGCGACCGCGAAGGAGCCTCGTGACGCCGCACGTGGAGCTGGCTTACAGGACACTCGTGGAGTGGGGGCCAGTGATCTTCGGTGCAGGTGGTGCTGGAGGCTAGGGCTACTCGGAGCCCAAAGCACGACTTCTTGGGAGACCCAGAAGATGGTGCACTTGCAAATGTGCTCGGTGTCCAGGGGTCACGGTCTCACGTTACCCACGATAGCCACGGGCCTCAGCTTTGCTGGGGACTCAGGGTAGCCTCGGGAAGTCTGAGAATCTACCTCTGGTGATGCGATGACTTCGGCGTCCGACGGGAGCTTCAGTGATGCGAACCGGACAGATGCTTCTTTGGTGCCTGCCAAGCAGGGGAGTCACTCCTTGACCCCAAGGGAGATTCTTCAGTCCTCTAATCGTGAGTAGAGCGTCGAAGGTCCAGGATTCTGTTTCAGAGTTTCGTCCAGGTATAATCTAAAGTCCTAAGGACTGGGTTCCTACCTTTATTCTAAAAATAGGGGATGGACTACTCTGTGGCCCCACCTATGGGTGGGTCAGGGCAGAGGGGTGGCTACACCCCTTTCCCTTTGTCCAGTTCGCGCCAAAGCAGGGGCTGCAAGCCCCTGATCCGGTTTGAACTGGGGTATGCACAGGGACACCAAATGTGCCCCCAGTGCAGGACTTCAAAGCACCCGAAAGTGCTCCCGCCCAGCCCCAATACACATTGTCCTGTCTGGGGAGGTGGTCACACCTCCCTGGGACAGGAAACCTATTGTCCAGGCCTCCCCTGCCGGAGTTTCGTCCAGCAGCAGGAGGCCAGACTCGTGTCTGTGGCAGCAGCATCCATTTTGTGATGCCAGGCTCTGGAAAGAAGTTACCGGACTCGTCAGAGTTAACATGCCTTTCCCTCTAGAAGGGTGGAATGCTACCCCCGCCGCCAGGATTGGCGGGGGGTAGTATTCCAAGATGTTTGACACCAAACTCGACATGTTTAGGTGCAGCCATTCCATAGTTAGCATTTTACCGCGAGGATATAATGCGTTTAAGAGTATATGGTCAGGCTGCACTACAAACAGCATCAGAGATGGTCTCCGAACGCTGCAGAGGGGCCTTGCTCATGCAGGGGCACCCTCTCACATAGGAACCATGCACTCTGCCTTTAGGATTGATAAGGCCTGCCTTAGGAGTGACTTATAGGTTTATATGTGTGTATGCATTTAGTGATATAGGTAATCTATACCACAGCAAGGGGTGCATGCACCACCTTACCCAGGCTGCAGTAGCAGACCTGTGGTGTCAGTTTGGATGGCCTACCAGGGGTGGCATAATACATGCTGCAGCCCCTGGCAGGCCTCTGAGGTACCTATGCCCTTGGTACATAGTATACCATATACTAGGGACTTACAAGGGCACTCCAGATCCCAATCAGTGATGTGCCTAAGGCACATGGAGACCCTTTTAAAGAGGAAACAGCTAGGCTGGGGTTCTGAATAGCAGGGCCCCAGCCAGACTAATGTCGAAAACCAGTGAAGTATCAGCAAAAAGTGGGGGTACCCCTGTGAAGCAGATCCTACTCTCCTACAACCACCCCCTGCACTGCCCCCTACACTGCCCGAACACCACTGCCCTAAACCCTGAAACACCACCCCTTGCACGACCCCCTACACTGCCCGAACACCACTGCACTGCCCTAAACCCTGAAACACCACCCCCAGCAAGACCCCCTACACTGCCCGAACACCACTGCTCTGCCCTAAACCCTAAAACACCACCCCCAGCATGACCCCCTACACTGCCCGAACACCACTACACTGCCCTAAACCCTAGAACACTACCCCCAGCATGACCCCCTACACTACCCGAACACCACTGCACTACCCTAAACCCTAAAATACTACCCCCAGCATGACCCCCTACACTACCCGAACACGACTGCACTGCCCTAAACCCTCAAACACTCCCCCAGCACGACCCCCTACACTACCCGAACACCACTGCACTGCCCTAAACCCTAAAACACTCCCCCAGCACGACCCCCTACACTACCCGAACAACACTGCACTGCCCTAAACCCTAAAACACTCCCCCAGCACGACCCCCTACACTACCCAAACACCACTGCACTGCCCTAAACCCTAAAACACTACCCCCCGCATGAACCCCTACACTACCCAAACACCAATGCACTACCCTAATCCCTAAAACATTACCCCCCGCACGACCCCCTACACTACCCAAAGACCAATGCACTACCCTAAACCCTAAAACACTACCCCCCGCACAACTCCCTACACTACCCAAAGACCACTGCACTACCCTAAACCCTAAAACACGACCTCCTACACTACACAAACACCACTGCACTACCCTAAACCCTAAAACACTAACCCCTACACTACACAAACACCACTGCACTACCCTAAACCCTAAAAAACTACCCCCAGCACGAACCCCTACACTACCCAAACACCACTGCACTACCCTAAACCCTAAAACACTACCCCCAGCAGTACCCCCTACACTACCCAAACACCACTGCACAACCCTAAACCCTAAAACACTACACCCAGCAGTAACCCCTACACTACCCAAACACCATTGCACTACCCTAAACCCTAAAACACTACCCCGCATGACTCCCTACACTACCCAAAGACCACTGCACTACCCTAAACCCTAAAACACTACCCACTACACTACCCAAACACCACTGCACTACCCTAAACCCTAAAACACTACCCCCAGCAGTACCCCCTACACTACCCAAACACCACTGCACTCCCCTAAACCCTAAAACACTACCCCCAGCAGTACCCCCTACACTACCCAAACACCACTGCACTATCCTAAATCACTACCCCCAGCACGACCCCCTACACTACCCAAATACCACTGCACTACCCTAAACCCTGAAACACCAGCTCCAGCACGACCGCCAACACTGCCCGAAAACCACTGCACTGCCCTAAACCCTGAAACACCAGCCCCAGCACGACCCCGTACACTGCCCGAACACCACTGCACTGCCCTAAACCGTGAAACAAAAGCCTCAGCACGACCCCCTACACTGCCTGAACACCACTGCACTGCCCAAAACCCTGAAACACCACCCCCAGCACGACCCCCTACACTGCCCGAACACCACTGCACTGCCCTAAACCCTAAAACACCACCCCCTGCACGACCCCCTACACTGCCCGAACACTACTGCACTGCCCTAAACCCTGAAACACCATCCCCAACACGACCCCCTATACTGCACGAACACCACTGCACTGCCCTAAACCCTGAAACACTACCCCCAGCAAGAACCCCTACACTGCCCGAACACCACTGCACTGCCCTAAACCCTGAAACATCACCCCAACAAGACCCCCTACACTGCCTGAACACCACTGCCCTAAACCCTGAAACACCACCCCCAGCAAGACCCTCTACACTGCCCTAAACCCTGAAACACCACCCCTCAGCACGACACCCTACACTGCCCGAACACCACTGCACTGCCTAAACCCTGAAACACCACCCCCAGCATGACCCCCTACACTGCCGGAACACCACTGCACTGCCCTAAACCCTGAAACACCACCCCCAGCACGACCCCTACACTGCCCAAACACCACTGCACTAAACCCTGAAACACCACCCCCAGCAAGACCACCTACACTGGCCGAACACCACTGCACTGCCCTAATCCCTGAAACACCACCCCTGCACGACCCCTACACTGACCAAACACCACTGCACTGCCCTAAACCCTGAAACACCACCCCCAGCAAGACCACCTACACTGGCCGAACACCACTGCACTGCCCTAAACCCTGAAACACCCCCCTGCACGACCCCCTACACTGCCCAAACACAACTGCACTGCCCTAAACCCTGAAATACCACCCCCTGCACGACCCCCTACACTGCCCAAACACCACTGCACTGCCCTAAACGCTGAAACACCACCCCTCAGCACGACACCCTACACTGCCCGAACACCACTGCACTGCCCTAAGCCCTGAAACACCACCCCCAGCATGACCCCCTACACTGCCCAAACACCACTGCACTGCCCTAAACCCTGAAACACCACCCCCTGCATGAATCCCTACACTGCCGGAACACCATTGCACTGCCCTAAACCCTGAAACACCACCCCCAGCACGACCCCCTACACTGCCCGAACACCACTGCAATGCCCTAAACCCTGAAACATCACCCCCAGCAAGACCCCCTACACTGCCTGAACACCACTGCCCTAAACCCTGAAACACCACCCCCAGCACGACCCCCTACACTGCCTGAACACAACTGCACTGCCCTTTACCCTGAAACACAACCCCCAGCACGAACCCCTACACTGCCAGAACACCACTGCACTGCCCTAAACCCTGAAACACCAGCCCCAGGAAGACCCCCTACACTGCCCGAACACCACTGCACTGCCCTAAACCCTGAAACACCAGCCCCAGCATGACCCCGTACACTGCCCGAACACCACTGCACTGCCCTAAACCGTGAAACACCAGCCTCAGCACAACCCCCTACACTGCCTGAACACCACTGCACTGCCCAAAACCCTGAAACACCACCCCCAGCACGACCCCCTACACTGCCCGAACACCACTGCACTGCCCTAAACCCTGAAACATCACCCCCAGCAAGACCCCCTACACTGCATGAACACCACTGCCCTAAACCCTGAAACACCACCCCCAGCAAGACCCCCTATACTGCCCGAACACCACTGCACTGCCCTAAACCCTGAAACACCACCCCTCAGCACAACACCCTACACTGCCCGAACACCACTGCACTGCCCTAAACCCTGAAACACCACCCCTCAGCACGACACCCTACACTGCCCGAACACCACTGCACTGCCCTAAACCCTGAAACACCACCCCCAGCATGACCCCCTACACTGCCGGAACACCACTGCACTGCCCTAAACCCTGAAACACCACCCCCAGCACGACCCCCTACACTGCCCGAACACCACTGCACCTAAACCCTGAAACACCACCCCCAGCAAGACCACCTACACTGGCCGAACACCACTGCACTGCCCTAAACCCTGAAACACCACCCCCAGCAAGACCACCTACACTGGCCGAACACCACTGCACTGCCCTAAACCCTGAAACACCACCCCCTGCACGACCCCCTACACTGCCCAAACACAACTGCACTGCCCTAAACCCTGAAACACCACCCCTGCACGACCCCCTACACTGCCCGAACACCACTGCACTGCCCTAAACCCTGAAACACCACCCCTCAGCACGACACCCTACACTGCCCGAACACCACTGCACTGCCCTAAGCCCTGAAACACCACCCCCAGCATGACCCCCTACACTGCCCAAACACCACTGCACTGCCCTAAACCCTGAAACACCACCCCTGCACAACCCCCTACACTGCCGGAACACCATTGCACTGCCCTAAACCCTGAAACACCACCCCCAGCACGACCCCCTACACTGCCCGAACACCACTGCACTGCCCTAAACCCTGAAACATCACCCCCAGCAAGACCCCCTACACTGCCTGAACACCACTGCCCTAAACCCTGAAACACCACCCCCAGCAAGACCCCCTACACTGCCCGAACACCACTGCACTGCCCTAAACCCTGAAACACCACCTCCAGCACAACCCCCTACACTGCCTGAACACCATTGCTCTGCCCTAAACCCTGAAACACTAGCCCCAGCACGACCCCATACACTGCCTGAACACAACTGCACTGCCCTAAACCCTGAATCACCACCCCCAGCACGACCCCCTACACTGCCAGAACACCACTGCACTGCCCTAAACCCTGAAACACCAGCCCCAGGAAGACCCCCTACACTGCCCGAACACCACTGCACTGCCCTAGACTCTGAAACACCAGCCCCAGCAAGACCCCCTACACTGCCCGAACACCACTGCACTGCCCTAAACCCTGAAACACCAGACCCAGCATGACCCCCTACACTGCCCGAACACCACTGCACTGCCCTAAACCCTGAAACACCAGCCCCATCACCACCACCTACACTGCCCGAACACCACTGCACTGCCCTAAACTCTGAAACACCAGCCCTAGCACAACCCCCTACACTGCCCGAACACCACTGCACTGCCCTAAACCCTGAAACACCAGCCCCAGCACGACCCCCTACCCTGCCCGAACACCACTGTACTGCCCTAAACCCTGAAACACCAGCCCCAGCATGACCCCCTACACTGCCCGAACACCACTGCACTGCCCTAAACCCTGAAACACCACCCCCTGCATGACCCCCTACACTGCCCGAACACCACTGCACTGCCCTAAACCCTGAAACACCACCCCTGCACGACCCCCTACACTGCCCGAACACCACTGCACTGCCCTAAACCCTGAAACACCACCCCTGCACTGCCCCCTACACTGCCCAAACACCACTGCCCTGAACCCTGAAACACCACCCCTTGCACGACCCCCTACACTGCCCGAACACCACTGCACTGCACTAAACCCTGAAACACCACCCCCAGCAAGACCCCCTACACTGCCCGAACACCACTGCTCTGCCCTAAACCCTAAAACACCACCCCCAGCACGACCCCCTACACTGCCCGAACACCACTGCATTACCCTAAACCCTAGAACACTACCCCCAGCACGACCCCCTCCACTACCCGAACACCACTGCACTACCCTAAACCCTAAAATACTACCCCCAGCATGACCCCCTACACTACCCGAACACCACTGCACTGCCCTAAACCCTGAAACACCAGCCCCAGCACGACCCCGTACACTGCCCGAACACCACTGCACTGCCCTAAACCGTGAAACACCAGCCTCAGCACGACCCCTACACTGCCTGAACACCACTGCACTGCCCAAAACCCTGAAACACCACCCCCAGCACGACCCCCTACACTGCCCGAACACCACTGCACTGCCCTAAACCCTAAAACACCACCCCCTGCACGACCCCCTACACTGCCCGAACACTACTGCACTGCCCTAAACCCTGAAACACCAGCCCCAGCACGACCCCGTACACTGCCCGAACACCACTGCACTGCCCTAAACCGTGAAACACCAGCCTCAGCACGACCCCCTACACTGCCTGAACACCACTGCACTGCCCAAAACCCTGAAACACCACCCCCAGCACGACCCCCTACACTGCCCGAACACCACTGCACTGCCCTAAACCCTGAAACACCAGCTCCAGCACGACCGCCAACACTGCCCGAAAACAACTGCACTGCCCTAAACCCTGAAACACCAGCCCCAGCACGACCCCGTACACTGCCCGAACACCACTGCACTGCCCTAAACCGTGAAACACCACCCCCAGCACGACCCCCTACACTGCCCGAACACCACTGCACTGCCCTAAACCCTAAAACACCACCCCCTGCACGACCCCCTACACTGCCCGAACAATACTGCACTGCCCTAAACCCTGAAACAGCATCTCCAACACGACCCCCTATACTGCACGAACACCACTGCACTGCCCTAAACCCTGAAACACTACCCCCAGCAAGACCCCCTACACTGCCCGAACACCACTGCACTGCCCTAAACCCTGAAACATCACCCCAGCAAGACCCCTACACTGCCTGAACACCACTGCCCTAAACCCTGAAACACCACCCCCAGCAAGACCCTCTACACTGCCCTAAACCCTGAAACACCACCCCTCAGCACGACACCCTACACTGCCCGAACACCACTGCACTGCCTAAACCCTGAAACACCACCCCCAGCATGACCCCCTACACTGCCGGAACACCACTGCACTGCCCTAAACCCTGAAACACCACCCCCAGCACGACCCCCTACACTGCCCAAACACCACTGCACTAAACCCTGAAACACCACCCCAGCAAGACCACCTACACTGGCCGAACACCACTGCACTGCCCTAAACCCTGAAACACCACCCCCTGCACGACCCCCTACACTGCCCAAACACCACTGCACTGCCCTAAACCCTGAAACACCACCCCTGCACGACCCCCTACACTGCCCAAACACCACTGCACTGCCCTAAACCCTGAAACACCACCCCCAGCAAGACCACCTACACTGGCCGAACACCACTGCACTGCCCTAAACCCTGAAACACCACCCCCTGCACGACCCCCTACACTGCCCAAACACAACTGCACTGCCCTAAACCCTGAAATACCACCCCATGCACGACCCCCTACACTGCCCGAACACCACTGCACTGCCCTAAATCCTGAAACACCACCCCTCAGCACGACACCCTACACTGCCCGAACACCACTGCACTGCCCTAAGCCCTGAAACACCACCCCCAGCATGACCCCCTACACTGCCCAAACACCACTGCACTGCCCTAAACCCTGAAACACCACCCCCTGCACGAATCCCTACACTGCCGGAACACCATTGCACTGCCCAAAACCCTGAAACACCACCCCCAGCACGACCCCCTACACTGCCCGAACACCACTGCACTGCCCTAAACCCTGAAACATCACCCCCAGCAAGACCCCCTACACTGCCTGAACACCACTGCCCTAAACCTTGAAACACCACCCCCAGCACGACCCCCTACACTGCCTGAACACAACTGCACTGCCCTATACCCTGAAACACAACCCCCAGCACGAACCCCTACACTGCCAGAACACCACTGCACTGCCCTAAACCCTGAAACACCAGCCCCAGGAAGACCCCCTACACTGCCCGAACACCAATGCACTGCCCTAAACCCTGAAACACCAGCCCCAGCATGACCCCGTACACTGCCCGAACACCACTGCACTGCCCTAAACCGTGAAACACCAGCCTCAGCACAACCCCCTACACTGCCTGAACACCACTGCACTGCCCAAAACCCTGAAACACCACCCCCAGCACGACCCCCTACACTGCCCGAACACCACTGCACTGCCCTAAACCCTGAAACATCACCCCCAGCAAGACCCCCTACACTGCATGAACACCACTGCCCTAAACCCTGAAACACCACCCCCAGCAAGACCCCTATACTGCCCGAACACCACTGCACTGCCCTAAACCCTGAAACACCACCCCTCAGCACAACACCCTACACTGCCCGAACACCACTGCACTGCCCTAAACCCTGAAACACCACCCCTCAGCACGACACCCTACACTGCCCGAACACCACTGCACTGCCCTAAACCCTGAAACACCATCCCCAGCATGACCCCCTACACTGCCGGAACACCACTGCACTGCCCTAAACCCTGAAACACCACCCCCAGCACGACCCCCTACACTGCCGGAACACCACTGCACTGCCCTAAACCCTGAAACACCACCCCCAGCACGACCCCCTACACTGCCTGAACACCACTGCACTGCCCTAAACCCTGAAACATCACCCCCAGCAAGTCCCCCTACACTGCCCGAACACCACTGCACTGCCCTAAACCCTGAAACACCACCTCCAGCACAACCCCCTACACTGCCTGAACACCATTGCTCTGCCCTAAACCCTGAAACACTAGCCCCAGCACGACCCCCTACACTGCCCGAACACCACTGCACTGCCCTAAACCCTGAAACACCACCCCCAGCACGACCCCCTACACTGCCAGAACACCACTGCACTGCCCTAAACCCTGAAACACCAGCCCCAGGAAGACCCCCTACACTGCCTGAACACCACTGCACTGTCCTAGACTCTGAAACACCAGCCCCAGCAAGACCCCCTACACTGCCCGAACACCACTGCACTGCCCTAAACCCTGAAACACCAGCCCCAGCATGACCCCCTACACTGCCCGAACACCACTGCACTGCCCTAAACCCTGAAACACCAGCCCCTGCACTGCCCCCTACACTGCCCGAACACCACTGCCCTGAACCCTGAAACACCACCCCTTGCACGACCCCCTACACTGCCCGAACACCACTGCACTGCCCTAAACCCTGAAACACCACCCCCAGCAAGACCCCCTACACTGCCCAAACACCACTGCTCTGCCCTAAACCCTAAAACACCACCCCCAGCGCGACCCCCTACACTGCCCGAACACCACTGCATTACCCTAAACCCTAGAACACTACCCCCAGCACGACCCCCTCCACTACCCGAACACCACTGCACTACCCTAAACCCTAAAATACTACCCCCAGCATGACCCCCTACACTACCCGAACACGACTGCACTGCCCTAAACCCTCAAACACTCCCCCAGCACGACTCCCTACACTACCCGAACACCACTGCACTGCCCTAAACCCTAAAACACTCCCCCAGCACGAACCCCTACACTACCCGAACACCACTGCACTGCCCTAAACCCTAAAACACTCCCCCAGCACGACCCCCTACACTACCCAAACACCACTGCACTGCCCTAAACCCTAAAACACTACCACCGCATGAACCCCTACACTACCCAAACACCAATGCACTACCCTAATCCCTAAAACACTACCCCCGCACGACCCCTACACTACCCAAAGACCACTGCACTACCCTAAACCCTAAAACACTACCCCCGCACAACTCCCTACACTACCCAAAGACCACTGCACTACCCTAAACCCTAAAACACGACCTCCTACACTACACAAACACCACTGCACTACCCTAAACCCTAAAACACTACCCCCTACACTACACAAACACCACTGCACTACCCTAAACCCTAAAAAACTACCCCCAGCACGAACCCCTACACTACCCAAACACCACTGCACTACCCTAACCCCTAAAACACTACCCCCAGCAGTACCCCTACAGTACCCAAACACCACTGCACTACCCTAAACCCTAAAACACTACCCCCAGCAGTAACCCCTACACTACCCAAACACCATTGCACTACCCTAAACCCTAAAACACTACCCCCGCATGACTCCCTACACTACCCAAACACCACTGCACTACCCTAAACCCTAAAACACTACCCCCTACACTACCCAAACACCACTGCACTACCCTAAACCCTAAAACACTACCCCCAGCAGTACCCCCTACACTACCCAAACACCACTGCACTACCCTAAAACACTACCCCCAGCATGACCCCTACACTACCCAAACACCACTGCACTACCCTAAACCCTAAAACACTACCCCCAGCACGACCCCCTACACTACCCAAACACCACTGCACTACCCTAAACCCTAAAACACTCCCCCCAGCACGACTCCCTACACTACCCAAACACCACTGCACTACCCTAAACCCTAAATCTACCCCCAGCATGACCCCCTACACTACACAAACACCACTGCACTACCCTAAACCCTAAAACACTACCCCCAGCACGACCCTCTTCACTACCTAAACACAACTGCACAATTTGTTACAGGTGTTGCAACGCAGGCCTGTGGCGCTTACTGGAAGTACCTGTTGGGCTAGTTGGGCCCCAGGGACCCTCAGGATTCAAGGTGACCTAATCCCCCAACTTAAAACGCTCCACGGTGTGCATTTGCATAGTGGTGAAGGGAGGGGGCGGGGCCTCAGGTGACATGTGCGCAAACACGCCATGTGGTGCGTTTTAAGTTGGGGAATTAATTCCCTTTGAATCCCGAGGGACCCTGGGGGCCAACTAGCCCACCAGGTACCTTCAGTAAGCACAACAGA
This sequence comes from Calotriton arnoldi, assembly GCA_963921515.1. Lineage (NCBI taxonomy): Eukaryota > Metazoa > Chordata > Amphibia > Caudata > Salamandridae > Calotriton > Calotriton arnoldi. The sequence goes on from CAWUFW010004512.1 coordinate 1,245,852, forward strand.
GTTGCGTTGCAGAGAGGTGAAAAAAGGTGCGTGGCCTCGGAATGCCTCTCTGCAACTCAGTTCTGTGGTCCTAACTGTAGGTACCTGGGGGGGCTAGTTGGGCCCCAGGGACCCTCAGGATTCAAGGGGACTTAATCCCGCAACTTAAAACGCGGCACGGGGCGCGTTTGCACACATGTCACCTCAGGCCCCCCCAACCTTCACCACTGTGCAAACGCGCCCTGTAGCGCGTTTTAAGAGTTAGTTTTAATCCCCCTGCCCTATTATTATGTACTAGGGACTTGCAGAGGAGGTCATGCTAATCACAGGGGTACCCCAACGCATAGTGTTCCCTAGTGTATGTAGGTGTTTTCACTGTATTCTAAGTGTCTTTTAGCATAGCACTGGCTCTGGTTAGTCAGAGTCAGTTACCACCAGTACACGTCTGAAAAAGTTGTGGGCACAGGATGATTTTGCAACAAGGCCTCTTTCTGCTCTTCTGTTGGTTCTTTCTGCACATCTTTTGCTTCTTTCTGTGCGTGTTTTCTTCTTTCTTCACATGTCCTACCTCTGTAGGCATAGTTAGAAACTAGCATTTAAAAAACCTTTGAAATTCACTTAAAAATCATAGGTTTCAGGCACGTTATAGTTAGAAATTAGCATTTAAAAAACCTTTGAAATTCACTGAAAAAACCATAGGTTTCAGACACGTTATAGTTAGAAATTAGCATTTAAAAAACCTTTGAAATTCACTGAAAAAACCATAGGTTTTAGGGACAGTTATAGTTAGTTGGACATTTCACTCGTACAAAACCATAGAAATTCCCCCGTTATAGTTAGTTCAGCTAACTATAACTCGCGCCCTCAATGCACTGCTGATGACGTCACATATTACATCACTCATGACATGGTCAGTGACATCACTGATGACATCACTGATGACATCTCAAATGACATCACTGATGACATCATCCATGTGATAATTTCATGCATCTTCTCACACCCTAATATAACTTTTGATACACCCACTCTAAATTACAGACTGCCATTCTCAAAACCATAGACACTCCAACACCAAAAACTACATACCCACTCACTGATTCTTAGGTCTACACACACATCCACTCACTCACCCGTACAGTCACTCATACTTACAGTCACTCAGTACAGGACTATCATATGCACTCATATACCTATATAAACACTCACACACCGCCACTCATCTATAGAGGTACTCACACACCTAGTCAGTTATGCAAAAAATTAATCACACACCCATTTACTCACCTATACAGTTATATACACACCAGCTCACTTACTCATACAAATACTAGCACATTCTTACGCTCTTATACAATAACTGATACAAGCACACACGCATCCATACAGCCACTCTCACTATCACACACTCTCACTTATAGCCATTTAAATACTCTAACACACATATATACTGCCTTTTACATATGTAGTTACTCGCACATGTACCACTGAGATATACATTCACTCACTAACACACCCATACACACACTCACCCACCCAAGCAGTCCATCACTGTTACAGCCCACCAGAAGAGCACCAGGAGAACACTGACACAGCGCGTCAAAAGAAGGTAGTTGCCCGAGGAAAAGAAAACTACATTACCCTTGAGCCTCGGCGTTGGGACGTTGGTGACGTCATAACGCACGCAAGGCGTTTCTTGTACTAAAACAATTCCAGGACAGCTGTACGCTGCCGTTTACTCCGTTCCTTGAGGAGAGTCACTGCCGCGAAGGAGGCGGGTAAGGGTGCTTCTAGCACCGACACTTGTTCCCTCATTAAGGCTGCAGTGCCATGCTCATTGTTTAGTGGTGGCAGTGGTGGGGATCCGCACTGTTCCTGTGCTTGCTCCGTTGGCGGAACCAGAGCCGGTTCCTTGCGGAGCAAACTTCGGTGGATCCCGTTCTAGACCCACAAGTGTTAGAGACCCGTGCAGATTTCATGCCGGGTCTCCCTTGTTGGTTAATACAACTTCCTGAGTTGGAGAAGTCAATCCAGCCTGTCACAATTTTCCCTGTTGGCGAGCCGCCATCGGCTCATGCAGGGAAAACGCTATCGCTGGTTGACGAGAGGGCAGTCAAGCCCACACACGCTTTCCCCTGTTGGCGAACCGTCATCGGTTCTTGCAGGGAAGGCGTTGAGCTTTTCATTCATTCTTTATTTTTTTATTGGGAAAGAATCATTGCTCTGCACTAACGACAGGAACAATTGGCGATAGTTCTTACGTTTCAGTGGAGCTCCTTAAAACAATACGTGTCTGAGTAAGAAGGGAGGCTATCACTTGATGATTAAGGGATAGTCTCTTATTATTAAGTATCGTGTTCATAAGGAGGTTCTACTTCTAATCAATCATTACCAATACTCATTTGGATCTGACAAATGGATTCTTGAGATGGGTTATGTTCCTTTTTGTGTTGCTTGAAGTCATGCCGATTTCCTTATGTGTTCCATAGCAGGGGTATCGCGAGTGAGCATGAGGAAGGCTCTTCCACCCCCTGTCTCAGCCTAAAGAATTGTTCCTAGGGTATGTAAAGGAAAATAGTGTGCAACTTAAATCAAAGTAAACATGGTGGTGAATAGTAATTGATAAGGGTATTCTCTCACCAGACTTAGCGGCAAACCCAGACAGACCGAAATACTTCGAAGAAAAAGAAGAGAAGGTTTTCTTTCTTTACAGGTACTCCTTGTAAGGGTGCTATGGATATTGTAAGAGGGGTCAGGGTAGGATAGGAATGAACTAGATGGTTTTCTATAATTGTTCATGCTTTATATTTTTTTTTCTTTCTAGATCTCCCTCCCTGCTGTTCCCTTCCTTCCCTTCCCCCACTTGATCACTCCGCGAAGTCTGTATCTCTATTTCAGACCGTGGTGGTATCGAGAGGTGGACCATATTAGCAACGTGCGACCCTGAGGATTCTCGGCCACAACAGAGTAAACGGCCCAAGGATTATAATCCTCCTGGTTGTACGTTTCGACATGGCCACCTTAGAGGACTTAGTTGCTGCCTTACAGTTAGTACAAACAGAGTTGGCAGCCTCCAGGGCAGAAACCGCTACTTTACAAGCCACCGTAGAAAGGATGCAGAGAAACCCCTTCAATGCTGGCATTCCTTTAACATCTCACACTCCCCTTTGGTGGTGGAAATACCCACGCCGGTTCCACTAGCCACCCCCGAGCGTTTTCACGGCGAGAGCAGCAAAGTACAGGTCTTTCTCACGCAAATCCTCTTACATTTTTCCTGTAAACCCAAGGCATTTACTACCAACCACGCCAGGGTCGCCTTCTTGATTTCTTACCTCGCAGGAGACGCTGCCCAATGGGCTGTGCCGTTAGTCAAACGTGACGATCCCTTGTTGTACGATTGGGACTCATTTTTAAAAGATTTTGAGAGAACCTTTAATCGTCGAACAGACACGCTTTCAGCGGACAAAGATCTCTTAGAGCTGCAACAGGGGAACAGGGATCTCATAGCCTATTTGAACGACTTCCGCAGGCTGGTGGCTGAAACCGAATGGCCTGAAGCTAAACAGGTAGCCATCTTTCATAGAGGTCTTCGAGAAGAAATGAAAGATGTGTTGGCCCAGATTGAACCCCAACCGGCGAATTGTGAGGATTTGATAAATCTAGTCCTACGCTTGGATCATCGCATTAGCGAAAGACGAGGAGAAAACAAGAGGAGGAACCGCGCCTCCTGGCGTTTGGACCAACCAAAGACCCCTGACAGTTCAGCTGCCAACAAAGCAGAACCCATGGAGATAGGAGCGGTTCGTTCCACCCTTACCCCTGAAGAAAGAGAATACCGGCGTAAAAAAGGCCTCTGTATATACTGCGGGAAAAAAGGCCATTTTATCAAGGAGTGTACCCTGAGAACGAAGTACCCACGCACGGAACCTCGAAGACAGGTAGCTGCGACATCTGAGGCGGGAAACGACCATGCTTGAGGAAAGAAGAAGGGTATTCTTCGAGCCATATATACATCCCTTCATTAAGTGGTGATCCCCTGTGTACCAAACAACATTTTGTTATAGAACTCTCCCTATATATAAACGGGGAGTGGTGTCAAGTACCTGCCATGCTGGACTCCGGTGCTACTGGATGTTTTATTGATCAAAAACAAGCATCGTCATTGGGATTGGTACTACTGGCCAAAGATACCCCGGAAGCGGTATTCGCAGTAGATGGAAGGTGTCTGGAAGAAGGACCTATCCGGTTCCAAACTGAGATCATAGAAGTGCGTCAGGGCCACGATCATCGGGAAAGGCTAGCCTTCAACGTGATCCGAGCTCCACAATATGGAATCATATTGGGGTTGCCTTGGTTGAAGTTGCACAACCCCCAGGTAGATTGGATGGAGCAAACCGTACGTTATACCTCTCTCTATTGTTCTACACATTGTGTTTCCCCAGTAGTGAGTCCATCACAGGCGATGGCTACGATTCACCATATCGCCACCGCCGCAGAACACTCAGTCTCTCTACCCAGCGATTATTTGGATTACGCCGACGTGTTCAATGACGAGAAAGCCGAGATACTACCCCCGCACAGGCAATATGATTGCCAAATAGACTTGATACCAGGAGCCGTTGTTCCTACTGGACGAGTATATGCCTTGACGGAACCAGAGAACATACACCTTAAGGCATATTTGGACAAATATATGGCGTTAGGATTTATTCGCAATTCCAAATCTCCCGCAGCTTCTCCGCTGTTCTTCATTCCTAAAGCCAATGGCGAGCTGCGGGCTTGTATCGATTTTAGGGCATTAAATGCCATTACGGTAAAGAACAGGTACCCTTTACCCTTGATCCCGGTTTTGTTAGAACAGGTGAAAAACGCGGTCATATATACACGCCTGGATTTAAAGGGGGCCTACCATCTCGTAAGGATGCGAAAGGGCGACGAGTGGAAGACAGCCTTCAAAACGCGTTACGGCCTATATGAGTACCTTGTTATGCCCTTTGGGCTGTGTAACGCACCCGCCGCCTTTCAATTTTTTCTTAATGATGTGTTGCGTGAGTACCTGGATCATTTCGTCGTTGTGTATATCGACGATATACTTATCTACTCACCCTCCATCGAAAGTCACACCCAACATGTACGTACCATCCTTCAAACTTTGCAGAGCCACCATCTTTATTGCAAAATTAGCAAGTGTGAGTTCGGAGTGACCACGGTGGAATTTTTGGGGGTGATGCTGACCCCTAGGGGACAAGAGATGGCGGAAAGAAAGATTGCAGCGGTCAAGGATTGGCCCACCCCATCTAACGTCCGAGACATCCAATGTTTTTTAGGATTTGCCAACTTTTATCGTCGGTTCATCAGCCACTTCTCTTCGTTGGCGGCTCCCCTCACGCGCCTGTTGCAGAAGAAAATTCCCTTTCAATGGACCGAGGAAACGCAGAAAGGGTTCGAGGCGTTGAAGGATGCGTTTATATCTGCTCCTGTACTGGTACACGCAGATCCAGATCAACCATACATCGTGGAGGCAGATGCATCGGATCAGGCGGTAGGAGCTGTACTGTCTCAACGCCATTCTGACACAGGTCAGCTCCACCCGGTGGCTTATAGATCAAGGAAGCTCAACCCAGCAGAACGTAACTATACTATCGCCGAGAAAGAGCTTCTGGCTATCAAAGACGCCTTCCAGGAGTGGAGACATTTGCTAAAAGGGGCCAGACATGTTGTCACCGTATATACGGATCACCGTAATCTCCAGTTCATGTCGGCCGCCCGTCACCTATCTCCACGACAACTACGATGGACCCTATTCTTTGCGGAATACAACTTTCTGGTTACTTATCGGCCGGGAAAAGATAACAAGAAGGCCGACGCGTTGACTCGTCAAACGCATAATTCCACACCGGAGGAACAGGAAGCAAAAGCCATTATTGAACCACAGCACGTCGTTTGCACCACCACTACTGTGCCCTTTCTCAAAAGCGTGGCACGGAATATGCTCTCCAGAACCTGGAGGACGTGGCTGGTAAAGCATCCAGAATGGACAATAAAGGAGGGGCTCCCAGTACGCGGGACTCAATTGTTGGTTCCTATCTGCTCACTAAGGAAGCAAGTTTTCGCCTGGTGTCATACCCTTCCCAGTGCCGGACATAACGGAGTAGAAAAACCACAGAGAGAGTAATGCGCCAATTCTGGTGGCCCACGGTGAGAACCGACATCCGCAAATGGGTCTTGGAATGTATAACGTGTAACCGGATGAAGACCTCGCATGCCAAACAAGCAGGATTACTACAACCCTTGCCAACTCCGGAACACCCATGGGAAAACATATCTCTGGACTTTATTGTTGGTATGCCATCGGACAAAGGGTACACCGCAATCCTGGTAGTGGTAGATTACCTGACCAAAATGGCTCATTTCATTGCTTGTAAAGCCGTGCCCACAGCAGGCCAGTTGGCTCAATTATTGTTGATACATGTGGTGAGGCTCCACGGATTACCACAGGTAGTGGTTTCGGACCGAGGGTCTCAATTCACCGCCAAATTTTGGAAGGCATGGTGTGCTGCCCTCAGGATAACACCCAATTTGTCTACTAGTTTTCACCCTCAAACTGATGGGCAAACAGAAAGGGTGAACCAAACCTTAAAACAATATCTCAGGTGCTATGTGAACAATACAACGGAAGCCTGGGTAGATAGTTTATGGTTGGCTGAAATAGCCTACAACAGCGCTACACATAGCTCCACGAAATACACCCCTTTTTTCTGCACTTATGGGTTTCACCCTAGGTTCATTCCTTTTTTGCATCCAGTTAAGACTGAGGCCTTACCAGAGGTGGGACAGAGGGTTCTCCACATACAAAAGACACTAAAGGACACACAGAGCAAGCTGAGAGAGGCCAAAAGACACTACAAAGCATACGCAGATAAACATCGGCGTCCTGGGCATGTTTATAAATTGGGAGATTATGTATGGATATCCACCAAGAACATAAGGTTTAGGAAGTATAGTATCTTCAATCCTAAGTACATCGGCCCATACAAAATAGTAAAACTCATAAACCCCGTAGTGGTTAGAGTAGCCCTACCCTCGTCACTTAGAATCCACCCGGCCTTTCATACCTCCTTACTTAAACCCGCCCCGGCTACCTCTAAAAGAGGTTTGCCTCCGGTGCTGGTAAATGAGGACCCGGAATACGAAGTGAAAGGAATCCTAGATTCCAAGATTTACAGAACCAGGTTATGGTACTTGATAGCGTGGAAGGGATATGGAGATGAAGAAAATACATGGGAGCCTGCGGTGGGAGTCCACGCCCCACGTTGCGTCCAGCAGTTCCACTCACGTTACCCAAGGAAGCCATGCCTCTGTCAGTGTTCTTCGGGAGAGGGATGTACTGTTACAGCCCACCAGAAGAGCACCAGGAGAACACTGACACAGCGCGTCAAAAGAAGGTAGTTGCCCGAGGAAAAGAAAACTACATTACCCTTGAGCCTCGGCGTTGGGACGTTGGTGACGTCATAACGCACGCAAGGCGTTTCTTGTACTAAAACAATTCCAGGACAGCTGTACGCTGCCGTTTACTCCGTTCCTTGAGGAGAGTCACTGCCGCGAAGGAGGCGGGTAAGGGTGCTTCTAGCACCGACACTTGTTCCCTCATTAAGGCTGCAGTGCCATGCTCATTGTTTAGTGGTGGCAGTGGTGGGGATCCGCACTGTTCCTGCGCTTGCTCCGTTGGCGGAACCAGAGCCGGTTCCTTGCGGAGCAAACTTCGGTGGATCCCGTTCTAGACCCACAAGTGTTAGAGACCCGTGCAGATTTCATGCCGGGTCTCCCTTGTTGGTTAATACAACTTCCTGAGTTGGAGAAGTCAATCCAGCCTGTCACAATTTTCCCTGTTGGCGAGCCGCCATCGGCTCATGCAGGGAAAACGCTATCGCTGGTTGACGAGAGGGCAGTCAAGCCCACACACGCTTTCCCTGTTGGCGAACCGTCATCGGTTCTTGCAGGGAAGGCGTTGAGCTTTTCATTCATTCTTTATTTTTTATTGGGAAAGAATCATTGCTCTGCACTAACGACAGGAACAATTGGCGATAGTTCTTACGTTTCAGTGGAGCTCCTTAAAACAATACGTGTCTGAGTAAGAAGGGAGGCTATCACTTGATGATTAAGGGATAGTCTCTTATTATTAAGTATCGTGTTCATAAGGAGGTTCTACTTCTAATCAATCATTACCAATACTCATTTGGATCTGACAAATGGATTCTTGAGATGGGTTATGTTCCTTTTTGTGTTGCTTGAAGTCATGCCGATTTCCTTATGTGTTCCATAGCAGGGGTATCGCGAGTGAGCATGAGGAAGGCTCTTCCACCCCCTGTCTCAGCCTAAAGAATTGTTCCTAGGGTATGTAAAGGAAAATAGTGTGCAACTTAAATCAAAGTAAACATGGTGGTGAATAGTAATTGATAAGGGTATTCTCTCACCAGACTTAGCGGCAAACCCAGACAGACCGAAATACTTCGAAGAAAAAGAAGAGAAGGTTTTCTTTCTTTACAGGTACTCCTTGTAAGGGTGCTATGGATATTGTAAGAGGGGTCAGGGTAGGATAGGAATGAACTAGATGGTTTTCTATAATTGTTCATGCTTTATATATTTTTTTCTTTCTAGATCTCCCTCCCTGCTGTTCCCTTCCTTCCCTTCCCCCACTTGATCACTCCGCGAAGTCTGTATCTCTATTTCAGACCGTGGTGGTATCGAGAGGTGGACCATATTAGCAACGTGCGACCCTGAGGATTCTCGGCCACAACAATCACAGATGCACTCTTGAAATCATTCACCCAGTGAATCACCCACTCACACATCTATGTACAGAGTCACACACACCCCACCCACACAAACACTCAGGCAGCCATACAGATACTCAGAGAACCAATCAATAACCCATATAGACACTCATGTAGCTATTCGCAAATCCATGCATCCACTTACACACCAACAAACAGACGGATACAGACATTCACACAGTTTAGTCACTAACCCATGCATTCAGTAAGATACGTTTAATCACTCACTTGTAGAGTCAGTCACTCACGTACTAAATCATCCATTCAGACACTTATACACCCACTCATTCTTCAATACGCCTTTCCCTATATATATTAAACATATTTAAACTTTACAGAAACACACAGTCACTGGATGATGTCATCAGTGATGTCATCAATGATGTCATTTGAGATGTCATCAGTGATGTCATCAGTGATGTCACTGACCATGTCATGAGTGATGTAATATGTGACGTCATCAGCAGTGCATTGCGGGCGCGAGTTATAGTTAGCTGAACTAACTATAACGGGGAATTTCTATGGTTTTGTACGAGTGAAATGTCCAACTAACTATAACTGTCCCTAAAACCTATGGTTTTTTCAGTGAATTTCAAAGGTTTTTTAAATGCTAATTTCTAACTATAACGTGTCTGAAACCTATGGTTTTTCAGTGAATATATATATATATATATATATTCCACCAATCCCGCTTCCCAAGAAAAACGGGCTGACACATGCACAGGTACTCTCCAGGTAAACTTTATTCTCACCATCAGGACACATCAAGCTCTGTATGTTAGTCGCCATTGCTGTAACACCTGGCAGACGCGTTTCGGCATCCTTGCCTTCCTCAATGCCAGCTATGTGTGACAGAAAGCGCCATCGGGGTTTTGAAAGAAATCACAGTCCCTCCCATTGGAGAATAATTGCGGTCATAGAGGAGGACTGCAGTTTCAAGTTCGTACTCACACCGCCAGCTGTACCTGTTGTCCCCTCTGACTCGCAATATTCCAAAGCCCCAAAGTATAGCAGGATATGGACCAAGTCTTGCCGCTTGTGAGGTAAAAAGCTATCCCAATCCGTGGATATAGTACAGTGACTATGTCCCATGCACACAATAATGCCCTGACTGAGCCAGATGACCGGCAACATTATCCCCACTCTGGCAAGTACGACGGTGATCCTGTTCACCTCAAAGAGTCCTGTTCGGCAGACAATCTGCCGCTCTTTCCCCTGCGCAGCACCAATTGATACTGCAGGGGGGGCGCCGCGGTGCGTATCCTCTTACGCTCATACCAAAAGTTGCCGGCAAACGCGGAGCACCAAACCAAGAGGCGTGCTAGTATTCAAGCGCTGACCGCCTGACTAAATACTCCACCAATCCCGCTTCCCAAGAAAAACGGGCTGACACATGCACAGGTACTCTCCAGGTAAACTTTATTCTCACCATCAGGACACATCAAGCTCTGTATGTTAGTCGCCATTGCTGTAACACCTGGCAGACGCGTTTCGGCATCCTTGCCTTCCTCAATGCCAGCTATGTGTGACAGAAAGCGCCATCGGGGTTTTGAAAGAAATCACAGTCCCTCCCATTGGAGAATAATTGCGGTCATAGAGAGAGGACTGCAGTTTCAAGTTCGTACTCACACCGCCAGCTGTACCTGTTGTCCCCTCTGACTCGCAATATTCCAAAGCCCCAAAGTATAGCAGGATATGGACCAAGTCTTGCCGCTTGTGAGGTAAAAAGCTATCCCAATCCGTGGATATAGTACAGTGACTATGTCCCATGCACACAATAATGCCCTGACTGAGTCAGCTGACCGGCTGCATTCTCCCCACTCTGGCAAGTACGACAGTGATCCTGTTCACCTCAAAGAGTCCTGTTCGGCAGACAATCTGCCGCTCTTTCCCCTGCGCAGCACCAATTGATACTGCAGGGGGGGCGCCGCGGTGCGTATCCTCTTACGCTCATAACAAAAGTTGCCGGCAAACGCGGAGCACCAAACCAAGAGGCGTGCTAGTATTCAAGCGCCGACCGCCTGACTAAATACTCCACCAATCCCGCTTCCCAAGAAAAACGGGCTGACACATGCACAGGTACTCTCCAGGTAAACTTTATTCTCACCATCAGGACACATCAAGCTCTGTATGTTAGTCGCCATTGCTGTAACACCTGGCAGACGCGTTTCGGCATCCTTGCCTTCCTCAATGCCAGCTATGTGTGACAGAAAGCGCCATCGGGGTTTTGAAAGAAATCACAGTCCCTCCCATTGGAGAATAATTGCGGTCATAGAGAGAGGACTGCAGTTTCAAGTTCGTACTCACACCGCCAGCTGTACCTGTTGTCCCCTCTGACTCGCAATATTCCAAAGCCCCAAAGTATAGCAGGATATGGACCAAGTCTTGCCGCTTGTGAGGTAAAAAGCTATCCCAATCCGTGGATATAGTACAGTGACTATGTCCCATGCACACAATAATGCCCTGACTGAGTCAGCTGACCGGCTGCATTCTCCCCACTCTGGCAAGTACGACGGTGATCCTGTTCACCTCAAAGAGTCCTGTTCGGCAGAAAATCTGCTGCTCTTTCCCCTGCGCAGCACCAATTGATACTGCAGGGGGGGCGCCGCGGTGCGTATCCTCTTACGCTCATACCAAAAGTTGCCGGCAAACGCGGAGCACCAAACCAAGAGGCGTGCCAGTATTCAAGCACCGACCGCCTGACTAAATACTCCACCAATCCCGCTTCCCAAGAAAAACGGGCTGACACATGCACAGGTACTCTCCAGGTAAACTTTATTCTCACCATCAGGACACATCAAGCTCTGTATGTTAGTCGCCATTGCTGTAACACATGGCAGACGCGTTTCGGCATCCTTGCCTTCCTATATGCATATATATATAGCTATATATATATATATATTATCTACTGGCGGTCGCCAGTAGATAGTTATAGTTAGGTCCTATTTTCCATAGGAAATCCACAACATTCTATTTGAAATAACTTTGGCGCCGGTTGACGAATCTTCGCGAACTTTTCAAAACTTATGGCCCGCTCCGGTCCGCTCCTATCCTGAAAGTCTCGGGGTGATTCATCAAGTGGGGGCCGAGAAAAAAAGGGGTCCCAAAACGTGTTTTCCCCATGCAATTTTCCATAGGAACCTTTAGTCGCAGCTACAGCCCGAATTGCTGAACGGAATTACACCAAATTTGGCAAAAAGGTAGCCCTTGGTTCAGAGTCGTGCCTTTTGGTGAAATGGTGTAAATCCGTTCAGTAGTTCCTGAGAAATTTGAAAAAGAAAACACATAAATATCTGGGCGAAGCCTAACCCCAATTGTCATCGTGAGATCTGATTGGCTGTCAGCACTTCATCCTGGAATTGCTGGCAGCCATCCTGGGACCAATATAAATGATAGTACCCCATTGAAATGCATTGTAGTGAATCAAAGATTTTGAGGGTTACCAAAAGGAGAACTATAAAGGGTGATAACAGACTTTAGTTACATTACAATTAATTTGTTGATGGTACCATACTAATTTCAGGAACTGTGGTGTGTTCTAAGGTGATTTTACCCTGTGAAAAACCTTCTGCTGGGATATCATGAATCATGTTTGAGAGAAAACTATTTTCACATGCTTGTCCCATACAGTTTTGGAAGGTGCTCCAGAAGCTAAAATGAGAGCATATTTTCTGTAAATTCACATTATCTTTCTCAGTCATGTGAGAATGAAGTCTGACATTCTCAGTAAAACATGTACTCCAACAAGGGCAGAGACTCTCAGTTGATTCCTTTGTGTTCTACTGCTGTAGAAAGAAAAATTAGGACATGTTTCAAGTGTGATCTCAAATATCTTCCTGTTATATTTCAACAGGAGCAGCCTGTCAGTTGATGCCTTTGTGTTCTACTGCAGCTTTCCAGAGTGTTCTAAAGAACAACTAGAGCGCTAACAGTCTTACTTATGACAAAATTATGGCACACCTGAAGCCATCTTGATTGGAATAAACTGGTAACTCTTAAAACATTTAATTTAAAAAGGAACAAAATGAGGGGGTTCATTTTGTCATAGAAATTATGGTTAGTGCTGTAGAAAGAAAAATTAGGACATGTTTTAAGTGAGATCTCAAATATCTTCCTGTTATATTTCAACAGGAGCAGCCTGTCAGTTGATGCCTTTGTGTTCTACTGCAGCTTCCCAGAGTGTTCTAAAGAACAACTAGAGCGCTAACAGTCTTACTTATGACAAAAGTATGGCACACCTGAAGCCATCTTGATTGGAATAAACTGGTAACACTTAAAACATTTCATTTAAAAAGGAACAAAATGAGGGGGTTTATTTTGCCATAGAAATTATGGTTAGTGCTGCAGAAAGAAAATTTAGGGCATGTTTTAAGTAAGATGTCAAATCCTCTTCTATTTCATTAGAAAATTCTGACATTCAGACTGAAACAATCACTTTCAATACCAGCAGTAGACTTCCAGTTAACTCCCTGGTGAGCAGTAGCTTTACTACAGTGATCTAATGAACAACTAGAGTGCTAACATTCTGAATTTATGGCAAATGTGTGACACATCTGAATGCCTTCTTGATGGAATCAAAGTAAAAACTGAAAGCATTTCCTACTGAGGAGACTGCAGTAAATGACGAAATTAGGAAACTTCATAACAAATAAGTCTCCCAAGATGGCCACCAGAGAAAAAAGAGCCCAAATGTAGCACAAATATCACCCAGATGTAGCCCACATATAGCCCAATGACAGAAGTGTGCAAAACACTTTTTATTTTTAGTTTTTCTGCAGTTTTATATAGTGCAAACTGGTCAGGTATTGGAGCTTTACATCTTACTTGGACCCCTTATTGCATATTTTGCACGAAGTACATGAGATTGATCTTGCGAAACATTGAACTTTACGATTCTGTTAACCTGAAGTTGCACTGAACCGGGCTTTGTAACACCCGTTTTTACCTACTGGTTTTAATTAATTCTCACTGTATTGTATTAGGAAAGAGGATTTACTGTTTTATGTACACTTTTATGATCTATGTTTCTAAATCAGATCAAATAAAGTTTAATGAATTCAATGTCAGGACGGAGGCGAGGATTATGCATATCTTTCCTCACTTTATTTGCATAGCAGTTCAAAGAAAACGTAACACAACAATCATTAAACAAAAGACTACACGTCCCATGAACCATTAGGGGGGTAGTCTCCAAGGCAACTATAGTCCAATCATATCACAGTCCATCGTATATAATATCGTGACGTCCCTTCCGCTTCCTCTCTCTTCACTGCTCGTCAGTTAAGTGCATTCCTTACATTCTTGGCTTAATCTGACGTTGTTGCTGTTTGTATAGCAGTTTCTTGTGCACGTTATTAGCATTATTGCCTTGGTATTGTTTCATATTCCCTGCGCAGCAGGCTCTTGCCCGAGCGCGTTCTCCCCCTCGCAATTTCTCCCGCTGTGTGCTCTGCGCGTGGTGAGATCCTGTCAGGCGCGTCTGGTCCGAGCGAGGCAGCTCCGTCGAGCGCTCCCGCTGGTCTTTACGCGCGTTTGGGAATCCGGTCACTCCTTTAGTGTCCGCTTGATTCCCGACCAACCCTCGCCTAATTTTGACACCGCTACGCGGTGATTTCCCCACACGGCCCCGTTAGTGAACAGCGCCACCTGGTGGTGGTAATTGGTATTGCACCTCAGTCTATTCTTATAACAGCTTCGGGGAAAGCCCAGCAGTTGGAGCACCGGCGAGGGGGCTGTCTTAAGGATTTTAAGGGCATTTGTTCTGTGCTCACACCCTCTGCTATCAGGTCTTCTCCAGAAGACCATTTTACTCCTCCTACCAGGAAGTGGAGGAGGAATGGCCCCCAACTTCTCCCTCCAGCAGTTGACCAAGCCCTCTCTCTGGCTATTTCTAGGGCGCTGGCTCCTCTTAGGGATCAGGTTGATAAGCTGGCGAAAAGCATCCCTGGGGTGTTCAGTGACCCAGATCTGGTGGTGGCGGGTCCAAGTAGCTCCCAGATGGGGAATAAAATGGCCGTTAAGCATAACGCGGGGCACTTGGAAGGATTTGATAAACTTACGGAGACCTTCCTCAAGAGTGCGCGAACGCTAAAACATGCACCCTGCGGGGAGGAGGAGGGACCCGGAGAAAATTGCGACACTGTCACCACTATTGTAGACCCCGACGGCGGGTTTCCTTAGAGGGAGAGGGTGTATCGGAGGACGATTTCTCCTCTGATGAGGATAAGGACTCGGGCGTCCCTGGCATCCAGAGTCCCACTCCTCTCAGTCCCCGGTTGGGAACGGGGTCCACTCGGACATGTTCGAGCCTACCCAAATTTACCATCCTAGGTCAGCAGAGTGGACACCTGACGCCAAAGTGGCAGAGTATGTGGTCGGGAAAATCCATCAACCCCTTGAAAGGGAGGTCAGGAATAGGATGAGGGGAGAATGCCCCAGGCCCTCACTGAAGGGGAAGGTGGCACACATGCCTGAAATTGATGAGAAACTATGTACCTTTTTCCCCAAGTATATGAGTGATGCCAAGAAAGCAATAGATAGGTCTTGGACGTGGTAGGGCCCTTGACCCAAATTATTCAATTGACGGAGCATTCCAAAGAGTCAGGATCCCCTTTGTCCACGGATATTGTGGCTGGTTGGGCGCACTACCCTAAACCCTAAAACACTACCCCCTCCACTACCCAAACACCACTGCCCTACCCTAAACCCTAAAACACTACCCCCAGCACGACACCCTACACTACCCAAACATAACTGCACTACCCTAAACCCTAAAACACTACCACCAGCACGACTCCCTACACTACCCAAACACCACTGCACTACCCTAAACCCTAAAACACTACCCCCAGCACGACTCCCTACACTACCCAAACACCACTGCACTACACTAAACCCTAAATATACCCCCAGCATGACCTCCCACACTACACAAACACCACTGCACTACCCTAAACCCTAAAACACTACCACCAGTACGACCCCCTACACTACCCAAACACAACTGCACTACCCTAAACCCTAAAACACTAACCCCAGCATGACCCCCTACACTACCCAAACACCACTGCACTACCCTATACCCTAAAACATGACCCCCTACACAACATAAACATGACTGCACTACCCTAAACCCGAAAACACTACCCACATCATGACCCCATTCACTACACAAACACCACTGCACTGCCCTAAACCCTAAAACACTACCCCAGCACTACCCCAGCACTACCCCCTACACCACTGCACTAACATAAACCCTAAAACACTACCCCCAGCACAACCCCCTACACTACACAAACACCACTGCACTACCCTAAACCCTTAAACACTACCCCCAGCATGACTCCTATACTACCCAAACACCACTGCACTACCCTAAACCATAAAACACTACCCCCAGCATGACCCCCTACACTACACAAACACCACTGCACTACCCTAAACCCTAAAACACTACCACCAGCATGACCCCTACACTACTCAAACACCACTGCACTACCCTAAACCCTAAAACACTACCCCAGCACGAACCCCTACACTACCCATACACCACTGCACTACCCTAAACCCTAAAACACTACCCCCAGCACGACCCCCTACACTACTGCACTAAACTAAACCCTAAAACACTACCCCCAGCACGACCCCTACACTACCCAAACATCACTGCACTACCCTAAACCCTAAAACACTACCCCCAGCACGACCCCCTACACCACCCAAACACCACTGCACTACCCTAAACCCTAGAAAAGAAACCCCCACCCCATGCCCAATCCCCCTTACCTCTCACTCCTCATGGTTCCTCTCTCCTCGTGGTTCCTGCTTCACGTCATCTCTGAGGGGCGGTGCACGTCGTTGTGAGGAAACGGAACAGCCTCTGTTTCCTTACAACGACATGGATCGTCTACATGTTTTTAGAACGCATGGTCATTTACCATACATACCTTTACAACAAAATTCGTTGTAAAGGCATGCGTGGTAAATGACCATGCGTTCTAAAAATGCGTAGTAATGACTTTGTGATGTACAACGCATGCGTGGTAATGCATGCGTTGTAATGGTATTGCAAAGTAAAAAAAGTCATTGTAACGGCTGTTTACCGATCGAAGCTGGCCCCTGTTCTTCAGTGAGATGTTTATTTGATTAATTAGGAGGAAGGAATGTGTTTTTTTTACCGAAAAGTGCATTCCCGGCTGTTGTATTGTGAAAGTGTCCGCGTGGCCTGGTTTCACTTCAGGTGAGAGAGTGGAAGAGTCTGTTTGGATCTAAAGGAGTTCTGTTGTTGGACGGGGCCGGCGCGACATGTCATCAGAAAACATAGCTAATGGAAAGCGTCCTCCCTGAAGTGTGGAGCAGTGCCATGAGAGGTCAACGAGTGTGCGTCCCACCGCAGTATGACCGTACCGCGTGACCCATGTGCCGCCTCCAGGGTACGGGAGGCAGAAGCGGCATCACAGGTCCTCTTGAAGACCGTTGTAGCACTAATTCTACATTTTGGTACTAGGGCATTTTAACTTCGTTGTTCCTGCCAGATACAAAGACAAGATCCTGTGTTATTCAGTGCCCTTGTTACCTTTTTTGTGGGTTGTGGTGCTTGTCACTTCACTACCCCGCCGGTGCACACGACTGGGCACCCCACCTCGTGTGCCATCTGCAGGGCCTCTGCCCTCGGATCACTGGTTTCGGTTTCTGGAGTGGCAACATAAACAGTTGCTCCCAAAGGACTAGCCTGAACACTTAGGTGAATATCCTCTGCACCATCATTCCACGGAAATTCTTTCCTAGCTCTCCCACGTCAACGAGCACGGCTCCGCTGGCGACACCGTATGACGTCATCGGAGCCATAAGAGGACCTCGTCGGCATGCTGACGTCAGTTCCACCAATTTTTTCCGTGCCTCGCTCAGACCAGACGCGCCTGACAGGATCTCACCGTGCGCAGAGCACACAGCGGGAGAAACTGCGAGGGGGAGAATGCGCTCGGGCAAGAGCCTGCTGCGCAGGGCATATGAAACAATACCAAGGCAATAATGCTAATAACGTGCACAAGAAACCGCTATACAAACAGCAACAACGTCAGATTAAGCCAAGAATGTAAGGAATGCACTTAACTGATGAGCAGTGAAGAAAGAGGAAGCGGAAGGGACGTCACGATATTATATACGATGGACTGTGATATGATTGGACTATAGTTGCCTTGGAGACTACCCCCTAATGGTTCATGGGTTGTGTAGTCTTTTGTTTAATGATTGTTGTGTTACGTTTTCTTTGAACTGCTATGCAAATAAAGTGAGGAAAGATATGCATAATCCTCGCCTCCGTCCTGCCATAGAATTCATTAAACTTTATTTGATCTGATTTAGAAATATAGATCATAAAAGTGTACATAAAAACAGTAAATCCTCTTTCCTAATACAATACAGTGAGAATTAATTAAAACCAGTAGGTAAAAACGGGTGTTACAAAGCCCGGTTCAGAGCAACTTCAGGTTAACAGAATCGTAAAGTTCAATGTTTCGCAAGATCAATCTCATGTACTTCGTGCAAAATACGCAATAAGGGGTCCAAGTAAGATGTAACGCTCCAATACCTGACCAGTTTGCACTATATAAAACTGCAGAAAAACTAAAAATAAAAAAGTGTTTTGCACACTTCTGTCATTGGGCTATATGTGGGCTACATCTGGGTGATATTTGTGCTACATTTGGGCTCTTTTTTCTCTGGTGGCCATCTTGGGAGACTTATTTGTTATGAAGTTTCCTAATTTCGTCATTTACTGCAGTCTCGTCAGTAGGAAATGCTTTCAGTTTTTACTTTGATTCCATCAAGAAGGCATTCAGATGTGTCACACATTTGCCATAAATTCAGAATGTTAGCACTCTAGTTGTTCATTAGATCACTGTAGTTAAGCTACTGCTCACCAGGGAGTTAACTGGAAGTCTACTGCTGGTATTGAAAGTGATTGTTTCAGTCTGCATGTCAGAATTTTCTAATGAAATAGAAGAGGATTTGAGATCTCACTTAAAACATGCCCTACATTTTCTTTCTGCAGCACTAACCATAATTTCTATGGCAAAATGAACCCCCTCATTTTGTTCCTTTTTAAATTAAATGTTTTAAGTGTTACCAGTTTATTCCAATCAAGATGGCTTCAGGTGTGCCATACTTTTGTCATAAGTAAGACTGTTAGCGCTCTAGTTGTTCTTTAGAACACTCTGGGAAGCTGCAGTAGAACACAAAGGCATCAACTGACAGGCTGCTCCTGTTGAAATATAACAGGAAGATATTTGAGATCAAACTTGAAACATGTCCTAATTTTTCTTTCTACAGCACTAACCATAATTTCTATGACAAAATGAACCCCATCATTTTGTTCCTTTTTAAATTAAATGTTTTAAGTGTTACCAGTTTATTCCAATCAAGATGGCTTCAGGTGTGCCATACTTTTGTCATAAGTAAGACTGTTAGCGCTCTAGTTGTTCTTTAGAAAACTCTGGGAAGCTGCAGTAGAACACAAAGGCATCAACTGACAGGCTGCTCCTGTTGAAATATAACAGGAAGATATTTGAGATCACACTTGAAACATTTCCTCATTTATCTTTCTACAGCACTAACCATAATTTCTATTACAAAATGAACCCCATCATTTTGTTCCTTTTTAAATTAAATGTTTTAAGTGTTACCAGTTTATTCCAATCAAGATGGCTTCAGGTGTGCCATACTTTTGTTATAAGTAAGGCTGTTAGCACTCTAGTTGTTCTTTAGAACACTCTGGGAAGCTGCAGTAGAACACAAAGTAATCAACTGACAGTCTCTGCCCTTGTTGGATGTACATGTTTTACTGAGAATGTCAGACTTCATTCTCACATGACTGAGAAAGATAATGTGAATTTACAGAAAATATGCTCTCATTTTAGCTTCTGGAGCACCTTCCAAAACTGTATGGGACAAGCATGTGAAAATAGTTTCTCTCAAACATGATTCATGATATCCCAGCAAAAGGTTTTTCACAGGGTAAAATCACCTTAGAACACATCACAATTCCTGAAATTAGTATGGTACCATCAACAAATGAATTCTAATGTAACTAAAGTCTGTTTATCACCCTTTATAGTTCTCCTTTTGGTAACCCTCAAAATCTTCGATTCACTACAATGCATTTCAATGGGGTACTATCATTTATATTGGTCCCAAGATGGCTGCCAGCAATTCCAGGATGAAGTGCTGACAGCCAATCAGATCTCACAATGACATGTGTGGTTAGGCTCCGCCCAGATATACATGTGTTTTCTTTTTCAAATTTCACAGGAACTACTGAACAGATTTACACCATTTAACCAAAAGGCATGACTCTGAACCAAGGGCTACCTTTTTGCCAAATTTGGTGTAATTCCGTTCAGCAGTTCGGGCTGTAGCTGCGATGAAAGGTTCCTATAGAAAATTGGATGGGGAAAACACGTTTTGGGACCCCCCTTTTTTCTCGGCCCCCACTTGACGAATCACCCCGAGACTTTCGGGATAGGAGCGGACCGGAGCGGGCCACGAGTTTTGAAAATTTCGCGAAGATTCGTCAACCGGCGCCAAATTTATTTCAAATAGAATGTTGCGGATTTCCTATGGAAAATAGGTCCTAACTATAACTATCTACTGCCGACCGCCAGTAGATAATATATATATTTGATGTGAACAAGGCAGGTGTGCCGAAACGCGTCAAAGCGAAAGAAAAATAAACCGAAACTGAATGGCAAGCTAACTCCTGTGTCGGTGTCCGATTTCGAGTGAAAGTCGGAAATGGTTGGAATATATATATATATATATATATATATTATCTACTGGCGGTCGCCAGTAGATAGTTATAGTTAGGACCTATTAGTTGCGGATTTCCTATGGAAAATAGGTCCTAACTATAACTATCTACTGGCGACTGCCAGTAGATAATATATATATATATATATATTTATATATATATATATATATATATATTATCTACTGGCGGTCGCCAGTAGATAGTTATAGTTAGGACCTATTATCCATAGGAAATCCGCGACATTCTATTTGAAATAACGTTGGCGCCGGTTGACGAATCTTGCGAAAGCTTCCAACTTGTTGGGGCGCTCCGCTCCTACCCTGAAAGTCTTGGGGTGATACGTCAAGCGGGGGCCGAGAAAAAAGGGGGGTCCCAAAATGCGTTTTCCCCATTCATTTTTCCATAGGAACCTTTAGTCGCAGCTACAGCCCGAACTGCTGAACGGAATTACACCAAATTTGGCAAAGAGGTAGTCCTTGGTTCAGACTGGTGCCTTTGCTAAAATGGTGTAAATCCGTTCAGTAGTTCCTGAGAAATTCACAAGTAAAATCACATATATATCTATGGCCGCGTCGGATCCGCGTACCCTCAGCGCACCCTGCACGCACCGTCCCGATCACGAGCTGCATGCTAATTGGCTGTCAGCTGGCTGTCAACACTCCAAACCAGGAAGTGTTGGCAGCCATTTTGTCCCTCTGTAGAACCGAGGCACAAAAAGAAGTGCGCAAAACGCACAAAGGGGGCAGGGTAGAAACACCCTGACCCCCTAGGCCTGCTCAGGGGGTCCCACAAGGACCCCCTGGGCAGAAAAAAGCTGTTTTTTTTTTTAAATCGGCAGGATGCGCTCAGGGTGCCACGGATCCTGCCGATTAGAAAAAAACCCCAGAGGAAACAAGTGCGCAAAACGCACAAAGGGGGCAGGGTAGAAACACCCTGACCCCCTAGGTCTGCTCAGGGGGTCCCACAAGGACCCCCTGGGCAGAAAAAAGCATTTAAAAAAAAAAAAAAATTGTCGGGATGCGCTCAGGGTGCGCGGATCCCGCCGAGAAAAAAAATCGAGCGCGGTCTCCCGCGCTTGTTAGTACTTGCCCCCGGGTGGGCCAAGTCCCGGGGGCATGGTGGAGGGTTTAGATTTAATGTGGGGGCCTCTAAGGCCCCCAAGCCCGGGGACCGCCACCCCCGGGGCTTTAAAAACATAATGGTGCGGGAGGGCTCGTGGCCCTCCCGCAGCCCCGGGACCGCCACCCCGGGGCTTCTTTTTTAAAAAGATTTTTGACCTGTGTGGGGGCTCCAGCCCCCACACGCCCGGGACCGCCACCTCCCGGGACACTAAAGATTTGAATATGGGGGTCCGTTACGGACCCCAAAGCCCCGGGGACCACCACCTCCCCGGGGCTGTGCACTGGATGGGAGGGGGCCGCGCGGCCCCCTCCTGGAGCCCTTGATGGCCCTGGGGACCGCCACCCCCAGGGCCGGCTCCTGCAGTGTCCAGGGTGCCTACCCCCGGGACACTGCTGCTTTGCAATGACAGGACGGGGCCTCGCGGCTCCCGTCCTGTCTTTGCAAACTTGCTTTGGATATTGGAGCAAATTGCTTTTCCACATGGGGAGCAGCATGTTAGCTGCTCCCCATGTGGAAAGCAATGCCGGCTCCCAAGGGACGCGGGGAGCCGGCGGGACTGTGGGGGTTTGGGGACCCCCCACAGTCCCCAACGAGAGGCCAGGCCCCGGGGATGGGGTCCCCGGGGCCATAAGTGGCCAGGGAGGGGGCCACGCAGCCCCCCTCCCAATAAAAAAAAAAAAAAAAGACCGGCATCGTGCCGGAGGCCCCGCCCCTCCCTGCAGCAGTCTGCAAACGCGCCCCCTGGCGCGTTTCGAAAGGGGAGTAATTCCCCTTGAATACTGGGGGTCCCTGGGGGCCAACTAGCCTACCAGGAACCTCCAGTATGCGCCAGGGGGCTGGGTTGCAGAGAGGTGTACAGAGGCCACGCCCCTTTTTACACCTCTCTGCAACGCAGCTCTGTGGCGCTTTTTGGAAGTAAATGGTGCGCTAGTTGGACTCCAGGGACCCTCAGGATTCAAGGGGACTTAATCCCCCAACTTAATACGCGCCACGGGGCGCGTTTGCACAGTGGTGAAGGGAGGGGGCAGGGCTTCAGGTGACATGTGTGCAAACAGGCCCCATGGCGCGTTTTAAGAAGAGGAATTAAATCCCCTTCAATCCTGAGGGTCCCTGGGGGCCAAGTAGCCCAACAGGTACGTCCAGAAAGCGCCACAGAGCTGCGTTGCAGAGAGGTGTAAAAAGGGGTGTGGCCTCTCTGCAACGCAGCCCCCTGGCGCATACTGGAGGTTCCTGGTGGGCTAGTTGGCCCCCAGGGACCCTCATGATTCAAGGGGACTTAATCCCCCAACTTAAAACGTGCCACGGGGCGCGTTTGCACAGATGTCACCTCAGGCCCCGCCCCCTCCCTTCACCATTGTGCAAATATTCCTCTAAAATCAGCCGAAATACGAATTCCGATTTACTCACCTGTTATCAGGAGAGACCTCAGTGCTGCATCTTTCAGCCCAGTACTGATCCTGAAAAGTAATTTTAACCGTACTTACCAGTAACTTGAATTTCCTTCCATAGGATATCATTGCCGGCTTTTTGCTGAAAATGTTTCTAAGTGTTGATTTTTGAAACATACAAATATTCCTCTAAAATCAGCCGAAATAGGAATTCCGATTTACTCACCTGTTATCAGGAGAGAACCCAGTGCTGCATCTTTTAGCCCAGCACTGACCCTGAAAAGTAATTCTAACCGTACTTACCAGTAACTTATATTTCCTTCCATAGGAATCCATTGTCTGGTTTTCAGCAGAAAAGTTTCAAAGTGTCGATTTTCACAAACTACAAATATTCCTGAAAAATCGCCTGTGTGACTTAAACGCATTCTTTCAACTGTTTACAGGAGATGCACCAGTGCTGGTTCCAGGATCCACCTCTGAGTAAGAAAAAGTAACGATAACACTACTTACCTGCTAAGTGAATTTCCTCCCATAGGATAACATTGGTGATTCTATATGAAAAAGTTTCTAAGTGTCAACTTTTAAAATACAATAATATTCCTTAAAAATCACTACTGTAACCAAAACGCTTTTACTCAACTGTTTACAGGAGATGTCCCAGGACTGAATCTAGGATCTAGTCCTGTGGTTAGAAAAGTAATCCATAAAGTAACTAATTGCATTTAACTAGAAAATCACATTGAGCTCAATGTTGCATTGTTTTTGAAATTGTGTTGCCCATTGCAACAACTGTAACTACTGTACTTAAAAGTCTATTGCCTATTTGCAAAGTATTTAAACTAAAGTAATTCATTCTGAGAAAGTATATTTTGTAATGTAATGTATAATGTAATTACAATGTAATTTAAAAAATAAAATATCTAAAAATAAATAGTTTAAAAAAATGTTGTAAATCAGTATCAAAAAATAAATATAACAATTAATACATTTAAAAATTGTCATTTACAAAACCTTTGAAATTCACTGAAAAAACCATAGGTTTCAGACACGTTATAGTTAGGAATTAGCATTTAAAAACCTTTGAAATTCACTGAAAAAACCATAGGTTTCAGACACGTTATAGTTAGGAATTAGCATTTAAAAAACCTTTGAAATTCACTGAAAAAACCATAGGTTTCAGGCACGTTATAGTTAGAAATTAGCATTTAAAAAACCTTAGAAATTCACTGAAAAAACCATAAGGTTTTAGGGACAGTTATAGTTAGTTGGACATTGCACTCGTACAAAACCCGTGAAATTCCCCGTTATAGTTAGTTCAGGTAACTATAACTCGCGCCCCGCAATGCACTGCTGATGACGTCACATATTACATCACTCATGACATGGTCAGTGACATCACTGATGACATCACTGATGACATCTCAAATGACATCACTGATGACATCATCCATGTGAGAATTTAATGCATCTTCTCACACCCAAATATAAGTTTTGATACACCCACTCTAAATTACAGACTGCCATTCTCAAAACCATACACACTCCAATACCAATAAGTACATACCCACTCACTGATTCTTAGGTCTACACACACACATCTACTCACTCACTCGTACAGTCACTCATACTTACAGTCACTCAGTACAGGACTATCATATGCACTCATACACCTATATAAACACTCACACAACGCAACTCATCCATAGAGGTACTCACACACCTAGTCAGTCATGCAAATAATTAATCACACTCCAATTTACTCACCTATACAGTTATACACACCAGCTCACTTACTCATAAAAATACTAGCACATTCTTACGCTCCTATGCAATCACTGATGCAAGCACACACTCATCCATATAGCCACTCTCACAATCACACACTCTCACTTATAGCCATTTATATACTCCGACACACATATATATTGCCTTTCACATATGTAGTTACTCACACATGTACCACTGAGATATACATTCAATCACTAACACACTCATACACACACTCACCCACCCATACAATCCATCACAGACGCACTCTTGAAACCATGCACCCAGTGAATCACCCACTCACACATCTATGCACAGAGTCACACACACCCCACCCACACAAACACTGAGGCACCCATACAGATACTCAGAGAACCAATCCATAACCCATATAGACACTCATTTAGCTAGTCAGAAACCCATGCAGCTGCTTACACAACAACAGACAGACGGATACAGACATTCACACAGTTTAGTCACTCACCCATGCATCCAGTAAGATACGTTTAATCACTCACTTATAGACTCAGTCACGCACCTACTAAATCATCCATTCAGGCGCTTCTACACCCACTCATTCTTCAATACGCCTTTCCCTATATATATTAAACATATTTAAACTTTACAGAAACACACAGTCACTGGATGATGTCATTAGTGATGTCATTTGAGATGTCATCAGTGATGTCATCAGTGATGTCACTGACCATGTCATGAGTGATGTAATATGTGACGTCATCAGCAGTGCATTGCGGGGGCGCGAGTTATAGTTACCTGAACTAACTATAACGGGGGAATTTCACGGGTTTTGTACGAGTGCAATGTCCAACTATCTATAACTGTCCCTAAAACCTTATGGTTTTTTCAGTGAATTTCTAAGGTTTTTTAAATGCTAATTTCTAACTATAACGTGCCTGAAACCTATGGTTTTTCAGTGAATTTCAAAGGTTTTTTAAATGCTAATTCCTAACTATAACGTGTCTGAAACCTATGGTTTTTTCAGTGAATATATATATATATATGCATATCTATGTTCATAAAGCTGGTTATATTGCTTTGTTTCATCTGCCTAATAATCGCAGCTCACTATTTCTATGCAAGATCACAATAGTTTCCAAAATTTATTGAAAACGTCCTTCGTCGTTTTCTTATGTTTAATAAGGCCATGCATGAGTAAACAACGAAAAGGGGAAGGTCTGCTTCCAAGATTCCCTTGGGTATCAGAGTGTTATGTTGAGGTTGCCAAAATGCACTGTGAGCTAGCTAGGAATTGTGTCAAAAGTCTCTGTTGGTGTCGGTGGACACAGTTCCTGCATTCTGACTTCCTGTGGTCCTAATACACAGTCCTACCTCTTCTAGTGGGAACCATATAATATGTCTATCTGGGCAACATGTCTTTAATTACAATGGCCTTTACTGAGATAATGGCGGAGACAGCTGACATAATGGCAGCCCCAGCAAGATATATTGCTTACACTTGTCATGATTGTAGTCATTTGTTCATGGAGTCACCAATGACATTATGATAGCTCCAGTATACTGTGGCCTCCCCAGACAAAATATTGAGCATGCAATGACATATCTGAGTCTCTAGTAGACACATCATAGCTAGATTTGGCACTTTGATGCAGTCCTTGACTTTATGATGGCCATTTAGCATTAGAATCATTGCACAAAGACAGTCCCTTTTTTCAAATAGAGACCATGGCATATTACAGCCACATCTGGCAAAGTAGTGGTCATTATATGTGGTAGCAAAATTGAACATGATGGAGTTTCTGGAACATTGCTCCCTTACTGACCTATGCATAAGGGTGGCCACCCGTGGCATATTATGAACAGGTATGTTGGGACATGCCTAGCATAATAGTTCCTTTGGTATAATGTACACCTCTTGTCCCTGTGATATTGCTGGTCCATAATTGTCTTTCTTGATCTGATGGTAGTCATCCATTTCATAATGGTCACACAGATAATTTTTAGGCCTGGGTGGAGTTCGCGGAGTTCTCACACGCAGAACTCCGCGAATTGACAAGAAAACTCTGCCGCGCTCCGCAGAGTTCCGCAAGCGGCAGAGTGAAGTAAGTCGTGCTGCTTGTGCTGATTTTTAGCACCAGGTGTTCGTCCCATGCTGTACCATATGCAGCACAAGAGGCTGCAGCTTCTTTCTGCCACTCGAGTAGATGTTCTAGTCCAGTGGAAGCTACCTCAATGGGAGCAGCAGGTTTCTCAACGTGAGCAGTAGCGACCTGCCGCGACCTCCCGCATTGAGAAATCTTACCAGGAGGTGGTCTAGCATTGGATTTTCCTCACTTGCGCTCACCAACTTAATGTTGTTGAGCCGTGAGAGAGGAAAATCTCCCCTCTGCACTTCTACGCAGAGTTTGCCAGAACTCTGTGCTCTACGCAGAGCACACAGTGGGAAAAACTTCACAAACTCTGTGAACGTAGAGGAGTTTACCGCCCAGGTCTAGTATTTTTAAGGGGTATTCGCGGAACATATGTGGCCCTGACAGATAATACTTCCCCTTAGTATTATGGTGGTCTTAGCATAATATGCTCCTCTTGGCATAGTGGTGGCCCTGCCTTATTTTTGTCACATTGGCATAATGGTGGACAATACTGTGATGGCGTCGCTATCTTTGACTTCTAATGGACACCTCTGACATCTGGTGGCTACTCCTGACTTATAGTGCACATTTCTGGCATGTAATTCTGAAATGGGGGCATGTGAAGTAGACTCTGTATAAGTGATGTTAGTACATGTGAGTCCTTGATGAAAGTGATAAGCTAGTGTATGAAGATCACACTCATGTATTTAGTTCAACGAAAGGTAGTACATGAGAACAAAGGGTACATTTCAAACAATGACAAGCTTATGCTTGAGAGAATTGAGATTATTTACCCAAATGAAATGCTAATATTTGGGGTCAAACTTTACCTTTTTCAGAACATGGCAAGATCAGATTTAGTTTATTTCCCAAAATTAAATGATAATATTTGGAAGCAAAATATGATTAGTACTCAGACTTTTGAAGAGACCATACACTACCACGGCTACAACAAAGAGAAAAATTAGAAAGTGCACTGAATCAAATTACCTGGGTAGTGATATTTTGCGTACAATCCTACAGGTTAAAAGAGCAAATGCAATTACCTCTTCCTTATTCGGGGAGGCCTGTGAGGGTACATCAATAAAATGCCATAAATAAAATTGAAAAGCTCTTTCTACAACTCCTTTAGTGGCTAAGCTTGCACATTACACTGACCCCTTTAAGGCTTGCGCCAGATATGAACTGTACCGCAGCAACAATTCCAATACATCCTGATCTGTTTTGATCCAGTTTCCATAACAACGTACATGCAGAAGAATATTGTAGATCAATAAGAGACATACTAAATATGAAAAATTCGAGGAAGTGGATATGTTACATGGACAAGACATCAAACAGAATCAGGTTTTGGGAGTTATGGTCTAACACATCAATGATAAACCTGGACACCATACATAAAATTAAAAAAAAACCTTGCTGATTGAATAAACCAGAATCAATGTTAAAAAGTACCATAGATCACCCATCACATGACAGCCAAGACAGTACATGGGTTTGAGGCATACTTAGATGGCATCTTTCTGAAGATGCACCAAACATGGCTCTTAATATTTTGATTGGGAACCTTGCCAGTGCATGCTTTAATATTAAATCCTCACCAGAATGCTCAAAGGGTCTGATTTAGAGTGTGGCGGAAAGGGTACTCTGTCGACACGGCGAGGGAGTAACCTATCCGCCATACTGGAGGTTCAATCGCCTCATTTGGGGGCATATTTACAAGGGCTTTATCTCCGCTTTTTTTGCTTACAAAGCCAAAAAAGCGGAGATAAAACCAGCGCCCTATTTACAAGAGGGTCCTAACATGCATAATTGCA
Organism: Calotriton arnoldi; assembly: GCA_963921515.1. Lineage (NCBI taxonomy): Eukaryota > Metazoa > Chordata > Amphibia > Caudata > Salamandridae > Calotriton > Calotriton arnoldi. The sequence continues at coordinate 1,274,679 of CAWUFW010004512.1, forward strand.
TGTTAGCACCCTTTTCACTAACGCTCACTTTGCATCTCCAATGAGATGCAAAGTGGGCGTTACTGGGCATACCCAAGATGGGCTACCTTGCAAATATCGCTGATGTTTACATCACGATATTTACAAGGCAGCCCACATGATTTTAGCACACATTAGATTTTGGCGAAAACAGCCGTTTTCGCCAAAACCTAGCGTCTGCTAAAATCCTGACTTAGCCATCCCTAACATAGGGGTGGATTGTGCTGATACGACCCTGAGGGTCGTATCAGCAAGGTATCGCCGCTTTTGCAGGGAACATCGCTGAAAAACCAGCGATGTTCCCTGCAAAGGGCGATACTTCGCTATCTCTGGAATTTTTATCGCCCTGGAGTAACACGTTGTTAATAACGCGCTACCAGGGCGATAAATACCAGAGATAGCCTGCGATAATATAATTATCGCTAAGCACAGCCAGCGATAATTATCGCTGGCCGTTGTTAATATGCCCCTTAGAGTCTAGCAGACCCTCAGTATGTCAGCAGTAGGGACTACTCTGTTTCCTGCATAAACCTCTGACTGCCCAACTGAGTAACAGCAGTTGGAGGTCTTGCCATATTTCTACCCGCACTATTTAAAGTGGTGACAAATGGCAAGTTTTTACTTTTGCTTACCACTAATGTGGCGGTAGGTGAAAGTAAAAACATTTCAATTACCCTCTCACCATGGGATAAATCTCTCATGGCATGGGGGTCATGGATTTATTTGTTTTCCAAAAACAAAATCCGACTTTGGGATTTTCTTTTTGAAAATATATATTTTTTAAACAATTGAAAGAGTGCTGTATAGCTCCGTCATGTTGATGAAGCCGTACAGGACACTTTCAATGCATTGATGGGAACCTCCATGACGGGAGTACCTGCCAATGTAAGGGATGTCCACTACTGCAGCAGGCATCTTTCATTTAGAGTTCAGATATTTCGGCACCTGATGGAGTAACTACTCTCTAAATTAGGACCAAAGTAAGTATGACTGTAAAATGCGTGGATTTAAAATATTTGTACTCTTCCTCCTGTTCTGTACAAAAATCTCAAAGCAATGCAGAAGATGGCTACTACTTCCGTTTAAGGCATGGGTGCTATGCTACAGGTCCGACACGCTCATTATCTATTAGCCTTTAGCATCTCATCCATGGTCTGTATGGCTGGCAACTGGAAAATGTTGATGAACTGTTTCTAAGTCAATGCATGCTTTCAGTCCTCCATGTAATCTGAAATTAATTTCACTACTTGCTCTAATTTTAAATTCTAATCATGATTGTTTTTATCTCATTGTATCTTTATTTTAGTTGAATGTTTTTATGGCTTATAGCTACAACAAATAGATTGATTGTTTTTGGGAAAATGGCAAGCCAAAGCATTAGGGTTAACTTGTTTGGTTATAAAACAAAAATATTGTGTTGCAGGACAAATACGTGTATTTTTTTAAAATGACGACCCTATTTATGAAAAAGTCATGCAGCGCAGATCAGCTAGTCTCCTTGCTGCACTGCACTGTGTGACAGGGAAAGGGCAGGAATGCGCCATATTTAAGGCCATATAAAGCATTCCTGCTTTTTTCTCTGCGCTACCACCCTTATGGCAGCCTAGCGCCAACACAGGCACCCTTGCACCATGGTGCAAGGGTGCCTGCGTTGCATGCAGAATTGTTTTTGTGCAGGAAGGGAGACCTTCCTACACAAAACCAATCCTGTGAGTCATATTCCTCCATGCAAGCTACAGAAAGCAGAAAGAAAGAGAAAGTAGTGAATAGAAATAAAGATATTTCTCCTCATTACGCCTCGCCTGGGAAGGCGTATCTTTTGGCGCATTCCCAGGTTCTGGTAAATCTGGGAATGCGTCAAAAACCAAGGGAGTTTCGTGGGAACATCCATGCACCGCCGATGGAGTTCCTTCCCAGGGCAGAGTAAGGCAATGCAGCAATTTGTGCTGCGTTGCCTTACTCTAGATTTATGGAGCCACTCAGCACCATGCAAAGTGGTCTTGCGTGGCTTCATAAATCTGACTTAAGGTTTGTGTTGCTCTTGCACCACGTTGCTTGGTGTAAGAGCAACGCAAAACAGTTTGTAAATAGGCATGCTTAGGTTTAGAGACACAACAATTGCATTACCGTAATATTTTGAAGGCTGATAGTTGTGTGTTAATTCATGCAAAATTGGGTAATGATATTGCTGGTTTGATTTGCTTAATGCCTGGCATTGACTGCTATGGGTCCAATTTCAAAACTGAAATAGCCATTTTTCATAATTGGCAATGTTTTTTTTATTCGAAAAGATATAGAACATAAAGTATAGCTCACAGTTCCTAATAATGATATTCTGTTGTTAATGACATAATCCAAACACTTTTCATCCATAATACTTCACAGCATTTCATCTTACATACACGCTATATCTGTTAAATTCAGGATTCAAGAGATCCCCAAATTTGAAACCCTCTCTTCTGTGTTTCTTTACCCTTACAGCTATAAGGTGCATTCTTCAGATGAAAGCAAGCTAAGTAGTGAACCAGCCACTGCTAAATGATTGAGGGCTCCGAATTTAGCCAGACTGCTGCTATAGAGAACCCAGCAATAACAATATCCTCAAATATTGACATATGTGAACCATTTGTGACTGCTGTCATATTATCTAGCCTAAGCTTGATAAAGTGTGGAGAAGGAAAAATCTGTATACCAGTGTTTTCTCTATAAAGTCAAATATTTCCCCTAATATATTTGTGAATTAATACAGGTGACAAACAGATGTAATATATCACTATCTCCCCTTCCACATCGAGAGCAGTCGAAATTAGGCCTATGGTGCCAAACAAATAATTTAGCAAAGGAAAAATATAGATCATATATGGTTTTATAGTGTTGAATATTGAGATTAGCCAAAAGCAGAGCCAGATTTCCCATCCAAATAGATTCCTACAACTCGTCCGACCAGCACCGTGGCGGAGGCAGGACCGCCCGACTAGAAGTGGGTGGTCCCGCTGCCTGAATTACGATGCTACCTCCTTCATGGTGGTCGCAATGTGTATATTTTCTATTGTGGCATGTGCTGCAGGATGTAGCACACACCCCAAAAGAAGATAAACACATTTAAAACATCCCTGCACTATGTAGCAGGCACCATGCGTGACCTGCTACATTGTGCAGGGATGTTTATGGGGGCACCTATGGTGCCCCCTAGCGGAGGACCAGGGGTAGAGGGGGTCCTGCTATGTGCCCCCAAAGTCACTTTCCATCTGCCTTTTCATGGCGGTTGAGGCTGTCTCAACATTTTGCGTTTGTATCTGAATTGTGTGTTTCCTGACTACTTACCAGCTTTGCCTTAAGCAATTTACTCTTCCCCAGCAGTTTCCTTTTTGTTCTTTCATTCAAACCCCTTGGCATTTAATGACAGTATCTTAAGCTTATTCATGTTTCATAAATTTGCAATTTCCTGCTTCCCACTGTCTTAAAGTTAAATCGATAACCATTTCATCTTTTCCACTTCTTTGGTAACCTGATCTCCACTTTCCTTTGCTCACTCAGTGTAACCTCACCTTTACCCTCTGTTTATCTATTCCCACTCCACCCCCAACATGCTTGACCACATTCCTCCATGATCCTATGCCCCCAATATTAACAGCACAACAATAAAGGGAAAGCAGCCCGGCTAGAATAATGCAAGCTGGACCATCACATGTGTTTTCCCTTTAGTACCAAGCAGCAGCGCACCTAACCCCAGTCAGTGATCAATTAGTTTGGTTTCAGATTTCTATCTCATTCAAAGTATCTGAAACTTATTTCACCTTTATCTCAGAAGTGAACATGACCAGTTTGGAGTTCTTTAACGCATTTAGGCAAGATGGATTCAGTAGAAAGGCTTGACAGTTTTTGTCCTGAAATGTTTTTATCAGATACCAAAGTCTCCATCTTCTCTCAACAATAATATGACAGAAGTCTGGTCTGACAAAAACTCATGCCTGTTGACTCCCCTCTTTGATTATGCACTAGCCTTTTCAAATAGTTTTGTCTCAGTAGGAACTTCTCAAATAACACACAATCACTCTGGTTTCTGTGCGATTTCAAAAGTTGCATGGGATGATTGCTTAAGGAGCAAAGCAAATCTGTGCACTTGCTGGATGTGGCATTCCTAATCTGTCATCTTGTTCCAGAAACGCAGTTTTAAACAATTGAATGATGATGGGGGCAATATCACTGCCATCCGTGATTTCTGCTATGCATAAAACTCTATGGTTGTTTCGGCATTGTCTATTTTAGAAGTCCTCTAGCCTTCATTGAGTGTTCACTACCTGTGCATCATGTCCCCCTTCATTTGAGTGACATTCATCTCCAAGACTATAGTTTGCTCTTCCAGCTCCGTTATCCTTTCTGCAATACTGGCACTAGTCTTAAACATCTTGCAAACAACCCCTTGCGTATTCCAGTTTGCCGCACATGCTTTTTGCCCATTTTATACTGATATTAGATGTAAATGGTTGAAAGCAATGCTTGTACAAAATGATGTTTTAACGAGGCTGGAATACACATCAATCTGTAAAGATAGTACCATTGATTTTGTTCTAGCTTCCACTGCTAAATATTTAGAGCATGATTGTTAGAAATGGAATTCCTAGTTGGCTGAAGTATGCACCCAGGCCAGGCAGGAATCACCAATCTAGCCAGGGTAAGCTAGATAAACAATAACATAACCTTTGCTCATCCTCTGGTAGCTTGGCACAGAGCAGTCAGACCTATCTACAAAGGCAATGTGTAAAGTATTTGAGCAACACACACACACACGCACTCACAGTAACACAATGCATACACCACAAAAAGACTCCACACAGGTTTAAAGATATACATTATATTTTTATGAATAAAACAAGACCGAAATGACAAAAATCTAATAAGTAGAACCAATAATTATGATTTTTTAAAGAAAAAAACGAAAACAGTGCTTAGAAGTCAATAGTGCTAAAAGGTTACTTTAGGTCAGGCTAGACTGGGCCAAATCCAAAGTTCAGGCCGACCGTGAAAGAGCACGAGTCAGATACAGTTCCAAACAGGTCCTGCTGTAGCTTTACCTTCTAAAGATGAGCCAAGAGCCCTTTTCGTGAGGAGACAATGCTGTGGTAGTTTGCGCTCATCCTTAGAGCGAGTGGCTCAATCGCAATATGAAAGGGCCTGTTTGCAGTCGCTGACAAAAAAAGTTGTCATTTCGTACAGTAATACAATACAAGGCCACAGCTTCAGATAACTACAACAGGCAGGTAATTAGAAGGGGGGGAGAAGAATGGAAGGGGGGAAGGAACGGGAAACATAGTAGACATGTCCACACAGCATTGTGGCATCATAACAGTTTTCCTATCCTGGGCTCCGCAATTTATCAATACCATTCCACAAATCACACTTAATGCCTATAAAGGGGTATATTCGAGGATATACCAAGAAAGGACTTAATGCACATGACACTACAGCAAAGTAGAGGGACGTGCAAAGCAACATTATTCTAAACTTTCTCACCCCACTGCCTCCACTAAGTAATATAGAATGAATACTGTCAAGTTGCGGTTGTGGTGTGGGAGAATCCTGAAGTCTCAAATATGCTAAGAACAGTTCCTAGATATCTTTGGGTCGCGCCGTTAGGGGCATCAATTTCCAGTACGTGGCTTGTTGTTCTTGACAAAAATTAGCAACTTGTGGCCAGAGTGTAACCCTAGGTATACCCTGCTCCACCAGTGTTTAGCAGGTTGGTGTTTGGCTAATAGTAGAAGCATAGCGATTAGGCATCGGTGTTCCAGTGGCACATCTTTAACATAACTAAAGAGGCTTGCCTTCGGTGTCTGCGGTAACAGGTGGTCGGTGATCTGTTGGAGGGTAGCATGTACTTTATGCCAATAGTCTGCAAATTTTGGACATTCCCAAGCCAGGTGTAGGAAAGAGGCTTGGGGGGTCGAGCATCGCTCGCAGTTGCCCTCCTCCTTTAGACCCATGTGGTGCAGTTGTATTGGTGTACAATATAACCTATGGAGAAACCTGAATGTATAAGACGTAATCTATAACTGAGTGAGAGAGCAGTGGTTTGTTCACAGCAATACACCCACTGCTCAGTTGTTATAGGCAGGTCAGTGTCCACCATCCACTGAGCATGTGCTTTAGGAGTACATTTTTGCACCTTGTCTTGCATAATAGTATAGAGGCGTGTAATTAGCTTGCTGTGTGAGTTATTGGTTAGCATATGTCCAGGACGTCCAACGTGGATCGTGGCTTGGGGAATGTGCCATGTTCAGCATGGCACACAGCTCGCATATGATGATATAAAAGTACATCCATCACAGTAGGGTGAGGAGTATTTGACTGTGTAGATGGGGAAAGGAACTGGCCATTGGGGTATAAGTCCACGAATGTAAACAGTTTCCGCCCATGCGCTCTTGAATTTGTGCCCGCATCTTGCTGTGCCGGTATCATTGGGCTGCTAGCTATAGGAATGAATGGGGTGCAGATACATTGTAGGTTAGCACGACATCTCAGTCCATCCCATGCCAACCTCACGCAGTCCACTGTGGTGGTCCCCGTGCGTTTGGGCTTGTATGATTGGTATAATGCAGTGGACAAGGGGACTGGGTAAATTTGGTCAGCCTCTACTGCCGCGTGTGGTGGAAATTTGGTAGGATGTAGCCAGAAGTGCACATATTGGGCTTGGGCACATAGTGCATATAGCACCATGTCGGGCGCATTGAGCCCACCTCGGCGCAAAGGGATCGTAAGGATCTCCCACGCAATTCTGGGCTTTTCGCCGGCCCATGTTAGTGAGATTCGATGTGATCTCAAATGGTGGAAGAAATGTGCAGGGAGTGGTAGCGGAAGATTGAGGAATAAATATAGAAATTTAGGTAAAACCACCATTTTAACTATTGCTAGTCGTCCAGTTAATGATAAGGGAGGGTGGTTCCACACTGAAACTCTATCCTCAAGCCAGGACATTATTACTTTGCCATAATTAGAACTCCACAGTTCATCTGTGTCTTGACTGAGCCATATGCCCAGGTATCTAACAGCTCAGTTGCCCATTCCAGTGAGAGCTCCAAGTCAAACTGCGGTGTGCTGCTCATTAGGGGGAAAATAATAGGCTTTGACCACTTAATTTTGATACTCGAGAGCCCTCCAGAGCGAATGACCTCTTGTCTTGGATGATAGGGTCCAAATTGTGTTGGGGTACAGTGCAACATCATCCGCATACATGGATACCAATACCCTTCTCATTCTAAAGTTAAGCCCCTGTGGGCATTATGTTGGCGCAATCGGGCTGCAAGGAGCTCCATGGCAATAGCAAATAGGATAGGAGACAGCCCTGGCAGATACCCGGTGTAATTGGTAACGGATTGGATATCATTCTGTTTACACGCAGCCTAGCAGTCGGAGATGTATATAACAGGATTATGAGATGGATAAAGTATGGACTCAACCCTAGGCACTGGAGGAGGGCAAATAAAATGGTCCATTCTGAAGAATCGAATGACTTAGTGGCGTCTAATAGAGCGGCGATTCACGCCAAGCCGGGTTCCACGCTTTTCATAGTCGCAAACAAAGTATCGAGATTATGTGCCGTGGAGCGGTCAGGCACAAAGTCTAATGGGTCAGGATGGACCATATCTGGTAAGAGAGGCAGAAGCCGATTGCCAATGAGCTTGGCAAGTATTTTGTTGTCCACATTGATCATTGAAGGTGGCCTATAAGAATCACATTGATATGCAGACTTACCCGGCTTTAGTATTGTGATGATTACCGCTTCGCAAAGTGACTGGGGCAACACGTGGGCTTCTAGAGATGCCTGGTACATGGCTAATAGATGAGGGATCAGTAGAGTGGCATATTCTTTATAAAAGGAGGTGGTTAGTCCGCCTAAACCAGGTGCTTTATCATTTGGGAGACTGCGCATTTCTTGTAACATTTCTTCTTCTGTGAAAGGCGAATCTAAGTAGAGGCGACATGCGTCATCAAGCCACAGAAGTTGTATCGTATTGAGATACTCATCCAGTTCTCCTGTGAGCGATTCAGCATTGGTCTGGTATAATCAAGAGTAAAAAGAGGTCATCGTGTTAAGTATGGATGTAGGGGAGGTTTAGCTCACCGACGTTTTATCCAGTAGTTCCACTGCATAATCATTGGTTCTGGGTGTTCCCAGAATGTTAGCCAGTCTCCTACTGGCTCGGCACCCCTCGTCAAATTAGCGCATGGTAGATTTACGGGACAAATAATGTGACTCACCGGCTGATTCCTCTTTATACTCTGTAAGTTTTTCACGTATAAACGCCAAGGTGTCAGGCGATTGAGAGCTATAATATTCGAGTTTGAGTGTACAGAGGTCCTTTTCGAGTTAAACTAATCTCGCCTGGATTACCTTAAGTACCCCCGCCTGTTTCGCAATGCAGGCCCCTCTTATCAAAACTGTGAAGGCCTCCCAGAGAGTCTGTAGGGAGCTTACCGAGCCTTTGTTAGTTGCAAAATAATTTATAATGACAGTGCGAATATCGACAGGGAATACCTGATCCAAAGTGCGTCTGGGGGCAGGCGCCAGGTAAATGCATGCAGTGTGGCTAGTGGGAACTCGATTTCTAAAAGCACAGGGGTGTGATCGGATAATGTGTGGGGGAGCTGCACCGCACTGACTGTCCAGGTGAGGATGTTGCAGATTGTGAGCCAGTAATCTATATGAGACAAGGCTCCATGGGCCGATGTGGGGCATGTCCCCTCTTTATGATCCCCGTTTGGATGCCTCCAGACATCGGCTAGCTTAAATTCATGCATCAGGGTGTGGAGTTGCGCTGCTACACTGTGGTGGGTATGGCGAGGGGTGCCCAATCTATTTCAAGTTGGGTCAAGCACTGTATTGAAGTCCCCAACACAGACAACAGCCCAAGGTATGCTATCTGTCGCCAAACCTCTGTAAAAAATGTGGGGCAGTCAGCATTTGGTCTGCATAAACAGGCCAACATTAGTGAATGTTGGTGGAGTTGACCGGCCAGCAGGACATAATGACCCTCCGAGTCGCACTTGACCTGCATGAGCTTCCATGGGAGGCCTCTTTGTATTAGTATAGCAGTGCCCCAGGCATTGTTGGAGTAAAAGGAGGAGTGTATTTCTGCGCACCAGCGCGCCCTGAGGAGAGAGGAGGTGGGGGTAAGGTGGAGTGCTTGCAAAAAGCAAATGTCTATGTGGTGTCTTGTGAGATAATTGTCTACAAGGCGAGCTTTTCTTGGATCATTAGGCCCTCGTAAGTTTCAAGTCAGAAATCTAAGTCCTGACATCATGTCTTTTGATCAGTGAGCATGCACAACATGTAGGTGAAGCCAGTACAGCAGGATGTGGTGCACATACTTGGGTTAATAAATGCCCTGTCCAGGTATAATGTAGTATACAGTAAAGTGTGAGTCCAAGGTCTGTCGGTCATACGACCGGGACGAATATGACACTTTACAACGCACGCGTTACAACGCGTGTCATTACAACACATTTTTTACATTGCAAAATCCATTACAACGCATGTCGTTACAACGCATGTCGTTACAACGCATAATCCATTACAACGCAATTACTATTCTAACTCCGCCGGGGCGTTACTTTGGGGAATGCATTGTAATGGATTATACGATGTAATGACATGCATTGTAATGGATTTCCCGTTGTAAAACATTCGTTGTAATGACACGCGTTGTAACACGTGCGTTGTAAACGATGTTTCCCGACCGGGACAGGGGTGTGCGTTGACATGTCATGGGTCTGCCTGAAATACAAGTCATAATAAACAAAGAAAACATGCCAAAACAGTACATCTCCAGCCCTCCCCCACCCACACCAACCCCCAAACTTGGTTGACTATCCTAATCCCCCCCAAACAGATACAGCAAATGTGGGGCTCATCCCGGAGGGCAAAGGAGAGCTGAGTGAACTTCCCAGCCTTTCCTGGGCTGGGTGGCTGAAATGGTGGGTACCACCCGTGGTATATGACCAGCGGCCACGATTCATGAATACAATAACATTTAGTGCAGCATTTCAAATCCAGGTTGCATCGTGCAGCGGGGCACAACTGTGTCACACAGAAAGGGCAGTTAGTGTAGTTCTGATTGTTTCAAATTTTTTGGTGTTTAATCTTTGTCTTCTAGATGTGCCACTTCCTGGACCCACGGGGAGCTCTGAGGTGATCTCGTGGCTATAAATCTGGCAAATTTGAGGGCAGCCTTTGCGTCAGTAAAGTGATGTGCTCTGCCCTTATGCATAACACGTAGCTTGACAGGGTAAAGGTGTGCGTATTTGATCTCTGCTTTTTGGAGGATTTTTTTGGAGGACAAGAATTCACTGCGGGTGGCCTGGACAGCGATCATAAAGTTAGGATAAAACAAAATCATGTTCCCCTGATAGTGTGTTTCTCCGCGCTCTCTGGATAGACGTTGAACTGTGTCCCTGTCTTTGTAATTCAAGACGCGCGCAATGATGGGGCGGGCTGGCGTGCCCGGAGGTGGCCAAGGCTCAAGGGAGCGATGGGCATGCTCAACGATAAAGACCGGGGATAGGGCCTCCCGAATGGCTCCAGGACCATCGCTGTTACATAGTCTTCCATATTGTCTATTGCTCTGGACCCTGGGACCCCATTGATCCGTAGGTTATGCCGCCTCGAGCGTGCCCCTAAATCTTTGGTCTTGGCCTTAATTAGTTTAAGGACATTGTCCATCCTGAGCAGATGTTCGCTGGTCATAACCTGTGTGTCATATATGTCAGAGACACTAGCTTCAAGGTGGTCCAGACAGTCATCATGTTTGTCCACTCTTTCTTCCATCCTGTCCAGGCAGCTGGCCATGAGGTCTAGCTTGGCGTCAATTGTGCATAGACTGGACATTACCTTGACAAGGATTCATTTAATTTCATCATCCTGAGTGACGTCCTCTGTGGAGACGGCAGGGCAGACCTCCCGTTGCTGTTCCATGTCGGTCTGCCTGGAGTGTTTCTTGTTTTCAAAGGGAAGCCTGGATGTCGCATGTCGTGTTTGCCCATCTTCCCGGCAGAGCCCTCAACATTGATCAGTGTGTGTAATTAAGTGGTCCAGCAGGGTAGCACAAAAATGCGGCTGATATTGGACAGTACGATGGGCTCAGATAAAGCTGCAGTATAGTCAGGGGTCCCCAGGACTCCTCAAACTGCTCGCACCCCCCCTGCAGTGCAGGGACACGTGTAGCAGTGGCAGTGGCAGGTGGAGGAGGCAGTGATCACCTATGGGCCTCTGCTAAACCACTGCAGGTGGTGAGGAAGACCTCATCGAGTGTGCAGCAAGGGTTCAGGCATCCAGGCCCCTCCAGCAATCACCGCCGCAGGCCCCGCCAGTCCCCAGGAAGGCACCAGACACCGGGGGGCACGTAGAGCCTGAGGAAGATGTCACAGGTAGAGTTCAAACCGGGAGTCTCTGTGATAGCACCGCTGGTCAGAATTAAAGACAGGGGAGGCATTCAGGGCAGAGCACAGATCACTCAAGGCTCCCACGTTCAGGGAGATTGGTGGGGAGAAGATGCCCTCAGCCACAGTCAGCAGCAGCACATGCCAGGCTCCCCCATCTACATGCAGAAGTGTAATAAAATCTTACATTCAGTCTGGGCGGGTGCCACAAGCAGCCCATCTGACAGGGCGGACCCAGGCGGCTCTCTCTCACTCATCCATGCTGCTGTGCAGGCCGGGGCCCAGGTCGTCAGCCAGCAGCTCCGGGCCTCACAGGGCAATGGGCCAGGTCGCCACTACCATCCTCAGCCTCTCAGATGGCGCTACTAGGTGTGGCAGCCTCTGCCTCCACCACTGCAGTCCAGCAGCTCATCACAAGGCCCGGACGACGTGACCAGACCCCTATGTAAGAACGGCGCCACGCAGGCCAGCCCAGGCCGCGACCCTTGCTCTCAATGTCTTTCTTCACTCACACCACGGAGGTTCGCAACACGCTCAGATAACTGCTGCACCAATCTGTGTTGACTCGGAGTTAGGTTGCTGCCAATTAGATGGCCGATGGATCAAGATATCGCCGGATTGTTTTTTCAGCCGGCAGAGCCTCTCCACCGAGCGGCCATCTTTCTGCGTGGCTAGGCTCCGCCCCCCTCAAGAGCCCAAGCTTGATTTCAGGGGCCCAGGAGCTGAAAGTGATGAAAGCAGCTGCAAAACCCACTTCTGAGGCCCAGAGCTTGGAGGGGGCACCTCAGGCAAGGGTAGGACTCACAGAAGGCAGAGTCCAGCAGTGCCAGCAGAATTGAAGGAAGTCTTTGGTGTCCCTGAGACTTCATAAAACAGGAGGCAAGCCAGCAAGCTCTTGGAGATCACTTGGAGGGAAGGCAGAGTCAAGCTCTCTTTCCGGCAGAGTCAGGGAGAAGCAGGCAGCAGGGCAACAAGAAGGAAAGCAGTCTTTCCAGAAAAGCAGTCTAGTTGAGTCCTTCAAGCAGCACAGAAGTCCTTCTGACAGAGGCTCAGTTCAAGATCCAGCATGTCTGATTTCAGGGGGGTCAGAGACCCAGTACTTAAATCCTAAAGTGCCTTTGACGCACACAGGCACTGCAGTGAAAGGCCTGAGACAGGTTTGAAAGGCTACTTCTGTTGGTGGCACAATGAGTGCTGCAGGCCCACTAGTAGCATTTGAAGTACAGGCCCTGGGTATATGGTTTACCACTTTACAAGGGACTTACCAGTACAACAAATATGCCAATCAGGTACACACCAATGTCATCACATTTAGGTGCGAAGTACATGCATTTTAGCACTTATAAGCAGTGGTAAAGTGGGCAGAGTCCCAAGGACAACAAAAAGTATCAGCAAAAATGGGAGGTAAAAGGCAAAAAGTTGGGGGAAAGATCACCCTAAGGATGACAGTTCTAACAATGCATGATTTTGGAGGATGAGTTGTTTGGACTTTTGATGAATTGTTTTTAGTGGATTTTTCACTATTGCATCTGTATAAATGTTGATTATATGCATTAATTGATGTAATCGTACGGTACATATATTATGGATTTTTTGAAACCTGAAATAAATCAATATAAATGAACGAACAGGGATGATCTCGTGCTGTGATGGATCTGAAAATACGTTAATAAAAGCTTTTGGAATATGATAGCCTGTAGAGTGAATGGTTCACTGAGGTTTGTTAACCTGGCAAAGAATGGCACGAAGTACCATCAATGGTATGGATTTCATATGCCTTGCAAAACCTGATGAGAAAATATTTCAACTTTGTTGCAAACATAGGACCTGATTTGGAGACGGTTAACCCCTTCCCTGCTCATGACGAGCTCAGTGCTGCACTGGCGGGCTGTGCGCATGACGAGCTGAGCTCGTCATGACCATGCCCGCGATTGGAATGTCCAGCACCTGGCTGGAATTCCTGATGCAGCGAAGGCGTTAATAACAAGTAGTCCTCAAAAAGGAAGTGATGACTTAGATACTTCCCTAAATGTTATCTATTTTCTCCATGGGAGACGCCTTTGTCGAATTTACACTTATGGACAAAATTGCATTTCTACTTGTTTAATATAACTTTTCAGTAAATCAGACTCATAAGTCAGACTCCTTGGGCGATTGCTTGAAGAAAGAATCGTTCACAATTTGGATAAGATGTGATTTCACATGTGAATATGATTTTTCAATAAAAGTGTTTTTGTTTCTAAATGTGATTTTGCACCTAAATGTGACTTTGAACTAAAAAGTGTTTTATTCAATTAAGAGTGTTTCTTTACTCTTGTTGGGGTTTCAACGAGGGTTAGTTTGAACCTAAATGTGATTTTACAACTAAATGCATTTTCCTACCAAATGTGATTTGCACTTGTACAAGTGTTTTCTCGCACCTGTTGGTACCGTACCATTATATAAATGTATTTAGATAAGAGGTGTCATTGTGGCCCTAAAAGTTGTTCAAATTCCTGCTGATGTTGCAACAACAGCGATTGTACACCCTTGGGATTGATTTCACATCTGTTGTAACTCCTGCTTTCAAATATTTTTCACCAATTTGACTTACACCTTAATGGGCTATCAACCAAATAGTACCCCACACTGTTTCACGCCTTTTACACCTATAACAGCATATTATTATCGCATGTTATCTCTGAACTCAGGGGTTTGTGCATAAATGAGATACCACACTGTTGCTAATTTTGCCCCAAGAGCGATAATGCACCTCTGTATGGGGCAGATTTACAAGCCCCCTGCGCCACCAGTACGTCACTTTTTGTGACGTACTAGTGGCGTATTTCACTTCTCCATATTTACAAGGACAGGAAAAGCCACCCTGCATGGCTTTTCCTGTCCTTGTAAATATGGCCCCTTTACACGCAGCACTTTGCGTGAAAGGGGCATTCCTTGGGTGTTGCTGTGGGTGTTCCCACTCAACACCCATGGAACCAGGCACATTTCCAGATTTACGAGGAATCATAAATCTGGAAATGCGTGTGAATGCTACGGGAGGTACAACGAGGAGAAATGTTTTCATTTCTCCTAGTTTTTTCCTCTTTCAATGCGTGCTGCATTCTACAGCACGCAGTGAAAGAGGAAAATGTCTCTAGTGATTGTTTTCGTGCAGGAAGGGGTAAACAGACATAATATCGAATTTTTAATATCGAATTGCCAAAATATCGAGTTTTTAATATAGAATGGACAGAATATCGAATTGCCAAAATATAGTGGTTAAGAATATCGAAAATCAGGTAAGAAATATCGATTGTCAAAATATCGACAGTCATAATATAGTTGTTAAAAATATCGATTTTTTTTATAGTGTTTTAAGTGTTAGTATATGTGTTAAAAGTATGTATTATTTTTGTAATGTATGTTTTAATTTTTTTAAAGTAAAGAATTTTATGTTATTTAATTTTTGCGTAATTTAATTCTGTAGCGGGTTGTGGGTTTATAGGGGAATAGGGTGGGAAGTAATTTAATTATAGTAAATTAAATATAAATTTTTAGGAATTATTAATTATATTTAATTTAATTTTGTGTTTTAGTTCTGTAGCGGGTTGTGGGTTTATAGGGGAATAGGGTGGGAAGTAATTTAAATGTAATTAAGTAATTATTTAATTTTATTTATTAGTATTGATAAATAATTCATTGTTAATTAATTATTAATTGGTCATTAATTTTTATTAATAGGTAATTAATTTTTAAATTTTTAAATAATTCATTGTTAATTAATTATTAATTGGTAATTAATTTTTATTAATTGGTAATTAATTTTTATTAATTTTTTAATTGGTAATTATATTAATTGTATTAATTTATTATTCAGAGCGGGTTGTGGGTTTATAGGGAATAGGGTGGGAAGTAATTTAAATGTAATTAATTAATTATTTAATTTTATTTATTGGTATTGATAAATAATTCATTGTTAATTAATTATTAATTGGTAATTAATTTTTATTAATTGGTAATTATATTAATTGTATTAATTTATTATTCAGAGCGGGTTGTGGGTTTATAGGGGAATAGGGTGGGAAGTAATTTAATTGTAATTCAGTAATTATTTATGTTTATTTATTGGTATTGATTATTAATTTATTGTTAATTAATTCTTATTTGGTAATTAATTTTATTAATTGGTAATTAATTTTTATTAATTGGTAATACATTTTTATTAATTTATTAATTGATAATTATGTTAATTGTATTAATTTATTCTTTGTAGCGGGTTGTGGGTTTATAGGGGAATAGGGTGGGAAGTAATTTAATTGTAATTAATTAATTATTGAAAATATTTTGGTGTATTGATAATTAATTTACTGTCAATTAATTATTAGTTGGTATTTTTTTCTTATTTATTATTTTTTGGTATTGAAAATTAATTCTTTGTTAATTAATAATTAATAGGTAATTAATTTTTAAGAAATAATATTTATTGGTATTTAGAATTAATTATTAAATATTTTGGAATGGTAAGTAATTTTAATACATTTTTTATTGGTATTGATAATTATTTAATTTTTATTAAAATATGAAATCATTATTTTCCCTACTGTTGCACTCTCTGGAGTGGGAATAGTAATGTTTACCCCTACGCTATCAAACGCTTTCCCTACTGTTGCACTCACTGGAGTGGGAATAGTAATTTTTACCCTTACGCTATCCAACTCTTTCCCTACTGTTGCACTCTCTGGAGTGGGAATAGTAATTTATACCCCTACGCTATCCAACGCTTTCCCTACTGTTGCACTCTCTGGAGTGGGAATAGTAATTTTTACCCCTACGCTATCCAACGCTTTCCCTACTGTTGCACTCTCTGGAGTGGGAATAGTAATTTTTACCCTCCCGCTATCCAACGCTTTCCCTACTGTTGCATTCACTGGAGTGGGAATAGTAATTTTTACCCTCTCGCTATCCAACGCTTTCCCTACTGTTGCACTCTCTGGAGTGGGAATAGTAATTTTTACCCTCCCGCTATCCAACGCTTTCCCTACTGTTGCACTCTCTGGAGTGGGAATAGTAATTTTTACCCTCCCGCTATCCAACGCTTTCCCTACTGTTGCACTCACTGGAGTGGGAATAGTAATTTTTACCCTCCCGCTATCCAATGCTTTCCCTACTGTTGCACTCACTGGAGTGGTAATAGTAAATTTTACCCTCCCGCTATCCTACGCTAAAAATATTGAATATTTTTTATAAATATTACGTTAATATATATATGAATAAAAAAATAAAAATGTATGTTTATTTTTTTTAACTTACATTAATTATTTATTAATTTTAAAGTTATTTAAGTATTTTTAAGTATGTTTTAGTTAATTATATATATTATTTCATTAATTTTACATTACTTTTAAGATATTTAAAAAATTCGATATTTTGACTAACTATGGGGCTCATTACGATACCCGGCGTAAAAAAATCCGCCAGGCATGGAAGCGGCAAAAATCCGCCCGCACACACCGCCTGAACACCGACCACGCCATTATGAGTACACAAACCGAAAACCGCCATCGGCGGAAAAATCACACAAAATACCGCCCGCCATCGTCCGAGTCGGAGTCAAACCGCCCGCCACGGACGGAAACACGCACGACAACACAAAACCGCCCGCCCACACGGCCGACACACCGCACGTGAAATTACGATCGCACCGCCATGAGCGCGGAAAAACAACAAATATACCGCCCGCCAGCGCAAACAACGCCGATGAGAATCGACACGGCAGAAGCCATGGCGCCCACGTACCTGCACAGAAACCATCCGCACACAAAACCAATAGCACACAACATGGCCAACAAGTCCACACAGCAAGGCACACACAAATACACAAGCACAGTACACATCCCGAAAACACCCCCCGGACAAACAAAAAATACAAAGGCCAGAACCCCAGACACAACACACCTGAAAACAACAGACCATGAGGACACACCCACATAGGTGAGTACAAAAGCAGCACTCCCACAGACCACAACCCCTTGCTACATTGCAAACCAGAGAGGAGAGGAGAGGACACAGTGACACAGCAAGGACAGCAGCACACCACAGAAACGCACACATCACAACCACCACCACCACCACCACCAAACACCGGCACCACAAACCCCCTGCACATTACACAACACACACCGCACCAGCACCACAAACACCATGGCACCACAAAGGATGCCCAAGTTCACGCCCATGGAGCTGACGGTCATGGTCGACGAGATCATCAAGGTGTACCCACAAATCTATGGGAACATGGTCCAGCACACACCACTAGCCACCAGAAACAGAATGTGGACCCGGATCGTAGACCAGGTCAATGCAGTCGGGACCCTGCCCAGGAACAGAGTCGAGATAAACAAACGTTGGAATGACGTAAAGAGCCTGGTCAAGAAGAAGGAGGGCAAAAACAGAGAGCTGGCTGCCGTCACTGGCGGAGGGAATCCCGCGCTCTTTAAGACCTTCAAAGCGTGGGAGGAGAAGGTGCGAGTCGTAATCCATCCGGAGATCCTCGCCGGATTAGCAGGGGAGTGGAGGCTGGTAAGTACAAACTAATGTATACCAGCACACCGCTATGTACTCACATGCGCAACTACCATGCCACAGCTCCCAGGGACAAACACCCCCATGTCCAGCACACAATACACAACACATCACACACACATGCAACAGACACTACCACACACAGCCCAAACCGAACAACTGTAAGATGCGTGGGGACATAGGTACACTAAGCCAGCCACGTAACCACCAACAGGTCCCCAAATATGCCAGAAGCGCCACAACGAGCACCCACCACACCCATGTGTCCGCCACAGCTGCACTAACCGACAAGTAACAGGTAAGTGGCAGGAACACAAAGTGCAGTGGGTGGGAGGGTGGACAGCCCAAGTACAACACACACCAGGCCCCAGTCCCACAGCACAGCAAGGAGGAGCATCCCCCACACCCCACAGCCACGTGTCAGCCACCGCAGTGCACAACGACAGCCGAAAGGCAGACATCACGGTCCACAGCAATCGGTGTCAGTGGGTGTACAGCCACCCCCACGACCCACTACACCCCCCCACCCCCACAGACCTGCAACATGGAGCACCCCCGCTTAGAGCCATGTGGCATCCAGTACAGTGCACGCACGAACAACTTGCAGGTGGGAAACTGGACAGGGCTGGATTACTGGAGGCATGAGGACCATAACACCACCAACACATGGGACATGTCACGTAGCACACGGACACGCAGCACCGCCCACCGTCACGAACAAGTGAACAATGTGCACACGGACATGAACAGCAGACTCACACCCCACATGACCCATCACAGACATAGCAACACCCAAGGAGCCACGTCTGCATGCACAAGCCACACTGAATATAGTCCCACACGGCAGCCACTGTGCAACTCATCACACACAACCGAAACACCATTGAAGTCCTGTCCATGTAGCCCCCACTGCCTGTCAACCCCACACCCCACAACTACGCCTATGTAAGACAAACAACACTAGACGCAACAGAGCGGAACAACAGAAATGCACACGAACACCACTGAACCCATCAAACTCACAGACACACCATGCACATACAACATACCATCCATCCCATCCGTCAGCCCCAGTCACATGAAAGGCATGTCATCCGCACAGCTGCCACACATACAGCAGTCACGCTAAGACACATGCCCATGACCAACCATGTGCCAGAAGTCAATTAAGCGCACGACACACTGTGAGCAACAACACACAACATGGGCCACACCCCCCGAGCACTGCAGTGATGCACATGGCACAGGGCAGCACGCACACCAAGGAGATGGGACAACTGCAATACGTTGGCTGGCACACAACTATCACTCACTCATAACGATGCGTCCAATGCCATGTCCAGTAACCACAACAGACAGCAAATATGCAGGGCATGTCAGGCATGCACACACCTCAGACCATGCACTGTCATGCTGCCACAACACATGTCACGTTCGGCACCCATGGCTCACAGCATGTACCCCAAAAGCATATCCCCTCCCAAATGCGAATCTGGGGCATGGCCCCCATGTTGCCATATGCGTTCCTAAGCGTTCCATTTGAACCCCAAAAGCATATTCCATCCCAAATGCGAATCTGGGGCATGGCCCCCATGTTGCCATATGCGTTCCTAAGCGTTCCATTTGAACCCCAAAAGCATATCCCCTCCCAAATGCGAATCTGGGGCATGGCCCCCATGTTGCCATATGCGTTCCTAAGCGTTCCATTTGAACCCCAAAAGCATATTCCATCCCAAATGCGAATCTGGGGCATGGCCCCCATGTTGCCATATGCGTTCCTAAGCGTTCCATTTGAACCCCAAAAGCATATCCCCTCCCAAATGCGAATCTGGGGCATGGCCCCCATGTTGCCATATGCGTTCCTAAGCGTTCCATTTGAACTCCAAAAGCAAAGTACAAACCAGACCCAGGATGGGCCAGGAGCCCGCATACACCAGAGTCACAATGAGTAGGGGCAAAGCAACACACCCATCGGCATGGCCAATCCGTCCCATGCCACATGTGCACAGCACACAGTCCCATTGCCTAGCACACACAACTACAGATGCCACAGCCACACACTCGCCTCCGGGAAACCCATGTACGAGATTGCACGAACTGCCAATGTCAGACGACTAATACATACTTCGCCAGGTGCAACACAATAACAAATCTCATTCTCTCCACAGGTGACGAACTGCTGGACGCTGGGGATGGAGACAGCAGCCAGCACAGCCAGCCTACAAGCCCCCAACGAGGACACACGGATCTGGAGGATCTGTCCACCTCTTCGGACACGGACCACCAAGCTGGCCCATCTGGCGTGGCAGGGCCCAGCCGCTCCCCAGGACCCCTCCTACCCACCAACCCATCATCCAGGGATGCTGAACAGTCCCAGTCCCCTGCTGCCACTGTCGTTGCGGCCACACCCACGGTCATTGCGGCCACTACCACTGCCGCAACCGCCACCATCGCCGCACCGACCACCACCGCCTCCACCACCACCACGTCTTCGCTGGCACCAGCCCCAGCGCAGGTGGTGGCCCGGCCGACTGGATCCACCCTGGGAGCCACAGCGAGGACCGTGGTGAGCAATGTGGCTAGTGGGCAGGCCGGTGGCAGCAGGACTGGTAGGAGGAGCAGGGTCAGGGAAACGCCAGCCTCCCCTGGGAGCCATGCCCTGCCTCAAATGGCCAGAGTCCTTGGGGCCTATGAAGAGGCCCAAGGACAATGGGCCAGGTCTGCTACTGACACGCGGGAGGTGCTGGGGGTGCTGAGGTCCATGGACGCCCATATGGGCCAATTCGTGTCCCGTATGGACCAACTCGTGGACCTCATGGGCCAGCTGGTGGTGGCGGTGGGGTCACAGGCAAGGCCAGCAACACCACCTCCGCCACCACCTGCTAGGGCGCAGGGTCGGCCAGCAGTGTCCACTTCCCCTGCGTCCACAGCCAGTGAGCACACCTCACCCACCACCAGCAGGTCGCCACCACACACCCCCTCCCAAACGTGGAAGGGGCCGTCCGAAGAGGAAACAGATCTCCCGGGAGGACTTCGCACGCTCCAGTCGCAAGTGAGGCAGCCAGCCAGCCTTCCGCCAGCCTTCCTTGACCAGCCACTGCATTGACTTGCTCTACGATCCCACTCCACACAGCCATCTGGATGGCATGTGTGTGTTGGACTATGGACATAGAACCAGTGGGTACACCCTGATCATCACGCAGCCATGACCGACAGCTCATTGTCACTGCACGCACCACTTTTGTCATCACCTTACACACAATCACATGTCACAGTTTGTAATAAATGCACCTTTTTCACTAACTGCTGTTTGTGCCCTGTGTTTTATTTGTACGGAATACAACGGCCACCTTGGGCGGAAGGGCACCTGATGCGTGGCATGGCAATGGAATCCGGAGGGCCTGTAGGGACCTAGGGGTGGGAGACAGAACAGGAGCACATTCAATGAGTGTGTCACACACCCATCACACAGTACATGTCAACAACTACAAGCAATGTACACACATCGCACAGAGCAATAGGGCACAATGCCACAGTCACCAACAGTGGCATACTACCCTGGCCATGGAGCGTTGACACACTGCACGCAGTGAACATACGGCCACCCTGACACAGCACACACACACCTGCATAGATACAGACACATCATCCGTCGTACATGGACACTCACCGTCAAGTGAAGTAGTGGGCGATGAGCTGCTGGCGCACATTCCCAGCTTCCTCCTCTCCGCTGTCCACCTCACTCGAGCTGTCCTGGTCTGCGGGCTGGGGCCCTGGTTGATCTCCGTCATCCACAATGAGGGGGATCTGCTTCCGAATGGCCAGATTGTGCAGCATGCAGCACGCCACCACTATCTGGCACACCTTCTGTGGGGAGTACGCCAGTGCACTCCCGGTGCGGTCCAGGCACCTGAACCTGGACTTGAGGAGGCCAAAGGTACGCTCGACCACACGTCTGGTCCTCCCATGTGCCTCATTGTATCGATCGTCTGCTGGGGTGCGAGGATTCCTCAATGGACTGAGCAGCCATGCCCCATTCGGGTACGCAGAGTCACCTGGGTGTGAGGGACACAGAGAACTGTAGCTATTCCAACTGGACAGGGGACAGCATCGCACAACCAGCACGCTACACCACTCCACATACTCACCGACAATACAGGCACGATCCTGTTGCAGATTGGCCATCAGTCGTGGCAAGATGCTGTTGCGCATTATGTGTGCGTCATGGGCCGAGCCTGGAAACTTGGCACACACGTGGGTGATCACCATGTCCGCAAGGCACACCACTTGCACATTCAGGGAGTGCGTGTGCTTCCTGTTGCGGTACAGGTGCTCAGTGGCCTGTGGTGGAACAAGGCCAACATGAGTG
Source organism: Calotriton arnoldi (assembly GCA_963921515.1). NCBI lineage: Eukaryota > Metazoa > Chordata > Amphibia > Caudata > Salamandridae > Calotriton > Calotriton arnoldi. The sequence goes on from CAWUFW010004512.1 coordinate 1,297,063, forward strand.
CAGTCAATGGCTCCCACGACGTGTGGGATTCTGCCAAGGGCATAGAATGCACCCTTCACTGCCGCCAATTCACGAGCCCTGGGGAAGCGGATGTACCTGTTCCGGTACAGCATCATGGCTGCCAGTACATCCCTCAGCACCTTGCTGAACATGGGCTGGGACATCCCTCCTCCACTGCCCACTGTGTGCTGGAATGACCCAGTGGCGAAGAAATGCATGGCGGCCATCACCTTAGCCGTGGGGGTGACAGCAGTCGGATACACCCTGCGGGGACGGAGATGGGGCTCTAACATGGCACACAGTCGATGCAGAGTTGGCCTGTCCAGCCGAAACTTCCTGATTACCTCTGTATCGTCCATGTCCGCCAGCAATTGGTATGGGCGGTCAATGTTCGGTCTCCGCCTGGGTTAAATGGCAGAGGACACATGTCAAAGCAACACGGCACATAGCAATTTCACATACACATCACTGACATGACTGAGCAAGCACATGAGCCACAGCCCAGCTGTCAAGCTGGGACGGCACGGCCACAATACACTTACACAGGTCTCCCAACAATGGCAATGGCAAGTGAGACATACCACTGCCATGTGCATGCACATGGTGATCTAGGCCCCAATGACTTGCGGGGCGTGCTGATGGGGACTGACTGCATATTCGTCAAGCGGCAACGCCACGGCAACATGAGTGTCTGCTGAGCATGGAACTGCTTCCGAGGCTGGATGAGTATGGCACACGACGACGACGATGTGGGCACGGGCTGAGCGGCCAATACAAGTGGGACCTGTGGCACGAGGGGATATGAGACAGTAGTAGGTGTCAGCACTGCACCCTATGTACAGCACTGTACGGATCACAGCTCCCGAAACATTGACTGGTGTCCACATTGACAGCCCCATGCCAAGACGGCTGTGTGCTTGCAGTCACACGTCACAGGTGAGAGGTTACATTGCACGTGCCAGGTGGCAGACGTACACAGTGGGAGCTGGCATGTGTGTGCATGTGTCTCCTGTTCAGGATCCACCAGATGGGCGCTGACTCTGTACTGACCATTGGACACAGCATGTTCCGTGGAAGGCTTGTGTGTGTGGGATGGTGGCACTGGATGTGCCTCCGTTGGGTGGGGGCCATGCACAGGGCGGGTACGTCGATGATTGCGCATTGTTGGTCACGGTGGGTGCACCAACTAAGATGTGTTGCCCTGTGTTCAATTCCTATGTCCGCATGATGATGGACTGTGGATGTGGGCAGACTACACATTGGTCGATGTGCTGTCTATATGCATGTGCCTTCACACCAGGCACAGCTGCCCCTGCACATGTGACCCCTGCTGGACTCGCTGCTGGGTCTGTGGAGCTGATGCACCTTCTGCGCGTGGGGCGGACAGCTCTCCTCACTTCCCTCATTGCGCATGTCATGTCTTTGCCGCAGGTGACATGGATCATGGAGGGCCCACATGTACGCGTGGGTAGGCTACACATGATTGTTCACTGGTCGCCACCCCCAGTCAGTGTTTCGAATGGGAAGGTTGTCGTGCTGGTGGTATGTTCGATGTGGCGGATGGGCGGGCCTAGGTGCGGGCTTACATTCCGGACATGGGGGGTAGTTGGATTGGCGACTAGTTGCAGTACACACGGGACACGTCTCTTCCTTTCCACATCTGGGTCATCCCTTGTACTAACTGACAGTGATACAGTCATCTTCGCCCCAGCCCTCATGTCCTCCCCTCGCCCCCCAATATGCATGCTCACCTGCGAGGCTAGCGCTTGCACAGGCAGCCCCAAGCTCGCACCAGAGAGGGCAAGGAGTGTATGTGTGGGTCCAGTTGCACGAGTGGGCTGTCTCAGGGTATGATGTGTGGCGGGACGCCGTCCACCTGCGTGGTGCCCCAAATGGAGACCCGGCCTGCATGGACTATGCATCACAGTCTTCGCCTTCCGGATCCGCCACCTGCGACACCCAGTGGCTGCCCTTGCGGCCATGCCGCGTCCATCTGTGGCTGATGGCCCACACATTCACTCTTTGGCCTCTCTGGGGAGGGCTCGGGGGCGGTGGCGCACGCGCTTGCACTTAGTCGCAATGGCATGTGGCGTGGTTGGTATGATGGGCAATGGATGGGATGGTGCGAGCCACCTCCCGTGACGTCAGTGCTGCTCGCGCTATGGTGCGTCCCCCCTACACTTCCATTTGACTTGAGCCATGCTAGACGTTGAGGTTCTATTGCCTGCGTGATATGACCAGGAGGAGCGCGAGGAGACCTCTCACACACCATGCTCCACTACCATCCCGTGCCCTGTATCGCCTGTGCGGATTGACTATGTTGGGGTTACACCTGGTCGACTGGGGCTGTGTGTGCCTTGTCAAGGGGCATGGCGGGCGCACAACAGGATCCAGCTTGTCCACAGAGGGTGGGCTGAGGTGCGCCTGGTACCGCCTTGTACGTGTGCCCGGCTGCTGTGCACACACATGTTCACTCCCCCCGACAGGTGTCCTCTCACAATGCCCAGGGAAGCGGTGGTGTACTGTTCATGAGCCCTCCCAACACGGCGTGCTCCAACTTGGCATGTGCGCATCTACCCGTCGCACCCACCCACCTGAGCACTGCGTCCATACGACTTCACACGACACATGTGTGTCTTCCACAGTAGTGCTACTCATTTGCGTTGACATCCAATACCAGTGGACTACATGGTCATGTCACGACTGCCGTGTACTTCACATACTCTCATCCTCTCTCATTCGTACTTGTGAAATGAGTCAGCGGAGACAGTTTTGGTTTCAAACATTATATTGAGTCTTCTGTCCTCTGTGATGCAGTATAGTGGACACTACTGGCAGCGGAATACATGTTGAGGATATACTGAGCATGATTACAAATGGGATAGGGTGTGGGGTTACATCTGCTTGGCCAAGGCTGTGCTAATGTACATTTACGTATAGCTGCGGAGCTGCGGACTTTGACACAGACGGTATACATGTAGCCTACCAGACCGCTCGGCATCATGGGCACAGTCCATCTCAGTTCCATGTGACAGGTTTGCTGCGGTTGTTCCTCATGCACGCGTGCATGTGAGATGACATCAGGGCATGTGCTTGCGTGCATGCAGCGGCGTGCCACTTGTTGTTGCACTGTGGTGGTTACTGGACATGTCACAGTCACTGGGGTCGTGTTGTTGTTGTATGCACTTGTCGTCCATGCAAAGGTCCTGGTATGGGATTCCCGGGGCGGGGGTGGGAGGGGTGCAGCACCCACAGACTCCAGGCGACCTATTCATGTCCACTGAGCGGTGTGTGTGTCCATGTGCGCTGGATCCATGTCGTGTCCTGGTTGTTCGTGCAGTTCCGTCCATGTGGGTGCGATGCACAGAGCCCATGCCACTGCCTCCCACGATGCATGCGGTGTTCCTGGATGTGATGGGGAACAGTGTGCATGTCCCGGTCATATCCGATGTCATGGCGATGTCGTTGATGGTGTGGTTACAGTTGCCGGTCGTTTGGTATGGCTGTTGTGGTGGTGACTGGCCAGTCCGTGCGGAAGCTGAGCATGGGTGCGGGGTTGGACTTCATAGGTCACTCGGGGAACCTGCGTTGTGGTCCGACGTATTTACAGGTTGTCAGGTATGCGATGCCGTCCAGCAGGGCTTCCATGTCATTGGTGGTGTACATGTTTGCCAGCCAATGAAGCGGATGGTGGCTGTCAAGGTGTTGTTCGTAGGTTGTCCCTTGGAGGACCATGATGGGGCATGCTGGGTGACATTCGATGTAGCTGTTCTCGATGATCCGTCGTGTGGAGGCACAGTGGTTCCATTTCAGTGCGCGTGCGATGTTGGCCACATACGCCATGCCCCCATAGGCAGAGCAGGCCCTGTCGTGTGCGTCCAGAGGGAGGAGTAGTGGTAGCAGGTCCACCTTCAGACATGCCGGGTTGGAGAGGCATATCTCGACGGGATGCTGGTAGGGACACCTCCGACAGTAGAAGACGGGCATGACGCAGCTGAACAATGTGATGCGGTAAGTCAGTCGGTAACTTACGTTCAGCAGGGACAGGAGATCGCATCCCAATGTATGTATCATGTTGGTTTGGTACAGCTTGAGCTGTTCGGCGTAGTTGGGTAGGTGTGTTGCGGTTGCCATTTCGCAGCGGTTCGTAGAGGTGGCGTGCTCCGGCTGTGTGTGCAGTCTGCAATGTGCACGCTCCGGGGTTGCTGTGAGCTCTGTGTAGTCGTGGGGAGACAGGACTTGTGTTCTGTTGGCTTGTTTGGAGGACACGGGCCCTCTTCCCACATGCTTCTCAGACAGTTCAAGGTCAGTGCTGTGTGACTCCTTCCAATTAACTTGCATGTGGCCGACATGGGGGAGTGTTTTCTTCTTTCTTCCCCGTCCGTTGTGTGCTTCTGTGATATGCGCTATCTGCCCTGTGGTCGGTCTCCTCGGCATGCCTGTGTTGGTATATTCTTGGACAATGGCTGTATTCACCGGCTTCTGTCGTAGGGCTGTCGTTTCGGTGTTGGATTGGAAGGTCATTCAGTGCTGTCTGCTCTCCCTTGTGTGGGCGGCAGGCTGCCTTTCCGCTCTGCGTTGGGCCTTGTGTGTGGATGTAATTCTTGGGCCACCTGTTGTCGGTCCCCGGGCTCTTTGGTGTTCCGTTTCATGTGTCTTGTTCATATGTGCAGGGTGGTATGGGTTTTTCAGTGTGGTACTGGCGTTCCTCTTCCCGAAGGGGCCCTGCTTCTCCTAGTTGGTGTTGCCGCCGCTGTGTGCTACGCCATGTTTGTTACACTGGGGTGTGTCCTGCAGTTGCGTGTCTTCACTGACATGTGTGCGTCGTTTGTGTGGCGTTGGGTGTTGTCCGTGAATTGGGCGTTGGGGACATGTCTGTGGCCGGCCTGTCACGTGTCATGTGCGTTCGGGGTGGGGCTGGTGTGTGTGCTGCTTGGTTGTGTCCCTGTGTCTGTGTGCGACGCATGCATGGCGCTGCGGTTGGCCTCTGCGTTGTGCGCATGTGTGGCGGCGTCATCGCCGCTTTGGGGCCGTGACGGGGTGGTTGGTTCCTAGTCCCAGGTGGTGTGTACACATGTGTTCTGCGATGTTAGGATTTGGCCTGTGTGTCATATGTGGATGCAATGGTGGATGTGTAGTGTGCACGCGCTGGTGGGGGTTGTCCGCTTTTTCCGCCCTTGCACTGTGTGCGCTGTTTGCGTGCACTTGTTGTGTGTGTGCCTACCTGCGTCTCCGCGGTACGTTGCGTCCTTGGTGGTGCATCAGCAGAAGCATGGGAAGGGCCTGCAGTGCTGGATTCATGCCCGGGGTGCCGCTTCTTCGTTGTCCGTGCTCGGCGTCCGTGTTTCCGCCTCTCTTTCACGTGCGGTGTCTCTTTGCCGTGGGAGCCGTTTGTTTGCGGCATCGTAATTTATGCGCCGGGCGGGACGTGTTTCGTCGGACGGTGTGTGTCAGTTGGGCTGCGCCGCTACGTGTGCGGGCGCACTTTGATGGCGGACGGTGTTGCTGGCTTGCCGGCGGTGTTTGGCCTGCTTTTCGCATCGTAATTGGGCGGGCGTGTGGACTGCTGCGTGCCGGCGGTAACTGGTGGTTTTTGCATCCGCCAGCACGGCGGTTGTGCTTCCGCCCGCCATCGTAATGGGCCCCTATATTTTTTACAACTATATTTTGGATTCGATATTTTTGTACTTACCTGTTTGTAGATAGGGATTCGATATTTTGGCATTCTATTTTTTTACCTCGATATTTTTGTAGGTCGATATTCTTCTCATCGATATTCTGTCAGTGATCCGCAGGAAGGTGCCCCTTCCTGCACCAAAACAATCTCCCCATGACGCAGCATCCTTGCACCATGGTGCAAGGGTGCCTGCGCCGGCGCATGGCAGCTGTTTGTGCGCCAGCGCAGGGTAGAGTACAGGAATGCAACATATTATTGTAAATATGTCTCATTCCTGTGCTCTGAAAGTGACTCAGTGCGGCGCAGCCAATGGCTTGCGGAGTGCACTGAGTCACTTTCTCGTAAATCTGCCCCTATGTTTTTGCACCAAAATGCACCTCAAAGTGTCTTAAGACTCCTGTTTTTCTGGGTCATGAGTGATATTACATCTAAAAGTAATTTTGCACCTATATTGTTTGTACTTAAAAGTGTTCCTGCTGATGTTATGCAAAGGGTAATTTTGAACCTAAATGTGATTTTACACATAAATATGATTTTTGTTCTGAAATGTGATATCACAATCCTGTTTGCGCCAAGGGTGGATTTGCACAAAAGGTGATTTTAGTCTTTTAAGTCAAAAGCTGTGATTTTGCAAATAAATGTGCTTTGTGCTGTGCTTTCTAACAGTTTTCCACACTGAATACGATGTGGCGTCTAGTGTGATATCTTAGTTTCACATTTTCTCTCTGTATTGAGATAAACCTCACAACTGCATATTGTTGTTGTCTTATTTTATTCAATATTCTTCGCAAGACTAGTAGCCAACACTTATTTTTTTGTGAACTTGTTATAGCCATCATTCCTAAGACATAAAAAGCTTCATATGTGGTCAAGCGCCAGCAGCCATATCACGAGCAGACGCAACGGCTCAACGCAGATGAGCACCTGTATTCTTGTATTCTTTACAACTTTCGGTATTCACAAAGGGCATTTACGAGTAGTAAATGCTCTTTGTGTATACTGAAAGTCGTAAAGTTAGACTTTCGTCTCACATTACCTTTGCAAATCTATTCTCAAAGATCAAAATAAATCTCTTTTTGGAAAAAAACATACTATCTCAAGTTATTATCACCCTATATGAAATGAGAAAGGCATCAACTACTACACAAAACATCTATGTTTAATTTTTTCTGCAAACTCTAATTCAACTTCCCAATTTGCCCTCACCAAAGACTGATATGGGTGCATTTTCACTCACAAAAACCCAGGTTTGGCTCATTCTCCATACCACTACCTAGCCACAAGGGCACAGAATTCTGGGTCGGGTAAAGCAGAAAAACTGATGTGGGTTAATCGACTTTATGCATAAGATGTTTTTGGAATGCAAACTAATTAACTCATTAAACTCCTACTCCTTACAGTTCCTCAACATGAAGATTACAAATGCACTTAAACCACTGAGACTGGCCATCCTCTACAAACCACCCGAACGCAAAAAGAGTTTGGATGATGGTTTCCTTTTAAAAGCACTGATCAAATCACCTCTTCTTGTGGCCACATTTACTTGGGCTGTTTCTACTTCCACTGTGAAAAGGACAAAGGGTTTCCACGCACGTTCTTCCTCAAAAGCTTCCTATTGGACAACAACCCTTTATAACATTCCACTGTCCTAACTCACAATAAATGGTCTAGTCAAGACCTGAGTTTTATAAATAAATACCACATATAAACTGTTAATCATCTCCAATAGGAATGATCAGTCCACTTCACCAGTCCTTATATAAGTCAACCTAAATGCACCCTCCCCATACAAAACCACAGACGAAAATGGTAAACATCGATAGATCTGAAACACATTGACATCTTGCATTGGCAAAGTAGGTCTTTTTTATGCGTTAGACCTTTTTTATGTGCTAACACCAGCAAACACAGGCATGCAAAATGCAGCTTCTCTCTTTTTGAGCCTCCTATGTCTGCTGATGGAGTGTAAGTTTCGTATTTCATTTTACTCATCTGTAGGGGTGCATCATAATCACGTGTAGAGCACTCCCGCATATAATCCTGTCTTGTGTAAATGTGAGTGTTAGAATTGTGAATGCGTTCATGTATCTATGTGACATATTTTATTTTACTGACAAGTAGTATGAGGAGTTAATGTAGGAAATAAATGTAGTTAGCAGAAAGCGTTAACAAGAAGAAACTGTGTTGTAAAGTTTGACGTTCCTCATGTACTAAATGTGTTTAATAATGATTCTTTCCATAATTAGGTGAACGTGTTAGTCGAAATGTAAAGTAGTAATGCAAACTCGTAATGCTTAAGTGCTACATTCTTATGTTAGCCAAAGCTGTAGGCCTGAAATGCAAACCCCTGACAAACTCTCGCTTTAGGATTTATGTTCTGAATTTCATGTACACTCTGGAAGCTGTTTTTCTCACGTTTTGCATTGCAGGTGAAGAAGCATTCTCTTAGGCAAATTAATGTCTTTGTTTTAGCAGCTAGGCAAGGAGAGAAGAAGTTACAATTACATGGCTTGAGGGCGATAAGGGAAAAAGTCGGTTTCACATGGGAAAAGGCACAGGAACCAAGGACGAATTGATGCAAAGGATGTACATGGAGAACATTGTGGAAAAGTAAGCTCATGACTTTACCCATTGTGGAGTACATGTGAGAAGTGTATCATGGGAATTCTACCTGTGGATAACTGGTTATTGGAATTATGGATAGAGCCCACATCTTGCTTTGCCTTTGGAGAGGGAGCATCTCAGAACGAGCTCTTCTTCTTGTGATGGTGGCTTTATGCTGATTGACCCATCTCTACTGTGGAGAGACTTCTTAGGAAGACTCCGCGACTGACACCTTTTCTCCTGAATTGAAATGCTTACTCGTTACATTAACGTAGGGATGTCACCTTAGCGATAGAGTAGGGATAGATTTAAATGCTCTTCATTCGCCAACCCTCGAAGCAGGAAAATTTGAACTCTTGCTTCTTGATTATCTGTAATCTTCTTCTTGAACTAATAGTTCTGGTCATGTTGCACCATCTGAATGGGTGCGTAGGTTTGGCTTTATACTGTTTCATTTTTATTTCTATATCCTCGTGTTGAGGTGGGTCCAATTTTAGTTGTTTTTGGCTTTGTGATAAACCTAACTAACCTTCCTCAATTCTCCTTTGGTTATTATGTATCAGGAAGCGGTATTTCTAAATGGACTGTGAATTAATGATCTTCTCCCCTTCACTCTTTCATGCTAGTTAAAATACCCATCGAAGTGTGTCCCTAGAAAAGTTCCAGAACAAATTGAAATGGCCCTTTCAGTTGGTAGCAAAAGTAGGATGGTTCACACATGAAGTCCAAGAATTGAGATTTGAGTTACAGGTCCCGAAGTGGCCTAAGATACCAGGATATTGAAAGATGTGGAAGACACCACAATTGTGATTGTCTGACTGGAGAATTGAGGAGTTGTCATGAGACGTCATCGGCAGTTCCACTTAAGACAGGGAACTTTGTGTGAATGGAACGTATGGGAATCGTCTAGTGGACCTAGTGTACAGGGGTTAACTATACCGATTCGGGTGATCCACACTGATTGAGGGTTGCCGTGTGGGAATGCTCTTGAGTGGTTGATTTCTATCGATCTTTTAGAAGGCAGACAATTACGGACTTAAGACGATTGTGTGAGTGAATGTGTACGAAGAAATTGTGAAGGACGGTGAGCTGCTGTGAGCATTGAGAGTGGCGTCGGATTGTTCAGTGCTGTGATAGGTCAGTTGGTGTAACGCCACGCTGGGATTGATTGGTGGTCATCCGGAATTCTCTGTGGCTGACAAAAGGTCATTTCACCATATTGATTGATCAAATATTGAATTTTTTATTGGGGAAACTATTGAAAAGTGTCAGAAATCATGCAATGCTTTAGGGTGTTCCGGGATCTCTTCAGAGGTGATGAAGGGGTTGTTACTCGAGTGGGCAAAGAGTTGCCACCCGAGGATACTCCAGCTCACTATATGGTGACAAAGGTTGGGCTCCATACTATAATTTGGCTTCAAAAGTGGCACAAAATTACTCAAAAGAAGGTTGAATTGTCATTTCCATGCTTTGGCACATTCAGGCTAGAGGTATTGAACAACCCTGGGCGTAGTTCGCGTAGTCGCGCTACGCGAAGCTACGCGAAGACGTCGGAGCGCTACGCGAGCAACGCGAGCATGCGTAGCTGCTTGGCGCGCCCGTTCGCGATGCGTTTTTCTTGCTCGGGAACGTGTTGTTCGTGTTCGGGACGCTGTTTGCGTGCTCGGGGGCGCGAACTTACCCATGCGGTCGCCTATGGGCGCGGCCATTTTGTTTTTCACTTGTCCCGCCCGTTCGCGATCCCTTATTTCCTGTTCCGGGTCGCGTATAGCGTGCTCGCGATGCGCATTCCATGTTCGGGAACGCGTTGTACGTGTTTGCGACGTTTTTGCGTGCTCGGGGAGAAATATCGCGCGAACTTACCCATGCGGTAGCGATGGGCGCGGCCATCTTGTTTTACCACTCTATGCTATGGTTCTGGGCCTGCTTTTCTATCCTCCCTCAATCTTTGCAACCCTTAGTTTTTTACACTGTTTTTCAATTTTTCTTTATTTCTTACCTATCTCTCTCTCTGCCTAAGTCTATATTTTGCATTTTTTTCTACTTTTTACTGTGTTTTTTTACTTTTCAACTGTTTTATATAACTTTCTTCTTTAAGCTCCTACTTCTTCCCCTAACTTTATTTTTCCCTTCTAACTTTTCTTTTTCACCTCCTCCCACCCCAGAACCATGGCGAAGGGTAGCAGCAGCGGCTCAAAGGGCAAGGCGCGTGCGCCAATCGCCGCCTGCCTTGCGGCAGACTGCGCCCTGCAGGGGTGCAAGCCCTCCAGCTGTTTACGGAGGAGGAGGTGGCCGCCCTTGTTTTTTTTATTCAGCGCCACCTCCCCTTGACCTTGGCAGCAGGCGGCAGGCCAGGCTCCGGTTACCCGACCCAGGAGCGTCACTGCCGGTGGGCGAAGGTGCGTCGGGCAGTGTTTCGCTGCTCCGCGGTCCGGCGCACCCATAACCAGCTGGCCCACCGGTGGTCAGACATTCTTGACCGGGAGCAGGACCTGTTGGACCTGCTAGGTGTCGAGGTCGTGGGGCTTGGTGAGTAGCCAATATATATAGTAGTATAAGTATTGTGATTTGTGTATACATTTTTTACAAATAACAAGAATAATGCTGCTTACATTGCAGGTAAATTACGTTTCAAAATCTTCTGTGATTGTAGGACACAGGTGCTGGGCGGTACTCTTACTTTTTGCAACTTTGCGCTCGCTTGTCATTATTATGTAAGAGTTTACTTTAGAGAACTTCAGTTAGGTAATGCTATTGCTAGAGAGACTGTAGTCCTTCCTTTGCGCTCCTGTCAAATAGTGGTGGATGGATTTGATACTAGGTTTAGTTACTATTAGTTGATAATTTTTGAGCGGTCTGCGTGACGCATCCTCTGTCACTGAGTGCTGCTTACCCCAGTCCTTAGTAGAACCTTTTGTAGTTTGTTTAGTGAGTGGTACTGGTAAGCTTAGCTTAGCAGTGTCAGTCAGCTGCAGAACATCAGACGCAACCAACCAACAATTTGGTGTATGCATTATGCACTGACTTTATGCATGTGTCCTCCTTCTCATCTATGCATTTTTGATGGAAAAAAAAATGGAAATGCAGGCTTAATGAACAATTGGCCCGCCTGGAATAGGTGGGCTAGGTCAGGTGGTACTTAGGCTTAGTTAGTGTTCTGGATTTTATTTGAATCAATCAGAATGGAACACTGAATTAGTGTTCCCAAATAAGTAGACTGTCCGTGAATCCCGCAAGCCAGTAGTCGATCGGATTAGATAGGTCAATTTTATTGCAATTTTTGTTTCCTAAAACGTTTTTTGAGCGTTTTTTTAGATAATTTATTTGTTTCACAGCAATCATTAATGTTTGTGTCTTTCTTTTTCTTTATTATATCTTACATGATCACTGATCTGCAGCACCCAGGGGCAAGAAGACGGGGTCCGAGTCGGCGGGACAACCACCAGAGGACCGCTCCTCTACCGAGGGCCCTGCTGCTGGTCCCAGTAAGTCCTCCAGTGGTTATATTAACAATTATATTGCCCTAACTTTTACTGGACCTTATTTTTTCAGAACTATTAATTCTGGCTCCACTCCCTAATTATATTTTTTACAAAAGATTCTTTGATCTTGACTTGACTATCTGTTTCTAAATTCTGGTTATCCCTGCCTCTAAGTTCTAACTGCCTCTGCTATGAATGTCTGTACTCTGTACTACTACTATTAGTCTGTCGCTAAGCTTGCCCAGTTTGCATTGCCACTCTTTATTGTACGGTTTTGAATAAAACTCAGATTGACCAATACTAATAGCTCTAGCCACTGAGTCCAGTCCTTTCGGTTGTCCTCTTCTAGGCTTCTTAATCTTGAGGCTTTGACAATTACCACAAACAAAATGCACAACCAGATATTTGACTATTTTTGATAGGATATAGTACATACTACTTGGATTCTGCACAGCCCCATGCAGAACTATGCACAATGAAATAGGATGTTGGTGATGCGAGTTTGGAACTTGGACGTTCCTCACACCTCAGTCAGAAGTGAACCCACAATCCCCTGAACGACTAGCTAGTGTCTCATTAGGTCCCCGAACCCCCACCCGAAGATACCCAATGATTATGATTCCACAACCCAGAACATAACACCCTTTCGCTCACTCACTCGTGTAAGTCCACCACCACACCAAATACCACAGAGTCTATGTGTAAGTTCAAAAGGTTTATTTTCAAATAACAACCTCTGTATGTTGTTGTTCTATAAAATTCAGTGTACTCCAGCCAGCTCCAACAGCAAAATGCAAAAGATTAAAACAATAAAAATTGTTGCAACAAGTGCATGATGATATAAGACAAAAGATCTGTGTGAATTCTGGGCGACTCCTCACCGTAGAACGTAGAATTACTGGTTACATGCATCATTCATAAGCTCTGCAAATCTCTGGTTCGTAGAAGGGAATCCTCTGCCTGAGAAAAATGGTGCGTGTTAATGCAAGCATTTGTCAGTCCTGCCAAAAACTGTAACATGTTACCTATGGCTAAGTAATACGGACTAACCGAACTCCATAACAAAGTGGCTTGTTTTTTGACCTCTTGTACGCAACGCTCAGACAGTAGCTGTATGTGCTCATGTGGGCTCAAAAAGGCGTCTTACTGTTACTGCACAACAAGCTGCGAGGTAACATGCGCAAAAGACATGAAGCGAAAAATGGTTGCATGGCTCAGGCTAACTTTGCAAAGAGTAGAGTATAGTATAATAATGACCCTAAGGACCATAATAACACTACTAGTGTCTGTCTACTGACTGTACTCTAGTACCCGATTTGGACTATTGAATGTGATTTATAATAATAATATGTATGTATTAACTTTTTTTTCAATCTTGCTAGTGAAAAAGAATAAATAGGGGGAGGTGTACAGGCATCTAAAAATGTGTCATGTTTTTTCTAGGCGTACTACCGACCACCAGTGCCGGTGGGGCCAGCGGCGATGGCGTTGCGGCCATTCCGGAGGGGGCAGGAGATGCAGCACCTGCAGGAGATACAGGGGTGAGCCAGCAGCAGTGGCGGGCGGTGGTAAGTTATATTCATGACTTATTGACATTGCACTAGCTGGAAGGGTGTGTGGAATGGACTTCACTCACTGTACTGTTGTTGAGACTTATTAGGTATGAAGTTGTAGTGAACATTATACAACGGTTAATAAAGAAGACACCCTTTACTTAGCATGAGCAATGCAGTAGCAATAGCATTACCAGCGTGACTTCATTAACCAATGGCCTCTTATATCTGACTCCAACTCAGCTGTGAAAGTTTTATGGAGGAGACTAAAAGTCAGATCAGATGACCTTGATGGATGTGTTGAACACAAAGGGAAAGAAGGGTGGAAGGAGGAAGGGCGGGCTAGATTTAATATGACGACTGGCAGAGAAGGATACGTTGGAAGCATGGATAGGTGGCTGATAGGAATCAGATGCATGTGTTGTTGAAGGATGGGTGGGAGGTGAAAGAAGAATGGATGCCTGCCTGGGTGGGCGACACAGTATGGGTGGATACTGTGGATAGCAAGAATCATCAGCGGTGTTTGGGTGAAACTCAAAGCCAAGGCAAGCAACGGAGTGAGTGGACGCATGCGTTGTTGTTGGTGAAACAAAGTAACGTTTGTGGAGAGATTAAGAAGAATGATTGACATTTACTTAGAATGGATGGATGCCTGTATGTATTCATCATAGACAGCATAGGTGGAGACTGTCACGGGATGCACAGTTTTAGGGAATGTTAAAGAAACCGCGCCAGCGTAGCAAAGCCGATGTGGGGAGGGGCAGGGTGGGGGTAGTAGTAAACAATGTATTACGCGGGCAAATACAGGTAACTTTACTGTAACATACAAATAAATAAAGTGAATTTCATTGTGCGCACTGCACCGCCAAATGCGATGCAGTGTGCGCAACAAAATTAGTTTAATTTATTTATATGTTTACTTACCTGTAATTGGCCGTAATCCATAGTTTACTACCCCCATCCTGCCCCTACCCACGTCACCGCCCGGCCGAACTCCCCGAGTCCCACCACCGACCGCTACTGACCTTATGTCGTTGTCCCATATAAAAGCAACGATCATTGGATCAGATATATAATCTGCCTTTTTGTAGTAGCCAAGGCCCTGTGAAATTGAGCAATTGCCCTCCATGTAACAGAGAGAGTATGGCCAGTGCCACCCGTAATAGAAAAATACGAGCTTCCCACCTGCAAACAGTAGTAAATCAAACTAATGTGACTCTGCGTCATGACTCGTATGTTTGTCTTGGGTTCAAGCATAGATGACCGAGCTGGCAATGCCGGCTACAACCAGGTTATGTCATTTCGCTAAACTAGAGATAAGAAGAACACTGGTGTACTGTGTACTGGTTGGAGTCCATAGTGCTAGTATAATGCCTGAAACTCCCACAAATGTTAGAGGCCGAGGAAGTGGGAGGATAGATAGATTATTACCACAAATGTTATGTACTGTGCTTCTTGCTAGTGCTACTGTGCCATTATGTGTTGAATTAATTTTGTGTTACTGTTTAGGTAAGAGTACTGGTTACAACAATATTTTTTTCTTTCTTTTCCCAAGACAAACCATCGCGGAAGGAGTTGGCAGTCAGGGCCCGGCGCCGGAAACTGGAGGCCATATGCCAGGAGTACCGGCGGCTGGTGGCTCAGGCGGAGGAGGAGGAGGAGGCGGCAGCAGCTGCAGCCTCGTCCGATGCCCCGGGCCCCAGCCAGGCCCCAACTCCAGCGGTACGGCGCCGCGGTCTGGTAGCCGCCCGCCGCAATTCACTAGCAGCCAGCACTGCTGTCCCCCATTGTGGATGCCACTGCAGGGCATTCCGCAGGAAGATTCTTCCTCCGGATGGCACGGCAAGAGGAGCAAATGGAGGAGCGGGTGAAAATCCTGGTGGACAAACACCTCAAAGCCCGCCGATTATAACATCGAGGACCCTGTTGCTTTGCCCCTTTTATTCCTTGTTTTGGTGGGTGGGAATTGGGCGTTGGGGTTTCCGGACATTCTTTGGACTTTTTCGTTTTGGACATTGGTTGGGGTTAGGGAGAGGGGTGGGTCAGGTGTGGGATAGTTTATTTTTGTTAGGGTAATAAATTATATTTATACTTAAACATACAATGTTAATGTTTTGTGGGGGGTTACTGTTTTACGAATTAACGTCACATTGGTTTCCTTGCTGCTGCAGGGCCGCAGCCAGTGTTTGATTTAAATAATCTGCCGATGATGTATAACAAACAGATAGATGCGGTACCCCTCACTGAGTTATTTGTCCTACTAGTATTCTACCTCCCACCAAACTTATCTTACCTGTGATTGATGATGACTACGTTCGGCACAGCGATGGCTGCATGGTTTCAATAGAGAATGTAGAAGATGCCATGGTTGTGGTGGTAGTAGTAGAGTAGACACTGGCAGTAGCATTTGCTAAAAAATAAAAAGAGACAGTCACTTGCCTGAGAGCGACTGTGGGAGGAGTAGTCGCACGAAGTAAAATACAGTACAGAAGACGACTGCCAAACAAACAATATTGCAGTTGCAACTGCTAAAGTCAAATTAAACATAATGGTGGCGGGGACAGCCTAGTACAAGAAGTTATAAACTGTAGTTGTGCTGTCGAGTGAGTCACTTAACTTAACACAATCATAATTCGTAACCTTTACTGCTGTGTGGTAGGAGTTTGATGATTAATCCAATCAATAACGGCAATTAATTATGATGTACTACTATTAGCCGGTGACGGCTTGCACATAGACTGAGCATGGGTGGGCAAGCAGAAGAAGCTCCTCGCCCTGCCTTGCAATTGAATTAGTGTTGCTTTCACCACATCTGCCCCAGCAAGCGTGTGATCAATTGGTGTACATTTTATGTAGTCACATCACACCTCAATATAAATCACAGCCCGGGGAAGAGGGTTAGGGTTTGATGAATGGATGGGAAGGGGGTTTGGGGAAAGGTTTGAAAATGAAAAACAGTACGCATGGACAACAAAAGCAAAGCGCAATCTTGGCAGACGACCATGATCTTATCCAAAAAATCTATAAAGGGAGAAAAGGGAAATGCATGCGTTAATGATGATGAAGATTAGATAACTTGATGGTTAATGAGTAGTACTTAATAACTCCTACTAGACAATTAGACAGTACAGGGCACCAGTATATTCTATGCAATTTGCCTTGCCTGTAATATGCCCTCAGAGACCCAAATTCCATGTTGTACTGGGCTTACTTGTAAAGATAGCAAAGACAATTAAAAAACATTTGTAGGGATCAATTAGCAAACAAACACACAACACACAGTCCTAATGATTGCAGAGAAAAAAGGATTCAAATTAATTAAAAGATGAATGATGAATGATACTAAAGTTACTGTATTATCATGCTAAAATTGTGGAGTTGAATCTCGTCCTTCCTCTTGGTCCTATCTTCCATGGACGCTCCGCACATCAATCTTGGTGGCCTTCCTGATGCCGATTGGTAAGGTAAATGTGAGTTGTGTCTCCCAGTATAGCAAGCACAGGGTAAAGGCTGGCCTGTAATGTCTAGATGGAAAAACAAAGGGGTATTGAGAAATCAATGAATAAAAAAAAACATCATTTACGGTGGAGTCCAAGAAGAGAAGAGAGAACACTTTCAGAGTGAGGCGGCTTGGATATATCGTGTAGATTCTGTTTACAGCATTAAGCTACAACAACAACAGGACAGAACAGGCCCACCACAGCACCAGCCCGTGACCCAACCTCCATTTACCTTAATTTTTGACATAGCCAGACAAAAGGCATACACAGCAACTTAGCATTTTCCTAATTAAGTGACAAAATCAATGCGCCGCTGACAGTCATCACTACACTCGACTACACCACTACATGGACATGTAGGTCTGCTGTGTTTACTACTTTCTTGTTGAATTGTTGTGTTTATGTTTACCTTATGCCACTTCATGAAATGCAGTTATTCCTTGAATCATCTCCGATCCAACTGAATGACTGCGCGCAAAAAGATAGTATGGTCATCATCATGGTGTGGTACGTGTTGTCCAACTACAACTCAGTCTGTAGTGACTCCGAGTAAGTCCATATTCCATATTAAAAAATTGCAACAGATATTGGCCTGCAGTAGTAGGAGTACAATTTGGTTATTAAACAACAAGAAGGGAAACATTGACTGTCACTGACTTACTTGAGTCACTTTGTAGATTAACTAGTAGAGTAGAGTTCGACTTCATGCACAACATCAACAACAAACAACAGCAATCACTCAGAGTCTGCAAGCATCCAATGCATTCCATCATTACCTGTCTTGCTCTTCTCTTTGGCTGTCAGATCATCAGATGCCTAGTTCTGACATTTTTTTTTTTTTTACGGGGCAGTGGCCTCATCATTACTCCAGTCCACATTCATTTTGAGTGTTAGGCGCTGTTTCGGTTTTCGTCTTATTCATCTGTGGCACTTTGTCACAGTTTAAGTTGCTTCCCATGGTCAGCACTGTGATTATGGGCCGCGGCCTGTGTAGCGCTCATTGCTGGTCATTTGAGTTTGCACAAATGTCAGCAAGTTTCTTCGAAGAGTCTCTTGTCTTTCTCTGCCAAGTACCTTCTGTCCTGACAGTGAGGACCTTTGGATGCCTGCTGAGGCTGTAGCCTTCGGACACTGATGAGTTTTGGCTCGAAAACAAAACGGAGGATAGCTATAGTAGTCACGTTTCACTTCTAATGGAGGCGGGACTGGTAAAGGCAACATTTCTTGTACTAATGTCTGGCTTGATGGAAATGTACTTGTGCGAGACAGGAAGATGAAGCAGGACTCTGAAGAGTGGACAGTTAAATGCACAGACGTGCAACTCCAATAGGGAAATAAAAAGAGAAGACGGTGGTGATGGTTTTGTTGTGATTTGATTTGAACCAGAAAGACAGATACACAGACACATAAAGGAAGGAAGAAAGCAACAATTTGAAAGCCTAGTTGTCAGGGAAGAGGAGCTCGTCTTCAAACTCTGGTGGTTCGGACAGAAGTAGGTCCTGTAACGCACTATTTACGTCATCCAAGTCGCTCTCCTCTTCCTGCTGTGATTCACGTATTTTGTAATCCGGTGGTATAAAGTGCTGATTCATTTTGATCATGGTTAACCTCTCCACGCTTTGGGCCGAGAGACTGGTCCTTTTCGAAGTTACAATGGCACCAGCAGCACTGAAAACACGCTCAGAAGAGACACTTGCGATAGGGGAAGCCAGATACTTTATCGCCAGCCTGCTGAGCACTGTCCATTGGCTTCTTTTCCCATACCAATACACCAATGGGTTTCGATCCATGAAGACCTCTGTTGGGTCATCCAGATAGGCCTGGACCATCCGCTCAATGTTCAGGGGTGCTCCGATGTGCTCGGCCTGTTTTGCCTTTGCATCAGCACTGGACTTACCATACCCCTGCTGTAGAAACCAATCAGTTGCACATTGTGCTGTGGATGATCCTGTTCTTGATGTTATTGTTGGTGTAGGTGACTGCTGGGAGGCAAATGCACTGCCCTCAGGCTCCGAAGTAGAACTTGACTCTGGATGTCCTGTAGTACTGGTTATGGCCTGGGGTGGGGGCCTGTAATTAACAGCCGTTCGCTTTCGAAAATAGTGGCTTCCTTAGCTATCAAAGTTTTGTAGTTGGCAACATCCACTTCCGAAAAAGGAATTACTGCCTTGCTGTTCAGAAATACTTTGTACCGTGGATCCAAAATTGTGGCACTAATGTAATGTGGTTGTGACAACATTTTATTTTTAATCCTTGTATTTTCCGATAAGCGAGCGGCTAAGGTCTCCGCCAAATGATATGCGTCTTGTTTGTCATCCACACCTGCGTACGTTTCAGACACATCCTTCAGCTGTTGCTCTAGCATGTGCAACAATGGGGTAGCTTGGCCCATAGTACAGTCCTCCCTGCTGACTTCACGTGTGAAGATCTCAAAAGGAAGTAGCATCTCAGTCAGGCATTTAATGAGGTCCCATTGAGCCATCTCAACGGTCATGCCTCTCACAGTAGGTTCCCCTAATCTTTGCATGACATAAGCATTGAGTGGTATGTACAGTTCAAACAGACGATCAAGCATGTAATAAGTTGAGTTACAACGTGTTGGCACCTCCTGGATGAGCGCTTTGACTGGCATATTATGCTCACGTTGAATGACCCTCAGCTGCTTCCGGGCTTTAAAAGAATGGCTGAAATGTGTGCATATTCTTCTGCAGGTGACCAGTAAGTTGCTGACTTTTGATTCATTTTTCAAAAAGTCTTGAACAACAATGTTAAGGCAGTGTGCCAAACACGGGACCCTGAAATAGCCACCATTGCGCATGGCCAAAACTACATTACTGCCGTTGTCCGTGGCAACAAAACCAATCGTAAGCCCTCTTGGGCGCAGCCACTCAAAGACCTTGGTGTTAAACTCTTCCAAAATGTTTGCAGCAGTATGAGATTTCTCCATGGCAAACATGGCTACAGTTGCATGCTTGCGAGTGGCATGAAAACTCTCTGCAGTATCAACACCAGCAGATACCTGTTCTCTAACCCCCGCAAAACTGATCCAGTGTGCAGTGATGCACATGTAATCTGTGGCTTGGAAACTGGTCCACATGTCTGTAGTCAGGTGGATACTGTGAACAGCACTCTGCTTCAAGGCCTTTCCTAGCAATTCCAGCACGTCGTGATGTAGTGCTGGAACTGCAACTCTGGCAAAATAGTAGCGGCTGGGAACATGCCATTTTGGGCAGATGGTTGACACAAATTCCACAAAACCCAACCCTTCAACAAAAGAAAAAGGGAGAAGGTCCAGTGCTAACATTTTAGCCAGCTTCGCATTGTACAAACGTGCTATAGGGTGGTTGCGTTCGTACTGCCCCTCACCCCCAAACATGCTGATAATGGTAGGCTGCATGGTTTTCCTTTCTCTTAGGCTCAACGCACTTTTTGGTAGTGCGGACCTGGTACTTCTTGGTGTCTCCGGCTGACTCTTACTCTTGTGCCACTGAGATGTTGCTGAAGATGTGTGCAATGTTAAGACTGCACTGCTGGGGTCAGGGACACCTTGTGTACCACTACCAGAGAGAATGTCTCCCTGTCCTTCCTCTTCCACCGTGATCGGATCTTCTTCTTCTACTCCTTTATCCCCACCAACACCAATGGTTGCAGTTTTTTTTATGGCGCGAAGGTGGTCCTCCCAGCTGATCAAGTGGTGTTTTTTCAGATGGGTCATTTGGCCTCCGGTACCATAGTTTGTACCAAGCTTACCACGACTAACAGAGGTATTACAAATGGAGCATATAGCAATGTTCTCCTCCTTTTCGCTAACCGTAAAGAAGTCCCAAACTGGGGAGCTTAACTTTGGCCTCCTGCTGGAGGTGCCACTTCCAATGCCGGATGATCTGTAGGGTGTGTGTTGAATTTGACTCTGTGCTGCTGTACCACTACCTACTCCTACAGAGGTGGTGGTTGTGCTGGATGTAGGTCGCTGCCGGGCCTTTGCTAATGCAAATATGGAAGCTGTAGGTCGTGTTGGTGTTACCTGTGGAGGTATGCGTGCTACATCCCTCGCAGCGATTTTGGATAGAGTAAGAATGTTGGTCTCCATCTCCTCGGGGCCGGGAGTGATGTTCGTGATGACTGGCTCGTCGTCATCATCATCATCATCTTGCTGTTCTACATCGACCTCCATAAGTGTAAGGCTTTCTGGAACCTTCCTTTTCCCTAGCTTGGTCTTGGAACGTGGCTCCCTCTCAGACTCAGTTTTTGGCTTCCAAGTGGCATCTAGATCATCAGAAGGGGGCTTGGCGAAGAACTTGATGGACTACCCTCCTTTTCCTTGCTGGGGATTTGGAAGACAATGGATCTTCTGAATGAGTGGCTTCTTCTTCTACCTCTGCATGAGGCTCAATTTCCTGAACTGCCCCTACTTCAGGAGGAACAACAACTACTATTGCGGGCGGTGGTTGCGGCTGTTGTTGTTGACCACTTATCTGCTGTGTTTCCTCCTGCGTTGATTGGGTACTACTTTGAGATAGCGATAAGTTTATCTCCGGCTCAGCATCACTGCTTTCCACCATTAGGCTGGCTACCTCTTCCCCACTCATGTGCTTGGGCCTGGGTTGGTGGGTTGGGTCCACTGATGCGGAGGTGCTGCCCCCAGCTTGCCCCCCGGACACCGCTGCTGCAGGCGTAATTTTTTTTCTCCCAAAAAGGTATTGGCCGGCACACCAGACTTCAGTGTCACTTGCTTCTTCTGTTCCTTCTTCTTCTCAATAGCAACTTTCTTGGTACTGGAGGACCTGGTACCTGCTTTCTTTGGGCCCATCTTCTTCAGATGTCAGCAGCACTCAGTTGCAGAGATGTCTGGTCAGGTCACACGTCACGTTGTGTTGTGTGTACAGCAGCAGGATGTCTGTCTGGAAGTGCAACAGGCAATGATGCGAGACACACCTCCTCCTCAGTCTTTGTGCACCTAAAAGAAAAAAGCCAGATCATCAGTCAAACATAGCACAAATCGAACAAAAAGAATATAGAACTTAGTGTGTGGTGGCCTCAATTATTAAATTTCAGAAACTCTGTGAACAACAACACACAGTGTAGCCATTTATGAGACGTTGACAACAAGGCCAGGGCTTTCCTGGCTACTGTGTAGTGCTAGTGTACACTCTGGAAGAATAAGAATAGTAAAGAACAAAAACTAAAATGTACTGGAGCATGTTTGGCCTAAATTTGTGCATCACGTGGGATGTATTATATAGCAGCATCAGGGAGCTGCAGCTGGCAATGGGGATGGATTTGGAAGCAGTAAGACAAGAGGAACAATGGAAAGACACGCAGGCCTATGTGGCAAAAACAGCACACTAATAACTACCACAACAAAATGGCCCCCAGAAACATGGTGACTCACAGGCACAAGGCACGGCAAACAATGAACTCAAGCAGGCCTATATATGGGCAGACAAAGGATGCCTTATAAAACACACACAGCTTTAATGCAAAAACTAAAATCCACATGGCTAAAAACACTTTGGAAAGTTAGACAACCACTACAACAACACAATTATAATTACACAGTACACACGCAAAAAAGGCATTTATTTAACACACCCAAAAGTGAAATAGTCAGACCCTCCAAAAAACCCACATTTCGCAATTCAATTGAATCAATTCAATGCCATCCATGGCCTAAATGATGTCAAAATTCCACAGACTACACAGAAACAGTTTTATGCACCCATGGTGACTACCTCTGGGCCTACTGGCATACTGGGCGGCAAGCTTGGAGGCCTATGGCAAAACCACAGTGGCTGGTTTAACAAAATAGCCGCCGCCCACATGGCCAGGCCACCAAAAATAACAAAAAAGTGTGGACAAAGGACAGGACCAGGCAGTTGGAGACTCTGGGCAACTTGCTACCTCTTGGAAAAAATTGTAAAACAAAAAAAATGACTCCTTGCTCACCAAACTACATCTAAATGACAACCTGAGGAGTTTTTTGTGCAAAATGAACTAAATCAACATTTTCGAGAAGGTTTAATGATGCTCGAGAGATATTGTTCGCCAGATTGTAAATTCTGCGTGTTCGGCATCGCGATCGTCACAAAATGTCGTTATCGCGCGCGAAACGTACATTGAGCGCGCAAGAAGATAAAAAGTGTAAGTCTGCGTTGTCGCGCAGTGCGGACTTGCCCAAAGTCCGCGAGCTGAACGCCCAGGGTTACCTACTGGCTGAAAAGGCCTATTTATTTAACAAACACCCAAAAAAATAAAATACGCCCCAAAAGCCACATTTTGCAAATCAATCCAATGCCATCCATGGCCTAAATTATGTTACAATTCAACAGACAACACAGAAACAGTTTTTATGCACCCATGAGGATGACTACCTCCGGGCCTACTGGCACACTAGGCCGCAAGCTTGGAGGCCTATGGCAAAAGCACAGTGGCTGTTCACACAAAATGGCCGCCAACACATGGCCAGGCCACCCAGAACAACAAGAAAAGGAACACAAGACAGACAATGCAGGCCTATGGCAAAAGCACAATGCCTGGCTTTACAAAATGGCCGCCACCCACATGGCCAGGCCACCCAAAATAACAAAAAAGTGAAGACAAAGGACAGGACCAGGCAGTTGGAGACTCTGGGCAACTTGCTACCTCTTGGAAAAAATTGTAAAACAAAAAAAATGACTCCTTGCTCACCAAACTACAGCTAAATGACAACCT
This sequence comes from Calotriton arnoldi, assembly GCA_963921515.1. NCBI lineage: Eukaryota > Metazoa > Chordata > Amphibia > Caudata > Salamandridae > Calotriton > Calotriton arnoldi. The sequence continues at coordinate 1,320,590 of CAWUFW010004512.1, forward strand.
GAGGAGTTTTTGTGCAAAATGAACTAAATCAACATTTTCGAGAAGGTTTAATGATGCTCGAGAGATATTGTTCGCCAGATTGTAAATTCTGCGTGTTCGGCATCGCGATCGTCACAAAATGTCGTTATCGCGCGCGCCAAAACGTACATTGAGCGCGCGAAGAAGATAAAAAGTGTAAGTCCGCGTTGTCGCGCAGTGCGGACATGCCCAAAGTCCGCGAGCTGAACGCCCAGGGTTACCTACTGGCTGAAAAGGCCTATTTATTTAACAAACACCCAAAAAAATAAAATACGCCCCAAAAGCCACATTTTGCAAATCAATCCAATGCCATCCATGGCCTAAATTATGTTACAATTCAACAGACAACACAGAAACAGTTTTTATGCACCCATGAGGATGACTACCTCCGGGCCTACTGGCACACTAGGCCGCAAGCTTGGAGGCCTATGGCAAAAGCACAGTGGCTGTTCACACAAAATGGCCGCCAACACATGGCCAGGCCACCCAGAACAACAAGAAAAGGAACACAAGACAGACAATGCAGGCCTATGGCAAAAGCACAATGCCTGGCTTTACAAAATGGCCGCCACCCACTTGGCCAGGCCACCCAAAATAACAAAAAAGTGAAGACAAAGGACAGGACCAGGCAGTTGGAGACTCTGGGCAACTTGCTACCTCTTGGAAAAAATTGTGAAACAAAAAAAAATGACTCCTTGATCACCAAACTACATCTAAATGACAACCTGAGGAGTTTTTTGTGCAAAATGAACTAAATCAACATTTTCGAGAAGGTTTAATGATGCTCGAGAGATATTGTTCGCCAGATTGTAAATTCTGCGTGTTCGGCATCGCGATCGTTACAAATTGTCGTTATCGCGCGCGAAAACGTACATTGAGCTGCGAAGAAGATAAAAGTGTAAGTCCGCGTTGTCGCGCAGTGCAGACTTGCCCAAAGTCCGCGAGCTGAACGCCCAGGGTTACCTACTGGCTGAAAAGGCCTATTTATTTAACAAACACCCAAAAATATAAAATACCACCCCAAAACCCACATTTTGCAAATCAATCCAATGCCATCCATGGATGCCCGGCCTACATGATGTTTAAACTTTAAATTCAACAGACACCACAGAAACATGCACCCATGGGTACCTCTGGCTCTAGTCCGGGCCTACTGGCTGAAATTCCAATCAAAGAAAAACAACTAGGCCCCTGCCGAAACTACAGGCCACAACAATACATTTTAAAAACTATGGAAATCCCACAAAAAATGTAGGTACAAACAAGCCCCAATCAAACAAACAAGTACACCAATTCTCCAACTTACTTGTAAAATCTCAAATCCAAGAGTCCTCAAATCCAATCCAATGATATGATGCAGCAGACAGACACAAAAGTGATCCTTCCAGCTCCAAATCCAAATGAAAGTGAACAGCACATGGACAAAGCACTGGGAGGAGCCTGCTGGACAGGAACAGGAAGTTTGAGAATCAGGGGCACTTCCTTCCTCTTGGAAAAAAAGAAAAAGGACTCCTTGCTCACCAAACTACATCTCTAAATGACAACCTGAGGAGTTTTTTGTGCAAAATGAACTAATTCATCATTTTCGAGAAGGTTTTATGATGCTCGAGATATATTCTTCGCCAGATTGTAGTTTCTTCGTGTTCGGGATCGCGATCTTACCAACACTGCCGCCGGAAGTCAGATCGCGTGTCCGAATGACGTGTTCGCGTTCGCACACTCGCGGGATCGTGCGGCCGGATTCCAAATCTCGTGGCGCCCGCGAACGGATAGGAAGTCGCGTCGGCGAACGCAGAATCACGGTAGGTCGTTACCGCGCGCGCGAGAACGTATATTGAGCGCGCGAAGAAGAAAAGCAGCTACGCTACGCTGCAAATTGCGTAGTGCACGGTAACTTCGCGTTCTACGCGAATCGCGAAGTTACCGAAACTTCGCAAATTCCGCGAGCGTAGCGTAGTTCACCGCCCAGGGTTAGTATTGAACCAACTTAGGGGGATGATGTTTGCAATGTGATCTTTGCCCAGACCCACACAGATTGAAGCGCTATATGCGTGGATGCGTGCAGCTCATGCTAGGCAGAGAGAGAAATATCAAGGGAGGATGAAGAAACCCATGAAGGCGTATCAGGATGCACAGTGGGATGCTGAGCTTAAGAGTTGGAGAGTGGATACCATTGAGGGAGAGAGGTTATATCCTGTATTGGTGGGGTATGGAGAATCGCAGGACAAGGACAAGGGGAGAACTGCGAATGGGAGTGACAGTAGTGATACAGAAGACAGCTTGTTGGATGGGTTGTTAGCTGAGCGTCCACCACCTTACAGTTTACATCATGGAGAAGTGGGACGAGGTCCTGATGGCACCGATAATGTGGGAGGTGTATCAGTCCCAGTGGCTCCTGATCCAGGGGTCATGGGAATGATATCCGCAGGAGCAAGGGGGACAGGAGTGTCCGTCTTGGGAGGTATGGAACAGAATGGTACCAGCGCTACTTCACGGTTGCTGGAAGCTCTTACAGTACCTTCCTGGAGAACAGATTGGTTCCAGCACTATCAGATCTATACCTATGGTAAGTGCCAGTTCGGATCTGCGAATATGGGAATCTCCTGTGAGAGGACAAAGTGGTTGAGGGACCTTAATAACAGCAAAGAAAGCCCAAATATTACGCCGAGCCATGATATCCTTAAAGCCGTAATGAAGTTAAAGCTAGTGGATGTGGTGAGAATGAAAATGGAACTAGATGAGATCATCAGTGGGAGTTAAGCTCCAGACAGAATAGAGATTTATGAGCCAGACGAATTGTTGTTTATGGCTAAGGACATCACCCGGAGGGCAAGACAAGCACATGAGAAGTTGTTGGATTTGGCTCAGGGGTATGGGGTAGATTAATCCTGAACAAAGGCATTGCAGGGAAACCACAGGCTTCCTTACAGTGTCCAAGAGATAGAGGAAAAGAGAATGCCTTGATTGAAGACGCACATCCGGGAACTGGTAGTAGGAATAAGGGCTTGGAGTATGCTGGCTAAGTGGGAAGAGAGGTGGTCGAGGAAGAAGAGCACAAGAAAAGTGACAAGATAGACACCTCCTCCAGGAGTGGCAATGTAGGGAATAGAGGCATACCCTTTGCGGGAAGTACCTACTGGAGGGTATGTGGGTGTTCATTAGAGTTAGGGTAATCTTGCTGTGCTCACTAATGATTTTCCAAGATTAAGAGAGAAATCTGCTGAGTGGTATAAACAAGTTGATCACTATGTTAAGATCTCAAAAGTGTTGTGAATTGATGTAAACACCTTGTTCGAAATTGTGGTCCCTAGTGATCTATGGTCTGCTTGTAAGATAGCTGTTGAGTGGCCTAGTGCTGAGCCAGAAAGGGACTCAGTAACTCGTGGCCCTTTGCTGTTGGTCATAAAAAAGTATGATCAGGTGATCACATGGTTGCAGTCCAAAATAACCCCTCAGGACATCGATTGGGTCATGATAAATCGAACGACCAAGGAACCTAAAGAGTCAATACTTGCCTATTATTAAAGGATGTTACACCCCTTCAAGCAGTACTGTGGGTTAGATACCCTGGACCCCAAAGACATGGGACAGTTTGTGTCCGAGTTTGTGACTGAACTAAGGTCAGAGATCAGCCTCATGATCCAACTGCATCTAATATGCTGGCAAAACAAATCCGTGGACGAAATCCTACGGTATGCCAGGCACTGCAGTGATGAGGTGGACTCCAAACATAGGAGAATAAAGGATAAATTGATGTTAGTCCAAATGTTTTAATGTCCAGAAAGGAGAGCAGGTGCAGGGGATGATTGGAGCTACTTGTGGTCGGGGGAATGCCCTAAGAGGCATACAAGTACAACAAGTTAGAGGGTCAACAGGTCAGGGCAAAGGGAGAGGTATCCCTATAGATCTGATGACAGGAATAGACGTCGCCACCCTAAATTAGTCCACTGTATGTCATGTTTGTTACAATATAGGACTTTGGAAGCAAGAGTACCACCTCAATCCTGCGAACCAAAAACAGGGAGGAGAACTCATCCAGATGGCAGATGGTGTGCACCAGTTACAGTCGGCCAAGATCATTTAATGCGGGAGGGAATCAGAACCCATTAGTGCAAGTGCCTGAGCCTCCGATAATTTCACAGGGCAATCGGACATACCACCAGATGTCCTTGATGAAGTCTCTGGATGGATTTGTTCTGGACCCATCCTTGCCTGAGAGGGGAGGAAGACTCTACACTTGGCGCAGTCTTAGAGGTAGACTAGAATGGACCCTACGTAGAAGCAGACGTTGAAGGTCATCCCATTACATTCTTGATTGATATTGGTGCTACCCATTCTACTTTGTATCTGCAGTGGCCCCAAACCTGCCCCTCTCGGGAAAATCGATCCATGTTCTAGAAGTCGCTAATAAAAGGATGACAAACTTTTTGACCGAAGAAGTAGCTGTGAAAATTGAATTCTTCCATGATCACCATCAGTTCGTGGTGTGTGATTCAAGCCCAGTGTGTCTGTTAGGGCGTGATCTGTTGTATAAACTGAATTGCACCATCTACTGCATACCAAAGGGAATTGAGTTGCAAACTAATGATGAGCACTTTGCTTTCAAATTGGCGAACCAGAACCTTTGCACTACCATGTTTCCTTTGCTGACAGAGGAAGACATGCTACTAGATCTGAGAGACATTGTCTGAGCAGTGGTGTTGGATTTCTAAGGAGAGGAAATCAAACTGATCGAGGAGTTGAGCCAGTTCGCATAGAGGTCAAGCCAAATGCAGAATTTCCAAGAACACCTTAGTACAATCTGGCCCCAGAAACGGTGGCAGGGATTATACCCGTAATTGAGTCCATGATTGCGCAGCACATCCTAAAAGAGATCATGGGAAGTCCGTGCAACTCTCCCATTATAGGTTTGCAGAAACCTAGTGGAAAATATTGCATTGTCAAAGACCTCAGGAACGTTAACAGCATAGTGATTCCATGTTGTCCCATGGTACCTAATTCATCCGTAATCCTGTTCCAGATTCCCTGTGAAGCTGAATGGTGTACGGTGATTGGCCTCTGCCATGTGTTTTTCTCTGCTCCATTGCAGGAGGAGAGCCAATTTTTATTTGCTTTCCGGCTAGAAAACCGTCTCTTAACATGGTGTTGTATCCCTCAAGGGTATTCCGAAAGTCCATCTATTTTTAAACAGATCTTGAAAAAGAACCTTGAAAGTCTGATTCTGGCCCGAAACTCAGAACTGGTCCAATATATGATGACCGTCTCATTACGTCCGAGACGCATGATGCTTGCAGGGACAATACCATTGCCTTACTGAACCACCTGGCTGAGAATGGGCATAAGGTATCTCCGAGGTAACTTCAGTACTGTCTAAATAAAGTACAGTACCTGGACCATCGAATTGAAAAGGGCAAGAGAAAGGTGTCACCGGAAAGAGTGGAGGCGGTCATGAAGATGAATCCGCCTAGTACTCAAAAAGAGGTCATAATGTTTTTGGGAATGGTTGGCTACTGTCGACAGTGGATTCTCAACTTTTCCCTGATGGCAAAACCTTTACAGATGCTGACCCACAAAGATGTGTGCGATCCGGTGCCTTGGGACAATGATTGCCTACTTGCCTTCCTGGAGTTGGGAGAGTGTTTGTGTAGCGCTCCGGCTTTAGAAATTCCTGATTACAACAAAGCGTTTTCACTGTTCTGTCCTGAAAGGGAAGGTTGTGCTCTATCTGTACCCACACAGACGCACAGTGGTGTATGTAGACCAGTGGCATATTTTTCAGCTACTCTAGAACCTGTAGCTTTAGCGTTGCCCAGATGTCTCAAATCCATTGCTGCAACAGGTGTCTGTATTGAACGATGTGAAAGCTTCTGATGATGAAAACCAAGACACAGCATTTTACAAATAACAGATTGATGAGGTAGGAGCAGGTGCTTCTTACCTCTGAGAATGTAACCCTGAAACGGCGTTCTGTGTTAAATCCTGCTACCTTGTTACCCTTTCCAAGTGCTGATAGGAAAGAATGTGAAGACCATGAATGTCTGGATGTCACTGAACTATGTAGAAAAACAAGGCCTGACATTGTCGATGGGCCATTGTCTGATCCTGATCAAGTCCTCTTTGTTGATGGCTCATGCTTAAGAGACAATGAAGGGAATCTGAGAGCAGTGTTTGCTGCCTGTACCATTTCTGGAGTGTTGGAAGCCGCTTGGTTACAGGAAGTATATTCTGCACAAGTGGCCAAAATCATTGCCTTGACACGTGCATGTCGCATCTCTGAACAAATCCAAGACAGGATCTATACCGATAGCCAATATGGTTTCGATGTGGTTCATGATTTCAGACAGCTATGGTCGCAGAGGGGATTCCTAATGTCATCTGGTTCTCCAATAAGAAATGTGGAGTATGTGAGACAACTAATGGAAGCGTTACAATTGCCAAGGGAAGTGGCTGTTGTCAAGTGCACAGCCCATGGAAAGGAAAATTATTTAGCAACTACTGGAAATCGGTATGCTGATGAAGTCGCACGCTAGTGTGCTTTTAATGCATGTGTTTTCAATGGAGAATATACCGGCAAGAGTACAGAGAAGACCAAACTCAATATGATGCTAGCTGCTGCTGACACATGGGATGAAGTGAGGCATTTGCAAATGGAAGTTACAGAGGAAGAACAAGTGGGCTGGGTCAGAGAAGTTTGTGAGCAGGGGAAGGATGACATTTGAGTGTCAGCTGATGGCAAGGCAGTATTACCGGATTGTTTGTTGCACCCAATGGTGAGGCAAGTCCATGCAGCAGCTCACATAGGAAGGGATGAGATGGTGAGATTGTTCAGGCAGACTTGGTTCAATCCAAAGTTTCATGTGATTGCGGCTGCTATATGTCATCAGTGTGTCATGTGACAACAAATGAATGTGGGAAAAAAGACTGTTGTTGCCTTGAGCTACATTGGCAGGTCATGGATCCCTTTAATTGGATCCAAATGGATTTTGTTGAGATGGCTGTGTGTAATGGTTTGAGGCACATTCTGGCCGTTGTGTGCTTATTTTCCCGATGGGTCAAAGCTAACCCGACTAGGTGATGTGATAGCCTCATGGTAGCTAAGTTATCGCTAAGAGACCTCATTCCTAGGTTAGGATTTCTAACTACATTGGAGTCAGATAGAGGCAGGCCTTTCCATAACAAAGTCAAGAAGTTACTGTGTACAGTTATGAATGTGGATCAGAAATTACATTGTAGCTACAGGCCAGAGGCATCTAGTATGGTGGAGCAGGTCAATGGTACCATGTAATTGAGGTTGGCTAAAGTGTGTGCTTCAACATCTTTGAAGTGGCCTGATGCTCTACCACTAGTGCTAATGAGTCTGTGCAGCATCCCTGATAGGAGAACTGGATTGTTGCCCCATGAAATACTCATAGGGAGAGCGATGCTTGTGAACATTTCAGATGATTTGGTTCTGGACCACTGTAAAGAATTGGCTGACGTGGTTTGTTCTGTGTCTCATCAGGTTGAAGCAGCGACTGCACAGACATCAAGGGATCTCTACCATGACCTGAAACCAGGGGATTGAATTCTCATCAAAAGACACATGAGGAAAAACTGTCTTGATCCCCTTTGGCATGGTCCATACTAAGTGATACTGGTGACTACGACTGCTGTGAAGAGCGACGGAGTGCTGAATTGGGTCCATACCTCTCACACCTGTTGAGGTTTAGGTACCTCTGATGAAACAGGTCCTCTCCCAGAAGAATTTCCTGCCATAACTGAAAGGTCACGGGAGGGGACAAGCCAAGCAGCATATGTACCTGAGGAAACTGGACACACACTAGGTCGATCTGAGGGGGGTCAAGCTACACAAGACCCTGGCATAGACTCTGAGGGAGACGGTACTGTTGAGACTGACAGAGCATCTGACTCAGTGGAAGAGACTGGCGTGACAAAAAGTCATGTGCAGGCAAGGCAGTAAGATGCTGTAGGTGAGACCTAGCCTGTGAGACAGAGGAGGAAGAACCTGAGACTCGCATCTGATAGAGAACTTGCACCAATAAGTGAGACTTCAGAGTAAGATCTGAGTGCGACTGAGCAGAACATGGAAAGTTCGAGGGGATCCAGAAGAGCTTAGTGCCTTGTGGGAGGTATTCCTCTCCAGAGTGGACTTATCTAGTCGCAAACGCCAGGGAGAGCTAGGTCCGAGATCTCGGGGTTGGTTATCGAGATATTGCTGAGAGTTTATGGGTTTAAAGTAAATGCACTTCTGTTGTTGACTGTTCCTTTCCCATCAACACTAAGTGGGTTACGGACTTTGATTTTGGAAGACGTGGAATTCCCAAGCGTTGGTGCGCCACAGTCTCATGAAGAGATTGCAGCATTGAGAGCTGAACTGCTACAACGCGTTATTGAGGAGATTGGCTCTGACCTGATAAGGGATGTGAATTAAACTATGAACTGTAAATAATTTTGTCTGAAAAAGATAACCTAGGCCAGAGTGGAAGAAGAATATATTAAAGGATTCCATCAAGAAAAAGAAGAAGAAATAGGGCTAGGTCTTCTGAGCTGTGTAAACATTGTAAAGTAGGGAGTGTTGAAAAGAACTTTGCAAGGCTTCAAGAGTTGGTCAAGAACTTTGTCATACATGGAGATTGGAGGAGAAAAGAGACTCTGTGTTATTCCTCTTCTCGTACAGTGATCCGAGCTACTCTAAAATGGAGTTTGGAAATTTAAATCGTAGGCACAAATGTATTGTAGGTGCACTCATTATTGTGGTGATTGTAGTAATAGCTGTAGTCATTATATAAAGTCAGTTTTAAGTTCACCCGAGAGCGAGGAGCATGGGGTGGGGGTACACAGGACATCCACACCTAGTCCTGCTGTCTCAAGGGAAGGTACACTAGGATCTGAGAAAGGCTTAATAGAGCAAACTAGTTGCTTCCTTCATGTAGACCTGTCTAAGGGAGATCATACATTAAATGCTTATGTTAGGTTGCTATTCGAGTATGTAGACACTATGTAACTTAGAGTTTATTAAGTGTGTATGCAATTACCCACATCAGTTGAGAGGGAATCACTTACCATCACTTGCCCTTGACTTATGACATTAGTTGTGGCTTACTCCTTAGTAAGTTCTATGGAAAGGGTCATTATGAGTACTAGTTCTCCAATTATGATGTGGTACTTTCAGAAATACCTGTATATAAACATTTGAATAGGTACCATTCCCAAAAGAGAATGGAAAATTATTTTACACCAATTTTAACATTAGACACTGCTTACGCGCATAGACATAATTTAACTTGCATACTAACAGATATAGAAAAGAAATTTATAGATCAGGTAGGAGATAGACATAGAGGATTAATTAACAATGTTGATAACAAGGACAAGGATTCTGACCAAGGAGGTGTTGGCTCATAAGGCTAAAGGAAGTTCTGGTCCAATAGCTCCAGATTGGCAACAGAGAGGAAAGCTTTGAATATGACAGCCTGAGAGTAGTTACAATTTTCTATTTGTAGGACAGAGTGTATGCGAGCATATATTTTTGGTCAATGGCCCTTGGAAGACATTTTTGCAAGAGTCAGTTTGCATGGTACCGGGAGCATACTTGGGGGTCGATTCCGATTCGGGCCGGAAATTTCTCCGACCGAGCCGGACCCGGAGAGATTTCCGACCGAATCGGACCCGTGCAGTCCGACCGAACGAGTACGATGCGGCCGTATGTTATCGGACTCGAGTCGGTCGGACTCCCATTGAAGTCAATGGGAGCCGGTCGTACAACGCGTACGCGGGCTCCCATTGACTCAATGGGTGCGAGTCGGACAAGGGCGCCCCCTACAGCGGGTACGCGGCGATGCGATTTGCGCCGTACACGCACAGGTAGGGGGGACCCATGGGTCCCCCCTGTGTGCGACTCGCGCGGCTACGCGTACTGGGGGGTCCGACACGGACCCCCGAAGTACGGCTCCGACAGCTCTTTCGAGCCGGAGTGCGCGGCTCGGTCGGACTGCTCGCGCGCGCGCATCGTACTTACCCGGCCGGGAACGTCTCCATTGCGCGGTGCGAGTCGGAGTCCGAGCGAGTCGGTCGGAGCGGTTCGAGTCCGAGCGAGTCGGTCGGAGCGGTCGGGACGCCCGGACGAGTCGGTCGGCGATTTCGCATCGTACTCGCTCGGCCGGACCCGCGTACGGTTCGGTCGGGAAACAGGGCTCCGAATCGGATCCGGTAAAGCCGAATCCTATTCGGAGCCCTACCGGCCGAGATCGGAATCGGCCCCTTTGTGTGTGGAAAGAATGCATATGTATGTTTGCCGAGCAAATGGTATGGTACCTGTTATTTGGCGGTTGTGTTTCCAAAGATATACCATGTGGTGGATTTTGAGAATCTTGAAGGAAGGTCGGAAAGCAGGGAAAACGTGGATTGAGGGCTGGAGAGGTTCTGGGAGACATCTTTGGAGCAATAATACCTAGTTTGGGAGTAGTGCTTAATGATATCAAGATTATAAGACTGTCTACCATAATGGATAAGTTATCTGTTAACACAGCTCAGTCTTTGCTACTCATTGATGGGGAGATGGTCTCGATAAGGACGATGGTGATGCAGAATCGCCTTGCACTACATTTTCTACTCGCAAAAGAGGGTGGAGTCTGTCGGATGCTGAGGGTCCAACAGTGTTGTATTATTTCCCTGAGAATGGTAAAGATCTGAGGAGAAATATTGGTAATTATCACTGATGTACATCATGAAATACAGAACTTGGCAGCCGAAGGAGTTTGGAATAAGATCGGAAAAGAATTTGGTGCAGTTGGAAGGTGGTTTATAAATTTGGGAAGTGGAATCTTTGGATACATCCAAAAACCGATACTGATTATTATAATCTATATAATTGTATTAGTTGGAACGATGAGGGCGTATAAATGAACTCCTTAAGGGAAAGAGAAAGAAGGATGGAAAAACTGCAGGACAGTTACTATGGGAATTTGAAGAGAATGGCGGAGTTCAGTCAGAGAAGGTTGACTACTATATCTGTTTTGATCGGTCTACTTTGCAAGGTGTTTTGAAGGCTATTGTGATGACTCAATGTCATCAGAGGGAGGAACTGATGGAGTGGAATTTTCATATTTCATTTTACTCATCTTTCGGGTGCATCACAATCATGTGTAGAGTGCACCCGCATATAATCCTGTCATGTGTAAATGTGAGTGTTAGAATTGTGAACCGAGTTAATGTATCTACTTGACATATTTTAGTTTACTGACAAGTAGTCAGTCAAAATACTTTATTCCCCTCAACTGAGCCATCAAAGTCATAGCAAATAAAAGAAAACCATATACAGTATTAAAATTCATAGGATTGAGGGAAACACTTGTTAAATATACTAAAAACAGATATTAAAAGACATCTTATACCATAAAAGAGTTATTCAATAATAAGATTGTACTTTATGGCACAGTGCAAATAAGTTAAGGCCACAACATGGGATCTCATTTTTAATGCTCAAAATATAAAGTGGAAAAACCACACTCTTTGTGCGGTGTAAAATGTGCAAAAAAGCAAAAAGTGCACAGTGCTTTGTTCTGCTGGGAATTCGCAGTGACAGCGAGGAAGAGACTAAAGCCACTAAGTACCTTTATCTGGGAAAGCTAACTGAAAGTGTATAGTTTAAAGACGGAATCATGTCAGAAGAAACTGGTGCCTCTCATTTATAATAATCTGTAAATAAAGTGCGGGGAGTGCAGGTAAGACCCTAAGTGTGTTTCCTAGGCATCCCGCTCTAGTCTCTGCCCAGGTCATTTGTGTTTTTTGATTAAAAAGTGCTTAAGTCTGAGTTAGGGGAATGGTCAACAGACTATCTGGGTTAAGATAAACATTTGGGACACCATGGGTCATATTCTCAAGAACGTGTGATAACCACTGCAAGTGTAGCTTAACGCAACCCTTCACATCGCAGTCTATCGTGGAAAAACAACTCCGTGTTAACGTGGTATTCACAACACAGCGGCCCCATGCGATAGTCCCACGCTAACGCGTTAAATGAACGTGTTAAAATCAACGCGACGCCTAAAAAATGCGAAACACGAACGCAAAAACAGTAGCAATGATGTCAATCTCGATACAAAAATCAGCGATAACCAGCGATAGGCCTGCAATTCCCATGCGTCATGCGGGAAAATGCACCATAAAAACAGAGAAAAAAAACAGTGAGATGACAATGTACGAGCACAACCACACATCTGTGACGTAGAACTGTCATAGGGTTTCTGCACACACAGAGCTATGCACAGGATAATAGGACCTCGGAATATAGTGGTGAGCCTACCATAGACCTTAGCACCTAAATCCCCAACCCAACTAGCCTTAGCGTCCCATTAGCACCAATGTACCAATGATTAGACAACCCAGAACACGGTATCTCTCTCTCAGGACTCGCAGAGGCAAGAACACTCTTTCGTCACACTCGTACCTGTCCACAACGTGCGTAAGAAGAGACACTGTATAGGTTAAAATGTTTATTTCAACTTACGTACTCTAAGATACAGTACACGTGTCAGTACTATTAGCATGATGCATATGAATAATATAATCAGCATGGTTACAACTCCATAGAATACAAACGGGGAAAGCATCTCATAAAGCAGTGGATATATGTCTAACTAACATTACCACCCTCCCCGTGCTGGAAGCTAGTTTATTATAAAAATAGAAGACCTCTGGGCTTTGACTAGCGAACCCCCATACCTCAGTCTCTAGATGCCAAACTACATCAGCAGACAATAACAGCTCTTCTCCCTGGAAAGGTTGTCTCCAAGTGCTCCTAGAGCGGGCAAACCGCAATGTTAAAAGCACACTAATTTCTCCATGGCAGCTGTACCTAGTGTTATGTCTAGGTGCGAGGGACTGGCCAAATCAGCAAGAACAAGGAAACGTTGTTATTCGACCTTGTACATGTTGTGCAGACTGAGCCCAAAGTGAACAGGAGAAAAGGTGAAAGATAGAAAATGCAGACAGTGCTAAAATAACTTGGCAAGAGCAGAGGTCGATAGAACAACGGCTCAGACTAATGTGTGCAAAGAAAAGCATTATGGCAGTCAGGCCCAAGACAACTTAGCAAGGCAGGCCAGGGCCAGGATGCCACAAACCACAAGACACCCTCCCCTGGACAGTCCATCGGCCAAGACAAAGGACGAAGACTGAGTTCAAATTGGCCGAGCAGAACAAAAATGTCTGTAGGTGACGCAGACACCATGAGGGAGAGGGACAATAAAACAAAAGTGTCTAATGAAAAACAAGAGCCAGCGAGGCAGGCCATTTCAATCCAAGAGCGTATAAGTGCAGAAAAATGCTATAGCATCCAAGAGGACATCATTGGAAGTGTCAGAAAACATAGACGCCATCCAGTCCATCAGATCAAACAAGCAGGAATGTTCCTCAGAGGACGGAGCATCCAAAAGCAATGCGGGACAACTTGCATGATATTCAATATAGCTTTGTTGTAGGAGATTCTGAGCAGCCGCCCAGATATCCCATTGTGCCAAAATCCCAAGTGCAGCCGCACGCGTCATACAGCCAGTAACGGAACAGTCCTGTTCATGGGCCTCTAAGGGACCCACCAACTGAACAAAATCCGGAACAGACAACGACGAATTGGAGAGGCAATAATCCATGGTCCAGGTGAAAGGACAGCGGATGCAAGACATCACAGGTTGCATGCAAGTGAAAAACGCAAAGCGAAAAGAAAGGGTGTAGGACACACTGATGGTCGCCAAGGGCAGAACACCGAAACCAGCCAGGAGTCGCTTACGGAGCAGCTGGTGGCGTCCGGGATCGAGAAGGGCCCATCGGGGAGCAGCCATTGCGCAGAAAACAGACCAACAGCAAGACACCAGCCGCCAAGGCGAGGATTAATGGGAAGCCACCAAAGACGCTGGAAAAAATAGAATGAATGAACGCCGGTATCACACCGAAAATAGTTTGGAAGGTGGACACCAGGCCGGACCCCACAATCTTAAAAAAATGCACCAGACCCTCAGTGTTTGATGCGTTAAAAATACGATGAATTAACTCCCCGAAATGTTGGGGGAGGTTAGTGTTCAAAAGGGCCTGTATTTCACTGTGGGTACTCGCCACCTGGAGAATAAATGTCTCCCGGGCGGATGTGAGCATAACCTCCTCATTCAATAATAGGGCCTTTATTCTGCTCAACTTATTGAACTCTGCCTCCATGGTAGGAATGGAAGGCCAAATAGAGTTATCAACGATGCCGTGAGGGGGAGGAAAAAGCACATTCTTGCAGCAGACAACTCTGTGCGAAACCGTGACAATATACGGAATGCCGGCCAGTAGGCCACAACAGTCTTCGTTATTTAAAAGCAAATAGCTACCATTAGTAAGCAAAGTAAAGGTAGGAGAAATAGCAGGAGCAGGAATACCCTTCAGCACACAAGCAAGATTCGGAGCGGAAACGCTACAAGCTCCGTGCAGCTTAATATGTTTACAAATAAGGGAATGACCTACAGTTGAATCGCAAGACTCCCCCGTGAGAAAAACTTCCTTGCCGTCTCTAAGGCATTTATACATGAAAGGCAAGGACCAGAGTTCATGCAGGAAGGCACTACCCAAAGGCTGGAAACGGCCCACAGGATAATGTTTCATGCACGAGCTAAATTCAAACAAGGAAAAAGGTAAAGCGATAACCCCATGAACTAGCCACACAGCAGAATCTAGTTCCGCTACAGAGAATGTTAAAGGATCCACTTTCTCGATATGTAACAAAGTGTAAGATGCATCTTTCATGGACATGAACTGCTGTTTTTCAGTCAAATTAAAAGGCAGAAATAGGGCAGTGGTGTTCAAGAAATTCCAAGGAACTTTACCTAACTTAAGGGTTTGCAAAGTCCACGCAAACTGCATTACTGAACGCAATTGATTCTGACCATGGTACAATATAGAAACATCATCTTGTACAATATCAACAACAGAGGACACAATATTCTCTAATGTGTAAATGCGGGAAGACAGGGTATTTATACTATTGTCAACAACAGCAAGCACCTTTTCCAAATTTGCTTGGTCTATTTCCCGAAGACGGGAAGCAGCTTCCATTTGTGACAGCTTCCAGAGTTCATTATAAGCTTCGTAAATGAATCTCTTGGGTCGTGGACCACGAGGTCCCTGGATAAAGTCGGACAGATCAATATTGCCTGATAGGAGGGACAAATGTTGTTTAACAGAGTCCAGGGACGAATGTTGTAGCCATTGTTTACACAATTTACCAACTGAATACGTGGTGACAGTACGGGAGTCAGAAAACCTCGGATCAGGCCTGTCCTGTCTGTAGCCAGGAACTGAGTCGTGAAAACGCAGTTGGCATGCATTAGATGATATGGGCCATACTAACCAGGGTGACTGAACCAGTGCAGAAACATTAAATGAATTATTCCGAAACAAAGCCTGCAAAGTAGCAAGGGGCATATTAAAACGCGAGCTGTCATTGGGAGAGCTTGACAAGGATGGAATGGAGGGCGAGTTTAATTGTTTAGTGTTAGCTAAACCCCAACATGTAGTCTGATAGATGGAAGCATTCAGAAACATAATTTGGGCTGGGATAAGGCAAGCACGGTACAAGGCCTCTGTGCCCTGCACCTGCCAAGGTTTTGATCCCCAGATTGATTTTAAATCCACCGTGTCCCTCCAGTACTCATAACCACCCACAGCTAAGGCGCTCAAAAAGGAACCCGAATATAGCAATTTGGTGTGGGTCAACATGATTTTCTGAGTTAATGTGGCATTCAGTTTAAAATAATAGGACCCAGGGTTTGATCGATTGAAATCAGTGAAATATGTAAATTTATTTCTAAGAGTCTGGGAGCTACCTGGTAAGGGGTTTGGGCAATGTTCCCATTGGGTGTAGGTAACAGGGCTACATAATGCACTCGGTTTGTGGAGAAAATGGTTGCCCCAATGCTGGTAGCAATATAAATCGGCATAATTCGCAGAATTCATATACAAATCCTCAGCATTAAAAGAAGAATAATATTTTAAATCAGCAAATAATGCTTCAACGGCATGCACATCCCAATCGTCAGAATGAATATTACTTTTTACTACATCACCCATCGAAACTTGAAGGACATTTGGTACATTAATAATTTCTGTCGGACCATGGATTTGAAAGTTTACCGCATCCCATACGATGCCATCAGCAACTGGAAAAGCTGAAATGTTCACAAACGTGTGGTCACGCTTCATGATGTGAGATGAGGAATGTGGTGCCAAAGTTCCAGTAACACTGTTCACAGCAGAGCGTTCAGGTAAATAGTGACCATTGATGAGTAGAAAAAACACTGCGACAAAGCTAATGGACATGAACAAAAAAATCAAGAAAAGCACCAACCAGATATATGTCCAGGGTGGAACCAAAAAATTATCTCTAAACCAGGATACAAAAAGACTGAACTTGGACGGGACAATTGATGAGGTGGAATCCGAGTCAAAAGAATAGCGGGTCGGGCTCAGTGGCGTTGTTGGTTGGTGTGCCACTGACTCTGTTGTGGGATAGGTATACTCGTCCTCGTCGATGCAGGGGGCGACAGGGGGTTCGAATATATTTTCAGGCAAATCAACCATCTCCATGGTAACATCAGTGACCGTTCGGGCAGGAGTGCCTCGAACACATGTCCGATAAATGGTAGGACAAGAGACCGCTGGTGTAACGCTATTCAGGATCGGCCAGATGTTGTAGCTTGACATTTTCCACTGAGATGTATCTGTTCTCCTTGCGACCAGGAAGCGGTGGTAAGATGACTGTACGTGTTCCCTTCAAGCCCAGAACTGGAACCGGTGCACGAAAAGAGGGGCCGAATTCTTTTTGTTCTCCACCTTCTCTCGAACCAGGTCGCCAATCTTCGGAAGCCAACCGGCAACCGGAATCTGCAGAGCAGGGTCTGTGGCTGAAGGCAAATGTGCAATTGCAAGTTTGTCTCGGGCTTCTTGTAAGTCCTGTAACATAGTAGAATGGTTATCTACATCAAACTTGGCGGATTGCGCCGCCATGTCTAGACCATCAAGGTCAGGCACAAACATTTGTATGCCAAAAAGCATTTCGTATGGGGTCCGCCCACCCAGAGGTCTTCTAGGGAGATTATTAAGTGCACGTTGTACGGTATACAAGTGGGCCAGCCAGTTCCTGCCAGTACCTATAACTCTAGCTGTCAAGGATTGCTTTAAGTCACGGTTCATTCGGTCAACGATAGAATTGCCCTCAGGCCTATACGGAGACGAAAATTTCACCCGCACCCCCAATGAACCCATTGCGTCCTTGTAAGCCTTAGAGGCAAACGCCGGACCTTGGTCAGAATGGAAGGTGCCGCATGCGAAAATTCCCACAAAGACACGCAAATCCCTGATGACATTTCGAGCGTCAGCACTCCGTTGTGGCCAGACCCAGATGAACCGTGTGCACGAGTCCACTGCCACTAAGATATATTTATAGGCAGTGTCTGAAGAAAATGGACCGCAGTGATCCAAGTAAACACACCCAAAGGGTCTGTTAGAAATGCCTAGCGAGGTCTGAGGTGGTCGTGTAACCGTGGAAGGCTTGATCTGTTGACAAACGTCACAGGAAAGCACATAAGTACGGGTGTCTTTATATAAACCACGCCACCAGTAACGCTGCTGCAAAATGGAAACTGTCGCAGACACACCCGCATGAGCCGAAGCCATGCCTTCGTGTGCTGCCGTTATCAAGGAAAGTCTGCGGTCCGCGTTGGGGATCAGCCGATCACCAACGTCGGGTATTGTTACATAAGGAGCCTGTTCGGGACCTAACTGATAAGAATATTTGGAAGGAAAACCCCTAGGGTAATTAACGCCTTCCTTTGTCGCAGCAATAGCTGGCAAGATATCGGTGTCTATTTTAGACATGGATCTAGTAACTGCTGCTACTGAACACGTGACTACTGCTGATCTGGCAGCTTCATCTGCCAGACTGTTACCAACAGCGTGTGCGCCCACCCGCTGATGGCCTAGGGTGTGAACCACCTGTGTGAGCGGCAGACGTTGTTGTAATTCTGCCACTCGAACCCAAAGCATTTTATGCTTGATTGTGCTGCCTTTAGCGTCTCTATAGTCGTTTTGCGACCAAAAGAACAGATTGTCATTGTATGATTGAACACAGTAGTAAGAATCGCACACAATTAGAGTGGTCACATCAGGATTAACGAACTCAAGTGCAAGCACCAAAGCGCGCAGCTCGGCCAGTTGTGCGGTACTATCTCCGAGTGCCTGAGTGTGCACTACAGTGGATTTGAACTTTCCGTTCACAAAGGTACCTGCAACAATAGCACATGCGGCTGAATAAGCATGCTTGGACCCCGTGGCCGGTTGTGCCGAACCATCGGTGTAGATCACACAGTCATAATCCTCAAGCGGCAGTAAAGACAGAGGAGGAGGGTGAACGAATTCATACTGTAAAAACTCCTGAGTCTGAAGAGAAGAATCAAATATGAAAGTGACATCCGGAGACGTCAAAGAGGTTGCCCATTTATTCCAACGGGGGTGCAAAGCTTTAGAGTTCGGTACACTTGCTTTGGTCACTGCCTCCAGGGCAGGATATGGTGTTACCACCAGAATGCGTTTTCCCTGTGCCAGTGCGCGCTCCTTTAGAATCGCCATTTGCACTGCTGTCAGAACTTTTTCCACAGATGAAAACCGCATTTCTGCGGAGGTGTAACGATGTGACTTGCATGCGATCGGTACTGTATCACCTTCATTAAAGGTTAAGTACGTGAAACCCACTGCCCCTGGAATGATTCTAATCACCAGGTTTGTGTGGTTATCACGTGTCAAAAGATATTTAGACTCAAGAAGGTCAGTCTGTAAAGACTGTAGAATGGAGGTATGCTCCGGAAGCCAGCAAGACTTCGAAAAGGTAGGTTGTATCAAGGCATACAATGGCTTGATATGCTGGGCGTATTCGGGAATGTATGTACGTCCGAAGTTCAAAAAACCCAGCAAGGACTGAAGCTTCTTCAGGTTAGTAGGAGGGCACAACAGTACACATTTCTCCAGAAAATGGGGGGCTAAGCCCTTACCTTCATTGTTGAGCTCGTAGCCCAAGAACAAAACGGTAAATTCAGCAATATGAGATTTGGCAAAGTTAAATTTGTAACCCTGAACCGCAAATTCAAGAATAATGCGGTCTACTCGGGTCAGATGCGGGAACAATTCGTCGTCCGTCAGATAAATGTCATCTACGTACGAACATGCATCTGGATCGATGCCGTCTAACAAAGAGACAACACGAGCGGCGAATACGCCTGGACTATTCTTGTAGCCCATAGGAAGACGCCTGAATTTGAACATTTTACCACCGGAAGTAAAAGCACTCCATTGGCCACTCTCCGGGGCTAAGTTGTGCGTGTAGAATCCATTTGAAAGGTCAAGTGTCGTTTTATATTTTTTACGAACAAGACTGTCTACAAGCGCAGAACTATGGGTATTTTGCACCGCAAAGGTCCGACAATGAGAGTTCAAATGCCGGTAATCCAAAACTAAGCGGTACGATCCATCTGGTTTAGAAACCGCGAAAAGGGGATTGTTCATAGGTGATACGCAGGTTTCGATTACTCCCTGATATTCCAACTGAGTCAGAATTTCGGAAACGGGGCCTTTGGCTTCACGTTTTATGGGATATTGGGGTTGTGGCTGCGGTAGTGACCGCAAAGGTATTTCATGGGGGAGAGAATCTTCATCCCAACCCACGTGATTGCGGTATAACGCAGGAGCCAGGGACACAGCCCACTCAGCTGCAAAAGCCTCCGCTTTGTCCTTTGGGACATGTCGAGAAAAGCTCGGAAGGATTACCTCCTCCCCTTTATGCGCAGCAAAAACGAATGGGGGTGGCCAATCCACCTCCGCTAACAAAATGTCGTATGAAGAGGTTAGATTTTCCCAAAAAATCCCTTTAATTATACGCTGTATATCACCTTCAATTTGAATGACAATATTAAAAAGTCTATCAGGGGGTGCCACTCTGGTGTCAGCTGTCTCGACAGTAATGAATGTTTCAGTTGCTGTCGCCTCCATATGAGCACGTAGCGCCTCCTGCACTATGGTAACTTCCGCGGCGCTGTCTAGGAGGGTTACCGCCCACATCCAATTCAGGAGCCTCGTTCTCACCGTCTGTGGCATATTTCGCTGTTACAGCGGCAACTTTCTTCTTCTGAAACTGTAGTCGCAAACGTTGAAAGTCTTCTGCTTTCCCTCTGACTTGTTGTCGAGGTTGGTCTCGTCCCTGGGGAGCCTCTCGGTCCCTTCCTCTATCCTGGCGGTCTCCTCCACCGGCCTGTGACGAAGTCTGTGCCTGTGAAGAACGAGGAGAACGCGCATCAGGGATCTGAAACCTATCCGGTGATTTAATTCTCGCTCTATCGCGTAAATCATAAGTGCGTTCAGAAGAGACTGAAACCGGGGATGCGCCTCTCGACCCCGGCTTCTTCTGTTGCTTACCCTGTTTTTTCAGCCTCCAGCTCTTTTTAGTGAAGACTGGTTTCTCATCTTTCTCAGATTGAGATTTGGTTTGTTGTTGTTGTTGCGATTGTGTTTGCTGTTTTGCAAAAGGCTTGTTGCCCAGGCTATTTCTGCCAATAGTTTTGTAAGCCTGGGTAATAATTTTCGGTAATTCGCGAGGCCTGTCCAATTCTGGGACTAAAGCCAAAGCATTTGCTACTTGAAAGTTCACTGCATCGCCCTTGACATTTGCAAGGATCAGCTCAGCTACTACTTCAAACACTCCCACCAGTCTCATCCCTAATTCCACAGCCGCTTCAGGGCCATGTTCATCCTGTACTTTTTTAATTACTGAGGGGAGAACCGTCATGGAAGGAGTACCAAAACACTTAGAATATACTGCTGCGAATACCTTACCCCAGTTGTCGCAGGCTGTCAACTCGGGAATTAAGTCTTTTGGCAAACTAATCGTAAGGATGCGATGTTTATCCACCGGGGTTGTATGTGGAAAAACTGCCTCCAACTGGTCAAATTTTTCTGCAAGCCAATAAGGAAAGTCGTCCTTATTTTGTGGACGTTTGCCCATCACTGAGTTCACCATTACAGGACTTATGGTAACTCCGCCTGCACCAGCTGGATGGCCTGCAAATCCAGGAGGGGCTCCCTGGATGTTGCCTGTAACATATTGCACTAAGGCTCGATGCACTCGCACCAAAGCCGAATACATGTTGCGCAGTTCCGCGACTGGTATTTGCATATATCGCGGATGTGGTGTGTACTCGGCCAAAACAGGCCAAGTGGCCCCATCAATAGATAAGGGGCCTAAACGAACCGTGGTAGTCGGTTGGGGGAGGGCGCCATCAAACCAAACACGGTGCTGCCACGCCGTGAGCGGTACTTCAAGACTAGAATAAGGTATATATTGATTGGGAACTGCGGTGGCTGTATATTCATGGAACAAATTATCAGTCCCATCCACTGCAGGAAAAGTGATCCATGAGTAGAACACCTCAAAGTGGTAAGCTGGATCTGCTTGTACCACAAAGATCAGTTCGACTCCCGTATCTGGCACTCCATACACACGTAAGTGATCGCGGAGCGCCCCGCGGCTATGTGCCGCAATTTGAACAGCCATTTATGGCTAGAAATAGTCGACAATCTAATAGGAGGCAGCACAATTAGGGTTTTAATCTAGAAACCTTTTTTAACAACTTCAAGCTTGAAAGAACCTACAAAAACTTCAATATAGGAGGTATCGCCGTCACACACGCTTCCGGAAGCGTATGTGAGGGTGTTGTGGACAAGCACAAGTACTACTCAAGTGTCTCGCAGATAAGCTGCCCCACGTTGGGCGCCATGTCATAGGGTTTCTGCACACACAGAGCTATGCACAGGATAATAGGACCTCGGAATATAGTGGTGAGCCTACCATAGACCTTAGCACCTAAAACCCCAACCCAACTAGCCTTAGCGTCCCATTAGCACCAATGTACCAATGATTAGACAACCCAGAACACGGTATCTCTCTCTCAGGACTCGCAGAGGCAAGAACACTCTTTCGTCACACTCGTACCTGTCCACAACGTGCGTAAGAAGAGACACTGTATAGGTTAAAATGTTTATTTCAACTTACGTACTCTAAGATACAGTACACGTGTCAGTACTATTAGCATAATGCATATGAATAATATAATCAGCATGGTTACAACTCCATAGAATACAAACGGGGAAAGCATCTCATAAAGCAGTGGATATATGTCTAACTAACATTACCACCCTCCCCGTGCTGGAAGCTAGTTTATTATAAAAATAGAAGACCTCTGGGCTTTGACTAGCGAACCCCCATACCTCAGTCTCTAGATGCCAAACTACATCAGCAGACAATAACAGCTCTTCTCCCTGGAAAGGTTGTCTCCAAGTGCTCCTAGAGCGGGCAAACTGCAATGTTAAAAGCACACTAATTTCTCTATGGCAGCTGTACCTAGTGTTATGTCTAGGTGCGAGGGACTGGCCAAATCAGCAAGAACAAGGAAACGTTGTTATTCGACCTTGTACATGTTGTGCAGACTGAGCCCAAAGTGAACAGGAGAAAAGGTGAAAGATAGAAAATGCAGACAGTGCTAAAATAACTTGGCAAGAGCAGAGGTCGATAGAACAACGGCTCAGAGTAATGTGTGCAAAGAAAAGCATTATGGCAGTCAGGCCCAAGACAACTTAGCAAGGCAGGCCAGGGCCAGGATGCCACAAACCACAAGACAGAACAAATGAGCATTGTCCCGCATCAAATAGGCATCTCCTCACAGTCACAATGTACATTGACATGCAGTCTGCATGTAAACTGCACCAATGCTGAAACATGCATGGAACACACATTGAAACCGTATCTCCCCTTCACATTGCAGAGGGACAAGCAACCCCTCCTGCATACAGACTTGTCATGAACATGATCAATCCACGATGAAAGCGTGGACGAATGTAGGGGCAGTGACTCCCACTTACGTACATGTTGCCCATGTTGTGGTACTTGAGCCACAGGGGGCATCCCTGCATCATGGTGGTACATGTCTGACCCCAAAAGGAGCCTTGTTGTCACCTGTAGGACACCAATTGTAGCCAAAATAGAATGATTTTGGACACATGTGAAACGCCGAAGAGTGGGATTCCCTACGAACTGTGACACACAGAACTGGCAGTCCGAATACGTGACACCCCAAACAGCCCCTCTGCACAGAGGTGACACACCCACCATCCATGAACAAATCAGAAAATTGTCAGCAATACATGTCGCACTCACATTTGTCTGAGTGATGTGTCTGTACAGATGAGTGACATGCACTCAGGGAATGTGTATTTTGAATGCATTTATTAGCACATGCTGTGCCTGTGGTCATTTTGTACTGTCCCATGATTGCCAAGGACAGTCACAATGTGACGTGCTCATGTGAAGAAATTGTCAATGATGGTGTTCCTATGGGCAAGTCCTGCTGCGGCTGCAGTGGGGTGTGGTCCACCTGCCTCATCCTCCTCATCATCTTCCGGTGCATCTGGCACTTGTATCCATGGGGCTTTGCTGCGTACACATATGTTGTGCAACACACAACATGCAACGATCATCTTGCACACGATGTCTGGGCTGTACAGGAGCCTCCCATCTGTGACTCCAGGCACCTGAAATGTGACTTCAACACGCCAAATGTGCGTTCCACGATGCCCCTGGTGCATTTGTGGGCCTCATTGTACTGCCTCTGGGCCTGTGTGTTGGGGGCTCGGAGAGGTGTCATCATCCAAGCGCAGAGTGCATATCCTTGGTCACCTGTGACAGTGCAGAGAGACATGAGTCAATAGTTGGTTCTGCATGATGTGTTGGCAGGCTCAGTGGTTCATTGGTGTGTGATATGTGTGACTTTGTGATTCCTGCATGACATGTACTGCTTGTTGCACATGAGCGGCATCAATGTGAATTACGTGGCCTCACTGCTGCTCCTCCCTGCCCCCAGG
Source organism: Calotriton arnoldi (assembly GCA_963921515.1). Classification (NCBI taxonomy): domain Eukaryota; kingdom Metazoa; phylum Chordata; class Amphibia; order Caudata; family Salamandridae; genus Calotriton; species Calotriton arnoldi. Next base: position 1,344,599 of record CAWUFW010004512.1, read on the forward strand.
CCCATAAACTACTGTGCGCAGCGCGGTTGCATCACTTGCACCCCTACGGCACACTATTGTCATGCCTATCTGCGCATGTCCACAAGCCTGACAACGACACAGTGATGTCGTGCGCTGAAGGTGGACGGACACGTGTGTGTAGGCCTATGGTAAGGACAAGGCGGACACAGACGTAGAGTTCATGCCCGGCTGAACTCGCCATGCGGTTGAGGGTAGACCTTTGGCTTATGCTGCGGAAATAGCGGCACACACAACATTTGGCATGTCTGACCCCTGACCCCATGCGGGTTTGCACACCCTCATTTACCCCTCGGCCGAGCCCGTACTCCGGGGGCATGCTACATAGCAACATTGTATATTGCGTGACGGGTGGCGCCGACACTACACCTGAGACACACGCATCAGTTACTGCCTTGGCAAGGCCTACACTCAATCACGCCCAGAGCCACGTGTTGAATGACCACACCCCTAAGCCGTACTGCTGTACGCCGGTCCACTCCCTCACGCTCACAGGGGGGTCCATCACAGATACATGTCCCAGGTCCACCCCACTGCCTGAGGTGACAAGGTTGCACATGCTGTACACAGCACAATGTAATGTGGTATGGCCCGGGGCCCACATGCATACAGAATGACCACACGGACACACTGAGATAATTAATGGAACTGGCTACGGGCACGTGCGCCCGGCACCTTTACTTGCCAGGGTCACACGTCCAGTGACGCCTGTGCTGGATGGGTGATGGGCAGTGTAAGCCACTCCTCAGGGGTTGGTTGGTGCTGGCAACAACTAAAACAGTGATCAGACAATCAGGAGTTCAAATGACAAACAGCAAGGGTCCTTGACTTGAGCTGCACAGAGTCGGTGGCCCCGGATGCTCAGCGGCCGGCACCGGCACACCGCATCGGGACGGTGACTTGCGATGCACTGAGGTAGGGCCACGAGAGCTGAGCGGGTTCTCGTTGATGTCCAAGGAGAATGTCGTGGAGTGTTACCGGGGACAGTGGAAGGTGTCCATCCAGGGCATGATGCAGAGGGCAGACGCAAGCAGAAACAGGCAATATGGAGGAGCTGAATGCTACAGTCCCCTTTTTCCCACAATGTCAGTATCATCTACATGATGATGAAGACAACCCCCAGGCCATAGACTCAGACGCCACCAACGTTCAACCAGAGAGTGTCCATGACTCCCATGGCACAGAGTCAGTGGCCCCAGAGCTGGAAGGGGATGCAGTCTGCGATGAGGCCTGTACAATGATATAAACTCTGCAATGAACAGATCAAGACTCAGTTCCAATTGTGTGTCCTACTCGACCGCAGTGTGTGCCGGAGGCAGCGGTCAGTGCGGGGCAACCGCTGTGCAGCTAGCTCCTCCTGGATCTCTAACACACGCCGTTGAAATGGCATGTGGAGAAGATTCATGGTTGACGGAGGTGGAGGCACCAGAGCGGAGCGGGTGTGCACCCTGCGACGATGCCGTGTCCTGCCTGTTACGGACTGTATTGGATTGGTGTGAGGCCTGCTGGACCGCTGTGTAGGCCGAAGGCAGAAGTCCGCAAGGGCCCACAGACACGTGTGGTCGGAATGCTATGCACAAAGTTGGTGGCACCACATCGAAGGGAGTATAGGGATCTAAACGATGCCATAAATATGTTCTCTGCCATTATGGAATCAAGACTCAGTTCCAAATGTGTGACCTACTTGACCTCTGTGTATGCTAGTGGAGTACGTCAACGTGAAAGGAGTTCTGCGGGCCTTGCTTGCGGAGGCCGTGATGGTCTGAGGAGGCTGCCAAGATCGCGGGCCTCTGGCTTTGAGCTGGCACCTGCATGTGGTGGGCCCTCTTGGAGACACGCCGGTGTCGGCAGGTAAGCAGTGAGGCCTGGATGCGCAGGGGCGGACAAGACTGGTTCGGGGACCAGCGGCCCGGGCTGCGGCAGGAGCACAGGATCGCAGGCTCCGCCGCACACGGCGTCCGCCTCGTGGCGGGGTGAGAGGCGCAGCCCTGGCAGCCCCGTTGGCCATTCCGGAAGAGAACCACACCCAGGGCTGCGTGCTTTTTATTCACACCCCTACGCTAGCCTGGCTTACGCTGGGCAAGCCCACACGCTTACAGGGGGGACGTAACAAGGTACATTTCCGAGAACTTCCCCACTTGCTGGAGTGACATGGTTGCACCCACTGTCCACAACACTACCACCACCAACAGTATGTGTCGACATGGATATGTCTGTGGTCTGCATACTGCAGTCTGTCCAGCACTTCCACGCCACACTTGGCATTGTGTGCATTCGCATTCATGGATCACTTGCCTCCTTCGAACATGCCTGGTTCCCACCTCTCCCCACATACTGCTATTGTGTGACTGAGGTGCCATGCCGTTGATGGCTCATGTACATGGCTAGCCCAGGTTACCGCAGTACGTTGTGCTGTCGTGTGTGGTGGGTGGGCATGTCGTATGTGAGTTTGTAACATGTGCATTCCCAGAGTTGTGAGTTGCATGATTGTGGAGTTGAGGTGTGGGGTGTGTTCATTTGGTACTTACCAACGAGCACTGCATTTCCATAGGTGCCATCCTGGAAGCGCCGGTTGATGATGGACTGTTGGAAGATGTATGAATCATGCACACTGCCTGGGTAGTTGGCGACGACATTGGTGAGGTGGTCCACTATTGCCTGCACATTGATGGAATGCGTGTGCTTCCTGTTGCGGTAATTGTGTGCAGTGTCGGCAGGGGTCACAAGTAGGACATGTGTGCAGTCAATTGCCCCCAACACGTGCGGGAAGCCAGCTATGGCGTAGAAGCCTTGCTTGGTCTCCAGCTGTTCCTGTGCAGTGTGGGGGAAGTATAGGTACTGGGGTACCAAGCTGATGATGGCATCCAGGACAGGTTTGAGGAACTTGGATAGGGCTGGCTGTGAGACTCCTCCTACTCTGGCGGTTGTTGGTTGGAATGTCCCAGAGGCCAACAGGTGCAGCACAGCCAGCAGCTTTGTCTGAGGTGGGATGTTGGTTGTCCGCTGTGTTGGTACCGTCAGCCTGTGGGCAATGATGTTCAGGATGCGGAGGATGGTTGGCCTTTTGAGTCTGTAGTGGGCAATGACATTCTCTGGGGTTAAGTCTGTGAGGCTGATGCGTTTCCTGAAGGTCCGCTGTCTTTGTCTGCGCTGCCTATGTGGTGGTCCGGGGGGGGGGGCTGCATGATGAGTAGCTCCATGGCATCTGTTGTTCTTCAGGTGTGGCTGTGGGCTGGGCTCCCTTTTCAGGTGCAGGTTGTCGTCCGACTTTGCACCAGGTCAGAGCAGGTGTTAATTTCCTGCTGCTAACGCGCCGTATCGCCTGTTTGTGTTCTTATCGCCGATCTGGCTGGTCGTTGTGAATGTTGGGTTGTGGTGTTGTCGCGGATTTTTGCTCGGGAACGCCTACTCTGCATCTCATTAGGGATAGTTGCTGGGCTCATCTGTGGCGATGTTTTTTGCGGGTGCTATCGCAGGTGAACTGGTGATATCGGCTGTTTGCACCAGCTTGTGAATGGGGAGATAATTTTATCGCGACTTTGGCTGAGATAAAGTGCCATTAACTCGGCGATAGTTCCTTGAGAATATGCCCCCAAGTCTTTCAAAACTTGTTTTAATGTACTTAAGCAATGGGATATCCCGACAGTTGTCCAGCTTCAGACAGTCCTGTAAGATTGACCTACATAGATGGGCTTCTGGGTTTTTCCAGATTCTGTGCCATAATCGAAGCAGTTGCAACTTGATATAACCTTCTATATAATCAAGCCCAACCTCTTCATGGCAAAAGGCTGTCGACGTGGAATGTGGAACTATCAGTAGTCTTCTTATAAACTTGTTCTCCACAATTTGTAGAGATTTGCCACTAATATACCCCCATAAACCTGCGCCAAATGTTGCCACAGACACAAATTTTCTTTTAAAGATACCAAGCATTTCTATAGGTGGTTTGTGGACTAGTCCACTAGAGAATCTAAAAACTGCATCAACTGCTCTTTGGAACTGCATGGCTCTTACATTCAAGAGAAATTTCCAGTTAAACTCTATGTCTATTGGAATTCCCACATATGTAAAATGCGGAATTTTCATAATTTCTTCCCCTCCTGTAAAAACCTTTTAGTTTTGGCTCGTTTGGGACTGCATTTCATTACAAAGGACTTAGTTCAATTTGTTTTTAGACCTAAACTACTCATAAAACAATTAAAAGCATCTAGTAAGACCTGGAGAATATTAGCAGTTTGTGCGGTTAGGACAGCGTCGTCTGCGTAAAGCAGCAAGGGGATTTTTCTATCATGGATCTTTGGCAGGTCCTTCCCGGCCATTATGAGGTGCTTTCCTGCTATACCACAATCTGGCTGTATTATGTTCATGTGACCTACTGAGTAGGGATATCATTGCGCTATTAATGCCTAATTAGAGCATTATGGTCTGCAGCTTTGGGCGGTCTACCATATCAAAGGCGCATGTTAGGTCCATGAATGCAAGATGGAGACATCCTTTTTTAGCCTTAGTGTATTTTTGGACAATCAGGGAGAGAATTATAGATTGTTCAACAGTGCCCAGGCCTGGATGAAAACCAAACTGTAGATTTGAGCGCCCGCATGACTCTGTAGCCCATGTTACCAATTTGGCCAATAATACCCTTCTTAGTATCTTGACTGTGCTATCTAGGAGCGATATCGGGCAGTAGCAGTGAGACCGGCTCTTGTCTCCTCTTTTGAAAATAAGGACGATGATAGCCTCCTGCCAGGTCTTAACCAGGGGGCCTGTAATTGCACTTGTTATAACACTTGTTATTAAGGGTGCCCAGAACTGTGGGAAAGATTTGAAAAGGTCTGAGGGGATTCTGTCAGGACGCCGTGCTTTACTGAAGGGGCTACTCTGTATGGCTTACATTATATCTGGCACTTTTATTGAGATACTTAATTCAAGGGTAGCATTTGAATCACAATTAACTATTACGCTAGGGCTTGCATTCATAGTCTGCTCTTTTGGGCCGAAGACTTTGGAGAAATGGGCCACCCAGTGTTTGCTTGGGATAACACAATCCATTGCTTGAGGGCCCCCACCCAAGGTGTTCAGGGGGTTTTCTACGTGCCAGAAAGCTCAGGAGTCTTTCATCTCGCTTGCCATCCTAAGATCCTCCCCGGCTTTTTCCTTTCCTAGCTTGGATTATTCTTGGTTGGTCTTGCGGGTGTTTACTCAATGCAAGCTTTAAGAGTCCATGGGCTTTAGAGCAGGATCCATCAAACCACTTGGGATTGTGACTGCACCCTTGGTTAATCTGTCAGACATGTAATTGTTCAGACTGGTATATGCAGTTATTACTTCTGTTGGGTTTGCATCTTTCTGGAGGATCTTGTCTATTGTTCCTTGGTTGTTCATAAGGAGATCTCTATGGAATGCTTCCTTATCTATTTTCTCCCATTTAATAGCTAGACCTTTATTCCTGCTGTTCTCTATTTGGGGTTAGGGATTTGCAACGTGATCTTATCTAGGGATATCTTAAGCTCCAGTATAAGTGGCTTGTGGTCACTTATACATAAGGCCAGAAATTTACATGTCATGAGCACTGATGTCAGCTCCTTGGAAATTAAAACATGATCAACTGGGGAGTTTGAACCGGGGCCCATATATGTCGGGTGCTTTGCTAAGCTCTGTGTACAGTATTCTGATGCAGAGATTAAATTATTTGCAAGGATAACTCTGTTTAGTGAGTCACCATAAGGGTTGTGTTTAAAATGTGAGGGGCTGATTAAATTCATAATTGACTCCGCATATTGTACATTCTCCAAAAGTACACCTTTCGATATTGAAGTCACCTACCCAAATAATTGATACCTCCTTAATGCAATCACTTAAAAGTTTATGCAGGGTATCCTCTATACTGCCCATGACTTCAGTTTCAACTTGACCAAATATATTGTCATAAAAATGTACTAGGACCAAATCAAATGGCTTCTGCGAGGTAATCAGAAGGATATGGTAGAAAGGTGTGATGGCCTTCTCATATACTATGCAATCAGTCAAAGAAACAGATATGAAAGTAACTAGGCCCCCATTAGCTTGCCCTGACTTCAACGGGGTGGCTGCAACATGGTAAGTGACAAACCCATTTATATGCGGCGGGTCCAATAACCAAGTCTCTTGACAACATATCACTTGGTGATGGTCAACTACATTCAGCCAGTCTCGAGTCTCCTGTTTAGTGCGCAGGCCAGTCACATTCCACGAAATTAAGCTCAGAGACTCAGCCCCCGTAGGGAGGTCATTGATGACCCGTGGGTTCGATACTGCAGTTTTTGGGTAGTTAGGTGTGGCCGCAATTGAGGGTGCCCCATGGGGTAGTCAGTCCAATTGCTCTAAAGAGGATAACACATCATACCTACTAAATAAAGCTAAACAGTGGCTAAAATGAGGGTGGTGGGATGCCAAACTGCTCCTTGCGATATTTGGTTCGGGATTGTTGTGGACATTGACCAGGCATCTGTGAGACTCAGGGGGATAGAAGAAACCCAGGATGAGTGCTCTAATGCCCTCTGAGGAGGAGATGGTATGGCTGAGAGAGTATAGCAAGGCCCAACTACACTTGGCCTTCTAAAATTAACTATCACGCAGTCACCCTGCGAAGATTTAGGTGATAGGCCAACCCAAGAGACACTTCTAGTTGTAATAATGTTGTTTGATAACTCACAATTCCATCTAGAGTGTTTCTACATCCAGTATGTCACTTTATTTGTTAGAGAGGCATGTGACTCAGGCTGTGTGTGCTAAATTTTGGGAACATTTTCCAGCACAATAATGTAAGGAGTGCACTGTGTTGGAATGTGAGGACAGATATTATTTGGATCACTTCTACGTTCCTCAGTTAAGGTCCTAGTCTCTCTGCCATTTGTACGTCTTAGAGGAACAGGAGGCCCTCTTGACTTTGGGGAGCTGTTCCTCAGGGAATTAGAGTTATTGCCACTGCCAGAATTCATACATGCAGTATTAATATCCGAAACTCCCACTATTTGATGTGACCTTGCACGAATTGCCGTATTGGTGGTGGTGTTCGATAAAGTGGGAGGAGTCCCTGCTTGCGGGTATGGCACCCCCCTTATGTCTTCCTTGATTGTCCCCCTAGAGTGGGTCCTGGTACAGGAGAGGGAACCAACGGTAGCTGAGAGACGGTGCTGTTATCCTTGTGTGAACCCTCTTGAGTTAATTTCGTTAGCATCAGCTCTATGGCCTTGAGACTGTCCATGATGGGTTTAAGCTTAGTGTCAAGAGCAGCAGTGACTGTTTCATGATGATGGTATGGTGGGGGGCCTGGCTTTCCCTTTCCCCTCCCCAGGAAGTCCTTTGTTTGTGGTGACTGGCTAATTGTGACTTTGGGACATTTAGATTTAGATGCAGGTTCCTTTCTCTTTTTCAGATGCACCTTGTGTTACAGGAGTGACTACTGTAATTTCAGGCTCCAGCGGGATCACCAGCGGGTGTCGTTGGGGAGTATTAGGGATCTCATGATCCTTCCCCTCCCTCCATCGATTCAGTTGGGCCCCCAGTCTTATGTCTTTGTTTGAGGGACTGGGTTGATGCCCTTCTGTGGAAGGGTTTCATTGGTTTGAAGGAGGAGAGGGAGAGGCGCTGCTCTACCAATACAATCTCTTTATTTATAATTTCCACTGCGTGTGTCAATAACGCATCCATGGTTGGGGTTGTAGAGGTTGTCTGGATTGTGGAAGCAGTTATGGCTGTATGGGCGTGTGTCTGTGTATTACATTTCCCCATTCCTTACGTACAAATTATACACCCCTGTTTCTTTTGATGTACTTGAAAACTCAGTGGAGTCTTTGGCGAGCTGATGTTTTCAAAATCCTAGGATCCAAGTTGTGAGATAATAGTTGGTGTTGGTGTTGCACCCTACCTCATGTGGTGCAGTAACAGTGACAGAGGGAGTGGCAATATTGGCAATATTGATGGCAAAACAAACCAGTAGCAACGCAGGTTTCAATACCAACACCAATACCAGTACCAACGACCAATAGCAGCAACCGTTAGCCAATTGCAGCAAAGTAGAAGCACAGTGGAAGCCAAAGTGACAACGAGAACCACGGTGCGAGAGGTGGCAGGAACAATGGCATTCAGGTATTAACTGCATGAGATCCACTTACCTCCTCCCCCGGATCACAGGCTGCTGCCTCTACCACACATCAAGGACACAGCTAAAGGCAATATCAAGGGCACAGCTAAAGGCAATATCCAGTGCAATGACCAATATGACCAATATCCAATATCCACTATTGTCAGGCAGTGTCGACTGTAGTTGCTAAAGGTCTCACTGAGAAGCTTTGGGAGAGGCTTGGAGGTAGAATGAGGTACATTGAGATACAATTTGAGGCTGAGTGGGGTTAAAATGAATGGAACCAATCCAGACCAGTCCAGAACAGTCAGGAACTCCTAGGGGGTTATGGCCTGCTCAGCATGGAGTGTCCTTTTCTTCCTGCCCCCTGCCTATGACCACGCAACCATTGCGGCAATTGCACTCGCAAATGCACGCGCTGGACCACCTTACCACCCTGCCGCACACCCGTATCAACCCGCCTCTGAGGATCGACTGGGTGCAGTGACGGCAGTGGGTGAGAGAACCCTGTTCCGGCCACACTGGCTGGCTGGTTTTGCTGGGTGGCTGAGAGACCCCACGGGGCCTCTGTTAGAGGGAGTCTCCGGCAAAAGGAATAACCAGATATGACCGGGGCAATCTGCGGTATCTGCGGCAGTCTAAAGACGTTTTCCCGGTGGGCTGCGAGGTGTCTCTCATCTTCCTTTATGCTCGTATCACTCTCACGGTGGTGTGGCGGGCACGAGCATGGAAGGACGTTGACGTGGGGGAGGAGCTCTAAACTGACCAGTATATGAGGAGTTAGCAAAGGAAATAAATGTAACTAGCTGAAAGCGTTAACATGAAGAAACCGTGTTGTGAAGTTTGACGCTCCTCATGTACTAAATGTATTTAATAATTATACTTTCCATAATCAGGTAAATGTGTTAGTCGAAATGTAAAATAATTATGCAAACTCATATTGCTTAAGAGATACATTCTTATGTTAGCCTAAGCTGTTGGTCTGAAATGGAAATCCCTGACAAACTCTCGCTTTAGGATTAATGTTCTGAATTTCCTGTGCACTGTAGAAGCTGTTCTTTCTCACGTTTTGCATTGCAGGTGGAGATACATTCTCTTAGGCAAATTAATGTCTTTGTTTTAGCAGCTAGGCAAGGAGAGAAGAAGTTACAATTACATGGCTTTAAGGCGATAAGGGAAAAAGTCGGCTTCACATGGGAGAAGGCACAGGAACCAAGGACAAATTGTTGCAAAGGATGTACATGGAAAACATAGTGGAAAAGTATGCTCATGACTGTACCCATTGTGGAGTACGTGTGAGAAGTGCATCATGGGAATTCTACCTGTGGATAACTGGTTGTTGGAATTGGGAATAGAGCCCACATCTTTTTTTGCCTTTGAAGAGGGATCATCTCAGAACGAGCTCTTCCTCTTGTGATGGCGGCTTTATGCTGCTTGACCCATCTCAATGGTGGAGAAATGTTTTAGGAGGACTCCACGACTGGCACCTTTCTTCCTGATTCGAAATGCTTACTCATTAACATAGGGGTGTCACCTTAGCGATAGAGTAGGGATATATTTTAATGCTCTTCCTTCCCCAACCTTCGATGCAGGGAAATTTGGACTCTTGCTTCTTGATTGTCTGTATCCTCCTTGTCAAACTAATAGTTCTGTTCATGCTGCACCATCTGAATTGGGTGCGAAGGTTTGGCTTTATGCTGTTTCCTTTGTATTTCTATACCCTCGTGTTGAGGTGAATCTATGTTCAGTTGGTTTTGGCTTTGTAATAAACCTAACTAAACTTCCTCAATTGTCCTTTGGTTATTTTGTATCAGGAAGCAGCATTTCTAAATTGAGTGTGCATTAATGATTCCCCCACCCATTCACACTTTTCTGCTGCTTAAAAGATCCATCAGAGTGCGTCTCAAGAAAAGTTTCAGAACGTATCAAAACGGGCCTTTCACTGAGCATGGGGTATAAAAAATTGGCACATAAAGTAGACAGAAAAAAAACTTGTGCAAGGATATGGCTCAACTAGTGTGTGCTCATTCTTTAATTCCTGTGTTTGCATGCTACAGCACCTTCAGCGGTTCCTATTGCTTTAGACAATGTTTGTTTAAGATGGAGTTGCAGAATGTTTCTGGGTCTCTCACATCCAAGCTTATATTTCCCAACTTTTTCGAAAGTGTTCTGAACCAAACAGGTGGTCCGTCTTCTGCCAAAAAATGAAATACAGAATAAGCAGCGACCTTGAGTAGTAATAGCATAACAATTGTGAATAAAGCGTCAGGACTCACGATGTTTGTGCTGTTTTGTATACTGTATGAACACACTCAGATACACTATAAAATGCATTAAATGTGAAACACTCGATTCACTGTCATTTGGTTGACCTTGAACTTTATGAGTGAAAACACAAAGACACTTTCCTGCAGTTGGAAACTGGGCTAAGAGGATATTATGCTATTATAATAGCACGTGAGACGGTCGATAGAACAGCCTAGGAAAATCCATTTACTCCACTTAATAAATCAGATTTGCGGATGGCAACGCTGTGTAAAGAGATTAAAGGCTGTTCCATTAAGAGTCCTAAAACCTACTTAAAACATATTTTAATTAAAACTACCAGTTGAAGCAAGAAGATTAATGTGATTTCTTATTCAAACACTCATAGTCCACTTTCGTTTTTAAGACTTTGATATGAAAGTCTTTTCTTCTTGTAAATGCCTCTTAATTGAATGATGTATGCAGTGTACCCTGTGTGATTAGTAGCTGCTAAAGAGGGCAGTACATTCATCTTTCTTAGTTATTCTTTAAAATTTGGTGTGTCTTTTTACCCACCCTGTCCACATTGTCCGTTGCAATTGTCACAATTATTTTCCATTAAGGCGCTGCTACATACCTGCAATTTCAATTTCTTGTACAGTAGGCAATGCATTGCTAAAAGTAACTCAGTCCTGCAGGGATCCCTAATGAGAAATTGTTGGAAAATGGCCCTTTCTGCAGGGTCATCCCCAAACTTTTTGCCTTCCTCCTCCACTTTTACTGACCTTGTTTATGTTGGCCCTAGGACCCTGAGCACCTTACCACTGCTAACCAGTGCTAATGAGCATGTGCTCTCTCCTCTAAACAGGTAATATTGGCTCATACCAAACTGGCATATTAATTTTCTTATAAGTCCCTAGTAAGATGCACTACGTGTGCCCAGGGACTATGAATTAAATACTACGAGTGGGCCTGCAGCAGTGCTTGAGCCACCCACTAAAGTAGCTCTTTAACCATGTCTTAGGCCTGCCATTGCGGAGCCTGTGTAGGCAGTTTACAGTGCCATGACGACCTGGCAAAATAAACCTTTGCCAGCCCTAAACCTTCCCTTTTTGTGCAGATAAATCACTACTAAGGTAGCCCTGTACAAACCAGAAGGGCAGGGTGCAATGTATTTAAAAGGTAGGACATGCACTTTAAGTTTTACATGTCCTAGAAGTGAAAAACTCCCAAAGTTGTTTTTCACTGCAAGGCCTAACTCTACCATAGGATAACATTGGGATTACCTTATTACATTTTATAAAGTCTAATATCCGATTTGGAACTGATAAGACCCCACAAGACTGGTGTCTCTGGAATCCTAATTTAAAGTCCTAACTTATGGTGAAGTTGGATTTTAAATTACAGTTCTAAAAATGCCACTTTTAGAAAGCTGGCATTTTTCTATATTAGCCATTTGGTGCCTGCTGCCTGCCTCTGACTACATGTCTAGGGTGGGTGACAGCTGGGCTTTGTGTATTCCCCCTAGACAGCCACACACAGTGGGAGCTTAGGTGTGACTTGATGGGCCCTTCTGGGAGGATGGGAGGGAGGAGCTGTACCCAGCCTCACTTACAACTGAATAGGCTGTACCCTTTTCCACACAAAGGGCTGCATACCCCCTGTAGTGAGTCTGGATCCAGGGCAGGAAGGGCAGGACCTCTCTGCACTTCTAAGGCCTGTTTTCGAAGTCTCCCCCACTTCAAAGGTCGAACTGGGTATAAGTACTGGACTTCTAACCCTACCTCTTTAGTACACTTCAGGACCTGTGGCTACTCTGCCAGGAAGGAGTGCTGTGCTGCTCACAGAACTGCCACTCTGCTGCTTTGCTAGACCCCCGTCTTGCTGTGTTGCCCTGCTGCCTACTGTTCTCCTGCCTGGGTCAGAAGGACTGGACCTGTATCACTTGAACCAAGAGTGACTCCATGGGCTAGCTGGTTGGTCACCTGATCTGAAGTCTCAGTGACATAAAAGAGTTCCAATCCACCCTGCATCTACACCTGGACTCTGCCATCTGGGAGTTTGCCCAGCCAAGTGGTGCAACCCCAGTCCTGGACACTTGGAAGTGGGCCTAAGGCGTTTGCCCCAGCGGAACCGATGCATCTTCAGCCGAACCGACGCATCGCCACAGCTGTGAGTACTGAGCCCGATGCTTCACCTTCGGAACTGTCACTGTGTGATACTTTTCCAGGGATAGGGTTCTCGCATATTCATTGACAGCAGCCTTGCCGACGATGCTGAAACTCTGAATCGCAGCTTCCCCGCTCATCGGAACCAACGCATTACATTGACAATGCATCCTCAACACTGGTCTTCACATCACAAGCCCCTTCGAAAGGATCCTTGGTGTCAACACATCAGGATCTTGCACTGCAGCCTCGCCACAGCTCAGAACTGATACATCACCTCTGCTGTGTGACACATCTTTGAACCGAATGCACTCATTGCCCCGCAACCTGAGATTAAGGTACTTTTATTCAGTGGACCTAATTGGGTCCATGTATCTTGTCCACACGCTATCGAGGTTGCCTGAACTTTTGACTTTGTCCCCGTCCGGTGCAACCAGATATCCATTTTAGCACTTTACTCTTCATAGTGGTATTTTCATTTAAAACCTTTAAAAATAAATATTTCAAGTTCTACTTTTGGATTTTTGTCATTTTGGTCTTGTTTTATTTATAAAAGTCAGAACTATTTTTCTAACTTGGTGTGGTATCTTTTAGTGTGGTGTTTTCACTGTTTACTGTTTGAAGTGTTATACAAATACTTTGCACACTGCCTCTAAGTTAAGCCTGATTGTTCTATGCCAAGCTACCAGAGGGTGAGCAAAGGTTAATTTAGGATTGCCAGACACTTACCCTGACTAGAATATTGGTTGCTGTTTAACTGAGGTTTACACCCCAGTCAACCAACAACCCAATTTCTAACAGGAATGAATCACCGAGGGCATGAAGGCCTTTCAGAATGGGTGTTATGATAACAAGGGTAAGCCCAAGGCAAGCCGGGAAGGAACCTGGGCAATTAACTAATTAAGAACAATGTTCCTGTGGTATAATAATTCAACATCATAATTTAGGGAGATACTATGAAACACACCAAGGAACTAATGCAATTAGTATTACTCTTATATCGAATGTACAACAGGCCATAAAATGTAATACAGTGAATAGGTTTTTATGACAGTAGTGAAAAATGCCTTAATGAAGTGCAAAAAATAAAAGAAGTCTTAGGTGCTCAAGGGTGTTTGGCATAGTGTAATAATCCGTTAAATATAGGTGTGAAGGACAAATGGCCACATATTGTCTCTTTTGCAAACATATAAGGAAAGGGTACACATGTCAAATTGTTGATGGTAATTTGATTCAACAAAACAGGAGGATCATCATGAGGCTAGGATATTAGCTATGCCTGAAGGTGTTGGCTGAATAAAAGAAAAGCACTGTGAATGCCAACAATTAATGAAAAAAGGGAGACTGTTGGCGGTTAGTGTGCTTAGTGAGAGAGAGGATTTGGGTTCCATATCTTAAAATAAAGAATGAGGATCTAATTAATCTAATAAACAATAGAGGGACAGCACACAAGTGAACAGAGCACACATGTTTAATGGTTATTACAGGCTGTGAAGGAAGTGGCCCGATAAGGGCCACCCGGGTTTTCTACAACCTCCTAATCGCCTTCCACAAAATGAAGAGTCGGTCAGACAGTAGAGAATACAAAACAGTTGTTTATTACCAATACTCTGCAGTGAAGTCCAATCTGACCTGCACCCTAAGATGTCTGCCGAGGGACTGACCCCCCAACAGTCTGCAACGCATAATCATTCCTCCCAAGGGCCTCCCAACCACGCCCACAATGGAAAGTTACCGGCTTAGGTCGAACATGAACAAAGGAGGCACAGAAAGATGGGCTACCACCTGCTATATGGGTACACGTTATCACTATCTCAAGGTTGCCGTGCTGGGTTTCGGCATCTCCTAACGTGGGAGCAGAGCTACACACAAGGATAGGTATGCGAGGGCAGAATGGCCTATTCATTAGCAAGTCAGAAGGCAACCTTGAACAGAAGAGAAAATAATAGCTGAATACAGTGTTCTGCTGAGGCAAGCAATACAAATAATGAGGACTTGTACAGGCACAGCCTAATAGGGATTGCAAAATTCAAAATGGAGTCACACTCGCTAACTGAAGCTCGCACATTGCAGGGATAACTCAATGGGTTGCATAACGTGAATTAGAATGGTGGCTAATTTAGCTGCACACTGCTAACCTAATGTAACGTAGACCAAGTGTATAACGAGAATGAGATTTTCAAACCTATCAGATGGGAGGCAAGGGTGTTGTCAACAACTAGTCAAATGGCAGGAATTTGCCATCTAGAAGGGGAAAGGAACAGTTGGTAGAAGAAAGGCTAGCCATAACACTATCTCTTTGACTTGGAGATGCCATCTGGGACTGCTCCCATTTATTCATACCCTTTGGTACCAAATCCAGAAAGAAGAAAAACTAGTCTTTGCTCTGACGGGGGGGGGGGGCTGAGAACCTTTCTAAAGAAGTGAGTGGTTTTAGGGAGCGCAAGAATCCCTATTGGTGGAAGAATGGTTCAGCCATCTTAGGCAAATGGCTTCTGTACATTTTTACAGTACGGAGAAGAGGAACTTCTTAAAAGGAGGTGAGCATGGGGCAAGAAAGCAGACAGGATTGGATGGGAAAAATCCTCTAATCACTGGCTGAGTCAACGAAGACTGGAGTCTCACCACCACTTCCTCAGGACATGGGAAAACTACACCTAAAGAGGATGGCACTGCGAGTCCCCTGATTTCTCCTGACTTCTGCCTTCCTCTTGGGAACTGGAACTGCTTCTCAAGGATTAGATGGTTGACCTCCTCTTTGCCTGTTCCAGAGACACACAAATTAACAGGACTGCTGACTCTAACAAGGCTGAGCAAACCACAGAAGACTGGACCATGTAGAATCCCTGAATAGAGATAGACCTGGTGTTTAGAAACATGTCCTTATGGCTTGTGGGATGCAGGAGTTTCCACAAAGAACTTTTGTAGTACTTGGAGAAAAGTAGTACTTAGAAATGTTTACAAGTTCAGATGACTGGGAGTGGTTGCTGAGGTTTTCCTGGAATGGTGCAACAAAATGGTTGGCCCTGTTCAGGGCTTTTTCTTTTGAGCCACTGAAAATGAGTTCTGTGGGATCCTGTGGTTAAGGTGTCCAGACTTGTGGAGCCTTGCACGGCTACAACTTCCCACCTGCCCTGCCACAGGATCGTGAAAATTAAAACAGTGACTTAATCCAAAGAAAAAACCTTGGAACTAATGTGAGGCGCCAAATCCATCCCAATGAAGAAGCAAACTGAGGGGCTATAAAATCCTGCTTTGTTCTACTTGGTGCCAAAACAAACAGCTTCAGTGGAAGCTCAATGTTGACATTTGTGACTTTTAAGGGACCCTCTCTGGCTTCAGCCTTGAAACTTGATCCACAGAGGAATTTGACTTCCAGAAGGTCAAAAAATTGGTTGGGACAACCTGCTTGCATATCCAATCGCTGCTCAATTCAGGTTGGCTGGAAGTCGCATCTAAGTCTCTGTATACCACAAATTGTTATTTCGGATTGCTGCTTTACTTTTTCTTGGAGCTTGGGTTTCCCTCACCCAATTTTAATTATTTTGATGACTTTTTGCTCATCAGATTTATTGCTATTGTTCTAAATTGATTTGAGAATGTATTGTGTTTTGTTCTTTACTTTAATTCCCTGCTGCTTGCCGCATAGATACCAGGGGTCGAGCAGTTTTTTCTCTCAGGCTTGTTTTGAGACCTGCTCATGATGTGTTATTCAGTTGGTAAGGTTCCCTCCGTCCTAGATTATCCCTCCTTCTGGCGGCTTTGTACAACAGTAGCCGCAGCATGTTTTACCTATGATTACAATTTTCAGTTAAATATTGTATTAGAGGAGTGATGTCATATTTTTTTTTAATTATTTATTAGTGCTTTTCATAATTACTGAATTTCATGTAACAGTTCAAAAACAAGACAACACAAGCAGTGCTTTGCGATACACACCTGACCATATGTTACAAATTCTTGTCATATTTCTCTGCCCAGACCCCCTACCCCATCAGCACATCTGTATAATCGCAGTACAGCGTATTGCTTTATACCCCATCAGAATGTTGCAATAGATACACCGTAACAGGGCCCCAGAAATCTTTTGGCTTGGATGAGTCAGGTAGTTCCTCCGCATATGTATTCAGTTGTTCCCTGCGATAAACAATGTCTTTAAGCGATTGCACTTTTGTTGGAGCCTTTTTCCCGCCCCAATGCTTTGCCACCAGTCTTTTTGCTAATAATGTAGTGACTGCAACCAGTTTCCGATTACAAGGCTTTAGCGTTGCAACCAGTCCCAGCAGGCATAGCTGCGGCGTACACTCAACCTGTTCCATCACTATTTCAGACAATGATAGCGTCACCTGGTGCCAGAATCGGAGAACAGACCCACATGTGTTACCAAAGAGGGGGAACCTAGGGCCTTTATCTAGGTCCAGCATACAGGCCCGTAACTAAGTTTAAACAAAAGTGGTATGCAGTTCCTATTGAGAGTTGCAGGTCATTATGTTTGTTCGAAAGTACACAAAATAGTGTTCAATCAAAAAGCAGGAGGATGATTTCCTCCTTTCGGAAAAGACCCTCACACACCCAGCCAGCTAGGTGTCTTGCTTCATCATCGGGTCTGCTCCTTATCGGGTCGGCAGTGCAATACCCGATCGGCACCCGAGATGGGGCCTTCTTGGCGGAGATCTTTATTCCTTTGCGCCGTTGGGTGTAGTGCATGTGAGGGCCCTATATCAGTGTAGGTGTTGTGTTAAGGGATGTGAAGTAAAACAGGAAATAGTGGTCCACTCAAGATAATTTTAATGACAATGTGGCCACTAACCTGGTTAAAAAGAGGAAGTGCGCAAGCCCGCTCTAAGGTTGCGGGATTATGCGCTAGTGGTTCGGGTCAACATGTTTCTTGCCTGTTTATCAATTTGATGGCAATTCCTCAGGACCTAAGTGAGATCTACCTACACTTTTTGGTGGTGGTCCGAGCTACGTGTCAAAGAAGTCGTGACCACCCATACAGCACCCTAAAAAGTGGTACCTGTAGATCTACAACATAGCCTGCAACAAGAAAAATTCATAAAAGTTACTAGATCATAGTATAACATTTTTATATACAATGATGTAGGTGCACCAAATATCCTATAGGTGCAATAAACGCATGCTTCACACACAAGTGATTGTGATCATGCGTCAGAAATGAAACAGTTACATTAAAAACCAGCATTGCAACGCAGCAGCAGTGATAAAAAGGTGCCTTGAAAATCGGGCACAGTAGTGTAACTCACCCTATTTGGGTCACTAAGCACGGCATCGTGTACCGGCAGGTGTAGACACTAAAGGTGTAGTGTCCTAGTAAATAGCAAAATTCAGGAGAGTAAAAATATGGACATACAGGCACAGTTTCCAGTAAACAGATATCAGGTCAGTGGTATGATCACAACAATGATGGCCCCCAAGGTGAAGGTCATCACACACAAAGCTCCTACATCTAGAAAGGAACTAACGTAAACCGATCCACTGTAAGAGCAAACATGCCCCAGGCAACCCCCTATAGCGCGAACCGATGGCCCCAGGGAGGCCAACGGGAGGTTGGTATCCGGTTGCCACAGGCCAGCGCCGAGGTTGAAATACCCGAGGCACGCCCCAAACAGAAGAAAAGTGCCCACATATATTGGTCACCGTTCGTGAAGGCGCCGTTCCACCACACAGGGGTTGTATGATTCACAAGTAACCGCTCGTGGTCACTTAATTGTATCTATTTTAGCCCACGCGATCCTGGCTGAAGACACGTCAAGGGCTGGCGGTCTCGTGTACTCCTCATAAACCCGCAGTAGGGTAATGCTACCTATATCGGACGTGAGAAGTTACCTAACAATAGAAGGTGCCCTGTGCGAGTCAGACCCCCTTGGCATATCCCGTTTCCTTGCAATACTCACAGCGAGAATTCCAGTGGATAGACGGTCGTCCTACCCCTCACTCTGCCGGCCCGGGTGATACCGTATTCCAGCCGACCTGGTTAATTATACCGCCGGTCGGCCATACGAGAGGCGGGACTTCCGGTCCGTGCAATGGGAAAAGGCTAGAGTGCTGCCCGTGGTATCGGGCGCCATATTGGAATGATCACCACTGTCGATACTGTACGTTAAGATGAGCAGGTCAACCGTGACTATGGGTGCCATACTTGAATACTCACAAATTGTGGTATTGCTTAATTAGTGGCAACTAGATACTAGCAAAGCTCAATTTATTCCACGGATCGGGAGTAACATAGTGATTAACATAGAATTTACTTACATGTAGCCAATATACAATAGTTGGTGGTTATTAATGGGTCTTGTTGTATATGTTTTACCAAAGGAAGGGAAAGATGGTATAAGACGTATGTCAGTGTTAGAGAATTATCTACCACAATTCTAGCTCGTGGAGGCATAGAAATGGTCATGTGCAGTTTATAAGAAGGAAACTTTGAGCGCCATGTTGGAACCTCACTTATATGATGGTGGTGATAACCTCGATGCAGTATGGTTATAGCAGAGTCTAAGCTGTCCCACAAGTATGGGATGCCACTCTGGTACAGGAAACAATTACTGTTATATGACCAGTGTGCACTATAGGTAATTGATTACTGGATACTCCTAAGTTCGTAACCAACAAGGGATGGAGTGGTAGTTAGATGCATATATGTGCTATTAGTGATGTATCTACCATAATTCATGGACTGGACAGTCATAATAATGATCATGGTTGCGCAGATAGTAATAGCTAGAGGAATACCATAGAGGAGTAGATTAGGTCAGTAAACTCCAAGGTATGTCCTCATTCAATCCTTCTTTGTCAGAGACTAGCCTCAAGACCCATCGTTGTTCGATGCGGAACAAGGAATTTTTAGTCATCCCTGGGTGGGCTTCAAGTATGCCCCAGTTGAAAGAGTCAGGAAGATGTTTATGTTGTTCAAAATGTGTAGTCATTTTGGTATTGGTCTTATGGCACCTAAAGTTGCTCCTGTGTTCCATTATCCGGACTTTCACTGGTCTCGTTGTCATTCCTATATATAGGAGTCCACACGGACAACTCAATATATAGATGCAGTTGGGAGTGTTACAATTCGTATGTCTGTTCATCTTCCATTTGACTCCATTCGGGAAAGTCAGTTCTTTTGTGATTTTAGTGAGAGGACATACTCAGCAGGACCCGCAAGGAAAATGTCCCATTATAGGCGGTAGATCCCAAAGTGTTCTTTGTACTCTGCTCGGGAGAATTCTAGGTCTCGTATGTGTGAGCATGTCCTTTAAGTTACTTGTCCGTTTGAATGCAAACCTAGGAACAGGTAGGGACAATGTCCCTGTATTGAGAATACTCCAATGTTTCTTGATGATGTTTCTCATACGGTTGGAGTCAGAAGTATAGGTGGTCACGCAGGTAATGGCATTATCCGGTTCTCTAGGTTTATGTTCTAGTAAACTGTCCCGATTATTGTTCTTTGCCCTTTTGCAAGCAAGTGCGACCGTGTGCCTAGGGTACTCCCTCCGACAAAGATCTTTTGTCAGGGTGTTGGACTCTTTCTGGTAATCTCTTAATGAACTACAGTTCCTCCTAATGCGGAGGAACTGTCCGAAAGGAAGATTCTGTTTAAGGGCCCTGGGATGGTGACTGCTAAATAGCAATAAGCTATTTCTATCTGTAGGTTTGCGATAGAGTGTAGTAGTAATGCCATTATTCTCCAGTTTGATCAGTAGGTCAAGGAAGGGGATCTCGGTTTCAGAAATCGTGTTTGTAAATTTCAGGAAAGGGTTAAGTGTATTAATCCAGGCACAGAATTCATCGCATTTCGTGCGTTCTCCTTTCCACAAGATCAGAATATCATCAATGAACCTCTTCCACATCAGCACATTAGTTTCGTATGGATTGCTGGAGTTATGGATCTCTCTATCTTTCAAATGCTGACATGTACATACATGCCAGACTCGGCGCAAATGTACTGCCCATAGAGGTGCCCTGCGTTTGATGGTAGAGTTGTGTGTTGTACTGAAAGAAATTTTCCGTAAGGGCTAAGGTAGCACACTCTAATATGAAGGCCACCGGAGTAGGAGAAGTCCAGTTGCCATGGTTTAGTGCATCCTCAATAACTTCCAGGGTCGCCCTTTGTGGGATGTTAGTATAGAGGGCCTCAACATCCAGGGTAATCAGTAGGTCTACCTCTTCTGGATGTTGGACCCCCTCAAGCAACCTAAGGACATCTGTGGTGTCCTTGATAAAGGACGAAGTAGCTCTCACCATCGGTTGCAAGAAATAGTCACAGAACCGTGAAAGGGGTTCCAAGATGGAACCGATCCCTGACACAATGGGTCGTCCGGGGACCGGGTGACCCCCTTGTGAATTTTGGGCAGGATGTAGAAGTATGGGATCTTGGGTTCTTTTGTGGTTAGGAAATCAGCTTCCTTTCTGGTGATCCATCCCTCGGTCTCAGCTGAGAACACCATGGAGGAAATCATCCTGCTAAGTCGTGGCGTAGGGTCCTCTCCCAAGGGAGTATAGTATCTACGGTTGCTAAGTTGTCTGCAACATTCCGCGTCGTACTCGACCGTGGACATAATAACCGTAGCCCCGCCTTTGTCTGCCTGTTTGATTGTAATGCTAACATCATCCGCCAGGGCCCTGACGGCTGAAGTTTCGCTTGAGGACATGTTGTGGTAAGGTGCGGGGGTGGTCGTGCTGTTTAAATCTTTCAATACAGCTTGTTCAAATGTCAAGACCTCATTTGGAACCATGCTACTATTAGGTGTAAACGTGGATGGTTTGTGTAACCCAGAGTCGCCTCCCTGTAGCAGTGGTTTATGTTGAAAGAAGGCTTGTAGGCGTATCTTGCGAAAGAAGCCTTGGACCTCGCAGATATCACGAAATGTATCTATCTTAGGGGTAGGGACAAAGCCTAACCCTTTTGTAGGACCTTCTCTTCTGTGGGTGAAAGGGCCCTCGGGGAGAGGTTAATGATCAATCTCTCTTCCCCGTGTCTGGCTCCTGGTCTCCACTGCATGTGTTGGTTGTTCCTGCCATCGTACTCTTTTTGCCCTCTTTGCGCCCTCTTCCTCTGCCCCAGCCTCTGTCTAAAAAAGGGGGGTCAGTCCTTTGCTGATAGAAGGGTGGAGGGCCTTGATGGTACATTGGATATTGCCAAAATGGTGGTCCTGAGTAAGGTGGCATATTGTAGGGTTGGTACACAGGAAGTTCGAAAGGTCTTGCATTTCTGGAGTTCCAGCTACCATTGCTGGAGTCACTGTTAGATGAGGAACCTCTTCTAGTGAGGTTGGAGCTCTCATCTGATGAGTAGCCTGACCCTGGAGCAGTGTAGTCTGCTTTAAGATACGGGTAACTCTTCTCAGAGGATCTTTGTCGGAGGGAGTACCCTAGGCACACGGTCGCACTTGCTTGCAAAAGGGCAAAAAACAATAATTGGGACAGTTTACTAGAAAATAAACCTAGAGAACCGGATAATGCCATTACCTGCGTGACCACCTATACTTCTGACTCCAACCGTATGAGAAACATCATCAAGAAACATTGGAGTATTCTCAATACAGGGACATTGTCCCTACCTGTTCCTAGGTTTGCATTCAAACGGACAAGTAACTTAAAGGACATGCTCACACATACGAGACCTAGAATTCTCCAGAGCAGAGTACAAAGAACACTTTGGGATCTACCGCCTATAATGGGACATTTTCCTTGCGGGTCCTGCTCAGTATGTCCTCTCACTAAAATCACAAAAGAACTGACTTTCCCGAATGGAGTCAAATGGAAGATGAACAGACATACGAATTGTAACACTCCCAACTGCATCTATATATTGAGTTGTCCGTGTGGACTCCTATATATAGGAATGACAACGAGACCGGTGAAAGTCCGGATAATGGAACACAGGAGCAACTTTAGGTGCCATAAGACCAATACCAAAATGACTACACATTTTGAACAACATAAACATCTTCCTGACTCTTTCAACTGGGGCATACTTGAAGCCCACCCAGGGATGACTAAAAATTCCTTGTTCCGCATCGAACAACGATGGGTCTTGAGGCTAGTCTCTGACAAAGAAGGATTGAATGAGGACATACCTTGGAGTTTACTGACCTAATCTACTCCTCTATGGTATTCCTCTAGCTATTACTATCTGCGCAACCATGATCATTATTATGACTGTCCAGTCCATGAATTATGGTAGATACATCACTAATAGCACATATATGCATCTAACTACCACTCCATCCCTTGTTGGTTACGAACTTAGGACTATCCAGTAATCAATTACCTATAGTGCACACTGGTCATATAACAGTAATTGTTTCCTGTACCAGAGTGGCATCCCATACTTGTGGGACAGCTTAGACTCTGCTATAACCATACTGCATCGAGGTTATCACCACCATCATATAAGTGAGGTTCCAACATGGCGCTCAAAGTTTCCTTCTTATAAACCGCACATGACCATTTCTATGCCTCCACGAGCTAGAATTGTGGTAGATAATTCTCTAACACTGACATACGTCTTATACCATCTTTCCCTTCCTTTGGTAAAACATATACAACAAGACCCATTAATAACCACCAACTATTGTATATTGGCTACATGTAAGTAAATTCTATGTTAATCACTATGTTACTCCCGATCCGTGGAATAAATTGAGCTTTGCTAGTATCTAGTTGCCACTAATTAAGCAATACCACAATTTGTGAGTATTCAAGTATGGCACCCATAGTCACGGTTGACCTGCTCATCTTAACGTACAGTATCGACAGTGGTGATCATTCCAATATGGCGCCCGATACCACGGGCAGCACTCTAGCCTTTTCCCATTGCACGGACCGGAAGTCCCGCCTCTCGTATGGCCGACCGGCGGTATAATTAACCAGGTCGGCTGGAATACGGTATCACCCGGGCCGGCAGAGTGAGGGGTAGGACGACCGTCTATCCACTGGAATTCTCGCTGTGAGTATTGCAAGGAAACGGGATATGCCAAGGGGGGTCTGACTCGCACAGGGCACCTTCTATTGTTAGGTAACTTCTCACGTCCGATATAGGTAGCATTACCCTACTGCGGGTTTATGAGGAGTACACGAGACCGCCAGCCCTTGACGTGTCTTCAGCCAGGATCGCGTGGGCTAAAATAGATACAATTAAGTGACCACGAGCGGTTACTTGTGAATCATACAACCCCTGTGTGGTGGAACGGCGCCTTCACGAACGGTGACCAATATATGTGGGCACTTTTCTTCTGTTTGGGGGCGTGCCTCGGGTATTTCAACCTCGGCGCTGGCCTGTGGCAACCGGATACCAACCTCCCGTTGGCCTCCCTGGGGCCATCGGTTCGCGCTATAGGGGGTTGCCTGGGGCATGTTTGCTCTTACAGTGGATCGGTTTACGTTAGTTCCTTTCTAGATGTAGGAGCTTTGTGTGTGATGACCTTCACCTTGGGGGCCATCATTGTTGTGATCATACCACTGACCTGATATCTGTTTACTGGAAACTGTGCCTGTATGTCCATATTTTTACTCTCCTGAATTTTGCTATTTACTAGGACACTACACCTTTAGTGTCTACACCTGCCGGTACACGATGCCGTGCTTAGTGACCCAAATAGGGTGAGTTACACTAATGTGCCCGATTTTCAAGGCACCTTTTTATCACTGCTGCTGCGTTGCAATGCTGGTTTTTAATGTAACTGTTTCATTTCTGACGCATGATCACAATCACTTGTGTGTGAAGCATGCGTTTATTGCACCTTAGGATATTTGGTGCACCTACATCATTGTATATAAAAATGTTATACTATGATCTAGTAACTTTTATGAATTTTTCTTGTTGCAGGCTATGTTGTAGATCTACAGGTACCACTTTTTAGGGTGCTGTATGGGTGGTCACGACTTCTTTGACACGTAGCTCGGACCACCACCAAAAAGTGTAGGTAGATCTCACTTAGGTCCTGAGGAATTGCCATCAAATTGATAAACAGGCAAGAAACATGTTGACTCGAACCACTAGCGCATAATCCCGCAACCTTAGAGCGGGCTTGCGCACTTCCCTCTTTTAACCAGGTTAGTGGCCACATTGTCATTAAAATTATCTTGAGTGGACCACTATTTCCTGTTTTACTTCACATCCCTTAACACAACACCTACACTGATATAGGGCCCTCACATGCACTACACCCAACGGCGCAAAGGAATAAAGATCTCCGCCAAGAAGGCCCCATCTCGGGTGCCGATCGGGTATTGCACTGCCGACCCGATAAGGAGCAGACCCGATGATGAAGCAAGACACCTAGCTGGCTGGGTGTGTGAGGGTCTTTTTCCGAAAGGAGGAAATCATCCTCCTGCTTTTTGATTGAACACTATTTTGTGTACTTTCGAACAAACATAATGACCTGCAACTCTCAATAGGAACTGCATACCACTTTTGTTTAAACAGACCCACATGCCCAGGCCAACTGTATGAAATCCGTCGCCTCTTTCTCACATCTGTTACACCGGGTGTTATCCCGGAGACCATATCTATGAAGCTTCGCTGGTGTTTAATATGTCTGCTGGAGATATTTAAAATTAATTATTTGTATATTACAATTTGAGGCAAGTCGCCCTATAAGTGTGCATCACGCCTCCCATTCCTCCAAAGAAATTGACCTGCCCAGCACTTTTTTCCATCTATCTAAAGCCTTAGCATTTGTCTGCTGGTTCTCTTTAAGGGATGTGTTGTATAGTCTGGTGATAATCTCCTTTCGCGACCGATTCAACAGCAGCATCTGTAGCACCTTTAAGGCTATCGGCTCCTTCGGGAACCCAGGGAATAGTGACCTCACGGCTGCTCTTAATCTTGCATTTGTGAACACCAGCATTGCCGTATACTGTTGCTTCTTAGTGAGTGCCTCTAGCGGCAGAAATTCCCACCTATATATAAATCCCCTAGCGTCCTTAACCCAGCAGCCCCCAGGAGCTCCACAGTCCTCGGTTCATGTGTGACCGATATACTTGGTTGCGCAGCCAGGGGCACGGCCGGTGCATATATGTAATCCCTATCTGTTCTGACCTGTAGTCTCCACCATGCCCGTGAGGTGCTATTGACTGTGTTGATCTCTGACCGATGTATCTCAGGACGAGCCTGTAGCACCATTGAGGTAAGTGGGAGCGGGTACACATGGGGCCTGATTCACAGAACTAACTTACGTCAAAAACGTAAAGTTAGTACTTTTTGGTATTCACAGAATACACTTACTCATTTTGGTATTCACAGAATGAACTTACTCATTTCGGTATTCACAGAAGTTAGTAGTCCTAACTTTAGGACTCCTAAATGCCTTCTGTGAATACCAAAAGTCTTAAAGTTAGGATTTTTCTCAGTTTAGAGTAGTAAAGTTAGGACTCCTAACTTTAGGACTCTCCTAAACTGAGAAAAATCCTAACTTTAAGACTTTTCGGTATTCACAGAAGGCATTTAGGAGTCCTAAAGTTAGGACTACTAACTTCTGTGAATACCGAAATGAGTAAGTTCATTCTGTGAATACCAAAATGAGTAAGTGTATTCTGTGAATACCAAAAAGTACTAACTTTACGTTTTTGACGTAAGTTAGTTCTGTGAATCAGGTCCAAGGTCCGCCTCTATCTTCAGATTTGGCAAATATTTCTGTGAAAAAAACAGTAATGCGCAAACTGGGTCTGCGCACAGAGATAATAGAGATACATGTCGGGAGCCCCGAAACCCCCCTCTCGTACAGCAGGGTCAGCACCTCCCAACTTCATCTCGGCTTCTTTCCCACACAGGCCAGTGTGAGCAGCCACAATTTAACAGTTTTAAACATTGCCTTGATTAAAATTATGGGTATATTGACAAACATATAGAGAAGTTTGGGCAGTATCGTCATTTTCATTATAGCAACACGATCTGCCAACGAGAGAGGTAGCCTTATCCAACAAGTCACTTGTTCGGACAGTTTCGTAACTGCCCTCTCGTAATTCATGCGGACTCCTACATCCGGATCTCTGCCAACCCATATGCCTAAGTACTTAACCGGCTCCGAAGCCCATGCCAAGGGGAACTCCAAGCCATGTGAAGTGGTGCTTGACGTGAGGGGGAGCACCATAGACTTATCCCAATTTATGCTTAGGCCTGAATACCATTTGAATCATACATTCTCCCGTATTAGCTGTGCTAAGTATTTCTCCGGCTCTCTGACATACAGCAGCATGTCATCCGTGTACAGGAAAATAGCCAACGGTTGACTCCGAAATCTCAACACCGTCTGGGCATACCTTTGCCTTATTATACATGCCAGCAGCTCTATGACCAGGGGGAACAGCATAGGGGAAATGGGGCAACCCTTCTTAGTACCTCTACAGATTTCAATAGGCTCTGATATGGCCTGATTTATTCTGATCCTTGCTACTGGGGTTGTGTACAGCAGGCATATCCACCGAAGCAACGCCTGAGGCATCCCCATCGGCTCTAAAATCGCAAACGTATATCTCCATTGTTTGGAGTCAAAAGCCTTGGGGCGTCAAGCAACACAGCTGCAGCCTTCATCTCCGTATCTAGGTGATGGAGCACCGCAAATAACGTTTGCAAATTATGCGATGTACATCTCTCGGCAACAAAGCCAGACTGATCTGGTAAAACCAGTTTGGGCACTAAGGGTTGTAGTCTGGTTGCGATCACCCTGGCCAGAATCTTGGCATCAATGTTAATGAGCGAGAGAGGCCTATATGACTCGCATCTACATGGGTACTTATCCGGTTTCAATAACGTGACTAGCATAGCTTCCCTAAGCGTGGGGGGCAGCACTGCCTTCTCGTACGCTTCCTCAAACACCTCCAACAGGTGTGGGGCCAAGCTATCCACATACATTTTATAGAATTCACTCGGCAACCCATCCACACCAGCTGCCTTCCCACACTGTAGTGCCAAGATGGCCTCTCTCACATACTCCACCATCACTGCCTGTGTTAGATACTCCCTCTGGCCAAGTGATAACCAGCCCAGAGCCACATCTTCAAGGTAGCCAGCAATTTCAGTCTTGGAGGCTGACTCTCGCACCCCATATAACTGGGTATAGAAGTTCTCAAAAACCTTAAGGATTTCCAGTGTCGTGTGATATTTTACTGAATGCTCATCTAGAATCTCCACTATATGCACCTGTGATTTTGTTTCCTCTCGTTTAGAGGCCAATGTGCGTCCCGGTCTACCCCCCTCCCCATATACCCTCACCTTCCACCTCCTGGATTTATACTTTGCCTCCTGTTCAGCTGTTTCCTTGTGTTCTATGATCAGTGCCTGTATCTGAGATAATGTGTCCTGGCTGGGTCGCCTTTCATAGCTGTGTTCAAGGGCCTGGAGCTTACTTTCTATTTTTTGCAGAGTGTTTTGCAGCACCTTCAGCCTCCCGGCCTGTACCCCATACACTCCCCCCTGATGGTGACTTTGAACGCTTCCCAAACAGTCCCAGCGCTATCCACAGACCATTTATTTTCCAGAAAGAAGCGAGTAATGGCGGTACTTATACTACCCTTGAATACTGGATGTAATATTGACGAGGGCTGCAACCTCCATTGAAACGGGGGCCTAGTATAAGTGGGTATGTTCAGCTCCAACAGGACAGGTGCATGATCAGACAGCGTCCTGGCTAAATGTGTTACCCCAACCACCCAAGTACAGACTTCTTTTGACACAAGCCAGTAGTATAGGCAAGACCAGGAATCATGTACTGCAGAGAAATACGTCCCTTCTTTAGAATTAGGGTTCCTGGCTCTCCAAATATCCACCAGCCCCTCCGCATCCATGAGTGCATGCACAGTTTTTGCTGCTTGCTTCCCATGCCAGTCTGTGCTGGCCAATCCATCACATTGTGGATCCAGGTAAACATTTAAATCCCCACTCCAGATTACCGCCATGGGAGGTAGTAAGAGCAAACGTCTGCATATCATACTATAAAATTCGGGGTCGTTAGTATTTGGATCGTATGTATTAATTAGTGCCACCTTTGTACCCCCCAGGTAACCCTGAACCAGCAGGAATCTTCCCTGCTCGCCCGTCTCCATATGAAGTAGTGTGAATGGTGTTCCTTTTTTTTACCAGCAATAACACACCCCTGGCATACGAAGAGTATGTCGAAGCCACCCTCACCACAGCCCATTTGTGTCCGATATTGCCACCCGTTACCTTTGTGTGGTGCGTCTCTTGTATCAGTGCAACATGCACCCATTGTCTATCGAGTTATGCTAATACCTGTCTTATTTTTTGAGGGGTATTCAGACCTCTGACATTCCATGTTAGAAATGTTCCATCTTTCCCTTTATATGTTCTGTGCTTCCAGCAGGGTGTAACCTTCCTCCTGTTGGGCACCCAAAACCATCGAGTTGTGCATATCATGCAATGCCCCTGCCTCACAACATAAACTGTGAACCCTCCCCCCCACTTCGGCATCCCCAATTTGCCGAAGCCATCCCGATACAACAAAAATACATACGAGAAATGAACAGATACAATCATCCTTCACTGTGGCTTACCCTTCGGGGATGCCATAGCCCCTAATCCCACCTGGAGAACGGGTGTGGCCAAGTAACATGTCAAAGAGGAGGTATACCAAATCTGTTCATGTCCAGTCCAATAGCCACCGCAAGCTGTCCATGGTGCCAGAAGTACGATCCTATACCTTAGTATACCCTACGTAATTTTGCATACCTTATGACTACCTGCAATTCCGGCCTCTGCAGGCCTGCATATCAATCAGAATACAGTTAGGCCTCATTTTTCCCTTTGGTGTGATACACCTTCCCAGTCTTATCATACATTGGGGTCAGCCCCTATTTTGGGTGACCCACGCTAATGTTTTGACCGCAGCATGTGGGCCAGTCTAGTCATCTGCAGACACACTGTTCTCTGTATGTCCAGCTTGCTCTTTCCGTGGTTTCAGGATAGTCTTGACGAATACCGTTGCAGCTTTAGGAGTGCTGAAGATCTTTGACTTCCCTTCTATACAATATGCAGACGGGCTGGGTACAGCATGGCATACTTTATCTGTGCGGCCTGCGTATTATCTTTGAGCTGCCTGGACTGTCGCTGTAAAGTCCAGATAAAAAGTGATGTCATTGCCTTGATAACTGATGGACCACTTCTCTCGTGCGAGGCCCAGCACCATATTCCGGTCCGGGTAATGAAGAAGCCTGGCAATGATTGGCCCCGGAGGAGCTCCCGGGACAGGCCTGGCAGCCAGCGACCTATGTGCCCTCTCCACTATTAGGACACTGGATTGATTATAGGGGCCAAAGATCTCTCTCAGCATCTTTTCCACATACAGCTCAAGCCGACCTGTGTTCGTGGATTCCGGCAACCCAGTGATGCGCAAATTATTGCGGTGGGACCTCGCCTCCAAATCCTCATTCTTGGCCCGTATTACCGCCAGCACCTTTTCCATATTTAAACATTTGGCGGAGACATCTTGCAGCCCATCTTCCGCAGTGGATATGAGCTGCTCTGCTTCCCCCCAACCTGGCGCCCTGCTTATCTAATTTCGCTGCATATTGAGTGAATCTATTTTGCCATTGATGGATTGCAGACTGGATTGCATTGCCAGCAGCGTTGCCTCCAGCGCCGAAGCGCCCTTCTCCTGGGGCTCCTGCTCCAAATCAGATAAGGCGCGCAGTTGATTTTCGCGGGCCTGCACGTCTCAAAGGTTAGGCGCGCTTGCTGTTTGTCAGTTTTCTCCATGGCCGTGGGACAGCGACGTGCCAAACACCCCCAAAGTCAACTATTTCTAGCTTGCTAGCCACGTCGTCGCAACCTTCATTCATGCAGCCCGCAGACAATGTGTGCCGCTGTGAACTCACTCTGCTACTTTTTATTTTCACTTCTGTTCAGTTGGAGGCTCCTGGTTGTACTGACGGGTGTTCCACCCCCTTCTTCACTGCGAGGCTCAGTTTCACCGCACGGCAGGCCCGGGCCCCTTCAGCGCGCTCACCCGGTCCGGCGCCGCCTGTTGCCGTCAAAGTATGCAGCGCTCGCCAGGAAGCGCGGCCACCCCGACCTTCTCTGTGCCGGCCGGACCCTCGCTGCGGTCACCGCCTCACTTTCAGGTTGCTTTTGGCAGAATGCCGAATCACCGACAGGATCCCTGCAGTTCCCTTTTACGCATGCGCACAGTGGCTCTTTCACCGTCGCTAGGCGCAGTTGGCCGCCACTTTCTCTGTTCTGGCAAGTGCGGGATGCCGATCTCCTCTGCGCACCGTCCGCTGTTTACTCAGCACTTTTTCAATGCTGCAGTGCACTGATGACCAGGCACCGTGTTTTCACGCCCAGATGGCCATCCGGGACAAGGATAATAGTCGGATCTTGGTTCTTGGCCTGCAGAGCAGCACTAGAGCGCGGCCATCTTTCCGTAGGCTCTCAAGGGCACCCCGAGGAGTGATGTCATATTTAATTCTTCATTTACCTAGTTCCAAAGCTGTATTATTATTTTTTTTAAACATCTAAGATTTCAGGGACAGATGATGGTGATGAGTGACATCGTTTTGTCCACTCCGCCATTGCTCTCCTTTCCTAAGGTAGGACTAGGATATATCAGTAATAAAAAATATTAGACTTCTGTTGTAGGAATCTTCATGTGTTGCTTTTCTCCCAGTCTGCTTATGAGCTGTTCTAACAACCCAACTCCTAATCCCAAAACAGTTTACATGCTGGTCTGGATTGGTTAGAGCCACCATCCAGTACTCTGCTTTATTCTCTGCATCATCTACAGCTTTTTATCCCCTAGATCTGAATACACATCTACTGTCGTTTCAGCATGTGGCACATATGCAGCACAAAACGGAAGACACATTCAAATCAGGTCTGTAGACTACGAGAGTTCCTTAGAGCACAGATTAGTTATTTCCCTTGGGCATCCATGCCCAGTACGAAGCAGATAGAACTGCCCATCAACTAAGAGTCAAAGAGGACATAAAGAGCAGGATGTGGCTAGAAAGAATCACACCATTTATCAGCATGTCTGTGGGCTCCACTCTTGACCGGCTAGCGATGACTCTAGGACCGGGGGCAATCTTTGCTCTACAAAAGGAGGCAACCTTGCATTGTCAGCCAAACACTAGGCGGTACTCTCAACTTAGGAACAAAATACCATAAAATGTCCTTAGAGATTATAATATCTTCCCAGGGTATTTTGCCCAGGGTTATGCATTTATAATTTTCTAATTCTTTATCTCTAAAACCCATAGAAATACTAGTCATTCTTGAGCAGAAATCCAGAGTGGGCTTAAACATTTTTCATTGCTATGTTTAAAGGATTCATTTAAGTATTCAATTAGAGGTGGGTGGTAATTACACATTCAGGAAGGATCAGTACATCTCTCGGCTACCTTACCTTTCAGAGAGAGGAACCTCAGTTCACTCTGCTGTAAGAAAAAACCTGCTGGTCGACCTGCTGCTGCAGAAAAGCCAGGCTCATGGCGTAATTAGACAACCTAAATATAGGATTTTTGACACTTCTTTTCCCAAACAACACTGCCATGTACTGCATGGCTGCCTTGGGCAGGCAAAAGAAGTAATTACTAGCATGTGCTGGTAGAAACCTTCCAGTGCATCACAGATATTGATTTTTTTAAAATGTCTCCCCTAATAAACAATCTTACTGTTCAGGGGTTTGTTTTTGCTCGAAAACAATACCAACGTAGTGGGCTGACCGACATTGAGCAATTTCACAGAAGTGCTCCCATTGTGTTATCAGAAGCACTTTCTTCAAATATTCCCACAGTGGATGCGGGGAACCCAAAGTAGGGTCAGCAGGCTGTGGCAGGGATAGTGGTGGTCATGTCGCAGCCAGCCCGTAGGACTCTAAATGAGTTCCTAAAACATTTACAACAGTGATCTTGTTTGTTATCACTGTTTGTGGCCTATCATTTTCACCCAATATACTTCCTTCTGTCTTCTTTTGTACTTTTAAGGCCTATTCAGCTGCTGATTGTGAAACAGAGCAGAGTGTTTAACCTTACTGACGTTGGTGGGGTCAGCGAAAACTGTATCTTTCATGGTGGTGTGGATTGGCTGAGGTTTGAAAGGCAGGGATGTGAGGTTTGTACCATTGGAGTGGTGGTGTTGCTACTATGAAAAAGATTGGTACTGAAGAAGTCCGTACAATACATTATGCCTAACAGGGTTGAATATCCTTACCATAAGTATTTAATCAGTAACTCAAGAAATTGACATTATGAGGTCACATATCACTTCAAGAGATTAATCTGGCTTAGTAAAATCACTGTAAACTTTAGAGTAGTGAGTGATAGGACAGGTTTCTCCATATTTCACAATATTTCTGTACTGTAGGGCTATTTTTGGCTTTATTCCTAGAATAATTGTGGCATAACAGTTAGTCCTGAGGGCCTCTGTCTATTGTAAGTTTGGCTACTGATGTGTCTCCCTTCACTATCTGTTCTTTTTTCACAAGCAACTAAACATATAGATATGTGAGCAAGTTTTCTTTTTTTTTTTAGTTCTTTTTTATTTGAATTTCAAGCAGGGAAGGCAAACCAAATACATATACATTGGCTTGTACTGGTTCCAATACAAATGTAAAAATAAAATAAAATCATATCGCAGGAAAGATAAACAAAAATACATATAGGTCATACAAACGTAGAATTCTAATGGGGTTTCACAAAATATCCGATCAATCATTTTATACCAAACTGCATTAAATCTCCGCATTGAACTTGAGCCTCTAATTTTAGCCAAGGCCTTTTCCCTCTCGAAAACCTCCACAACAATAGCCCACCACTCTGCAACATTGTAAGGTCTAGGAGAAACCCAGGCCCTAGAAATGGCTAGTCTAGCAACAACCAAAATTATAGAGAGTAATGCACGACGTGCATAACTAGAATCTCCCTTATATCCAAACATGATCTCCTGTGTGGTAAAAACCAGATCTAATCCAAGGCGGTTTTTACAGGCCTGTATAACTCCCTGCCAGAATGCCATTAACTGTGGACATGTAGCAAACATATGTACAATATTTGCGCCATGTACTCCACATTTAGGGCAATTCAACTTATTGCTAGAATGTTGAGCTCTTTGTCGCCCCCAGCTGGCAATGTTTTCAGGAGTATGATACAGCATACATACTGACTTAAATTGCTGCAGCCTTAGATTAGTAGACCAAACAGCATCTTTTAATGTTGTAAATGCTTCATCTATCATTATAGAAGTAATTTCAGTCTCCAGGATAGTACTCCATTTTAAGGCTAGCTGTAGACAAGGGTCGGCTCTATCATGGCAAAGATGTTTATATGCCACACGAATTACATGCTTCTGAGAAGGTTCATGTAGAAATGTCAATAAGTCATATACATCTACTGATTTAAGACCCTGTGTATTAAGAAAAAAGTCTCTGAGTTGTAAATATTTATAATAGTGTTGACGTGGCATTAAAAAAGTGTCTTGCAAATTTTGAAAAGTTCAAAATCCATTACAGTCATAGAGGTCTCCGAGACAGTCAATGCCAAGTTTAGCCCACTGGTTAGACACACTGTCATGAAAAATATCCGGAAGTAATGGATTATCCCAGAGAGGAAATTTATCTTAGTATATCGGAAGAGAGTATCTAGCTACAATTTCCCACCAAATACAGACTAAGGGGGTGATTACGATGGTGGGCGGACTCAAGTCCGCCCTCCATCGTTGCGGTGACTGGGACCGCCTACATGTAAGGCGGCGGTCATGCACCACAGATGACGATGCGACCGCCACCATGGCGGTCGCATCCAGCCCGTTTAACATTGCAGTGGGTGCTGCTGGCTGCAATGCTAAACAGCCATATCGTGCATTTCCCTGAACTACGTGGCTGGCACCACGCGGTGCTTGCTACATAGTGCAGGGAAATGTAGGGGGGCACCATGGGTACCACCCTAGTGCACCCCCCACCCAACACAAGGGGGGCCCACAACGGGCCCCAAGTGCAATCCCCGCCAGCCTGTGAATGGCAGTTCCACCACCATACACCGGCTGGCAGGTATGCAGCATTGTAATTTGGCGGACGGTGCCTGCCAGACACCACCACCATTTCACAGATGCTGACCGCTCCGCCAGGCAATTGGAACGATTGCCTGTGGCGGATCCGTGGCGGGCAGTCTTTGCGCCCGCCACGGTCGCGGTCTGATTCCCCCCCACCATCCTAATTTGGCGGGTTGAAAAGTGCTGTCAGATGGCGGAGGGACCGCCACCACCAGCCGTGATAATAATGAGGCCCTAAGTCCCTGAGAGTCTTAAAACTTACTCTCTTAAAATAATTCACATCGTAAATTCAATAGAGAAATCTACATCTAATTTGGCCTAACAGAAGTATATGATTAAAATCCTGGCCACTATTTGAGAGAAGGTTGCGTCACCGATTCGTAATAGAGGCTCAATAGCATAATGTGAAATCGGGGCGCTGAAGACCGCCTTGGCTATATGGATACTTTAGTTGTTTAATTGCTCGGTGTGCGCATTTATACCCTCATATAAAGCTACTTATTGCACCATCTAGTTTTTAAAAAAGAGAATTAGTAACTCTCAAAGGGATCAAATGAAATAAATATGAGTATTTTGGGAGGATTGTCATCTTAATGATGTTACACCTGCAGACTATACTTATGGGCAATTTGTGCCAGTTTTTTAGCTTTTTATTAACGTTATGAAGTAGAGCATCATAATTTAGTTTAATTATGCGTCCAATCTGAGATGAAATGCAAATACCTAAATAAGTAACTTCGGGGCATGCCCCCATTACAGGGCTACCTGGTGTAAAATTCAATAGCACCTGAGTTTTATTAGGGTTCAATTTTTATCCAGAAAAAGATCCAAATATTCCTGCCTCATGCATAATTAATTCCAAGGATTTACCCGGGTCAGTGGTAAAGATGGCAATGTCATCTGCATTGATTTTTAATTCATTAGGTCCCGGACATAGTGGCAGGATATTTTTATTAGCAAGTAAAGCCCGAACAAGGGGTTCAAGATAAAGAGCAAACAATAATGGGGAGAGAGGGCATCTCTGGCACGTACCCCTATTTATACGGAAGAGCGCAGACTGAGAGCCAGTATAATTCAATTTGGCCTGTGGTGCCCGGTAAAGAGCCCTTATCCACGTGAGAAATTAGCCCGTCATTCCAAATGAAGTAAGAATAGGCCATAAACAACCCCATGCCACACGGTCAAAAGCTTTTTCCGCGTCTAATAGTATAATTCTCAAATTACTACCAGATTGTTTGGCAAAGTCGAATGCCATTATAGCAGTATTAATATGTATCGAAGTATCTCGGCCCGCTATGAAGCCATGCTGTTGACTAGAGACAAGTTTTGGCCTAAGGGGAGCAAGACGGTTAGCCAAGATTTTGGCATATATTTTGGCATCAGCATTGATAAGGGTTATCGGGCGATAAGACCCGCACTCTTCCGGTCGTTTTCCCTTTTTCAAGAATACTATATTACTAACATCCTGTTGGTGGTACAATACCAGTATCGCCTATCTCTTGAGTAACCTTGGCAAAGAGTGGAGCGATTATATTCCTGAATATTTTGTAGGTATCAAGTCTTCGCCTGTAGCCTTACCAGCAGGGAGTGAAGACAGAGCAGCCACAATATCTTCTGGTAAGATCTCTGCGCAAAGTTGAGCAACATCCTCCTTTGGTAAAGATGGTAGTGCTGCTCTTATTAAGTAATTAGAAATCTCCTCTGTTATTATTAGGTCAGATGAAGCATAAAGATCTTCATAAAAAGATACGTGTGCAAGTATTGTGTGAGTTTCTGTATAAAGTATGTTGCCTGCTCCTTTAATAGCCTTTATTAAGTTTTTAGCCTTATTGTCGGCTAGTTGGTAAGCTAGTATCCTGCCCACCTGTTCGCTATATTCATATTGAGTGGATCGATATTTATTATAAGCGGAAGCCACATTTTCTCTGAGTATCCCCGCTGCTGTTTCTCGTGCTTCTACCAGATTAATGTAAACCTGCATCTGGTTACAATCATGCTGCCTAATCGCTGTTGCATGACATGTTTCTAAGTTAGTTAGCACTAAACGCGCCGCCTTAATAGAAGCCTTCCTGGTTTTGTTCTTTACTAATATAAATTGTTGTGTAATACCCCTTATAAACGCTTTCATTGAATCCCAAACCATACATAATGAAGCAGTGTTAATGTTAAAGTGAATACATTCTGACAGCAGTTTCCCCATGTGTGATATATAATCATCATCAGTCAATAGGTAGTGTGGGAAAGAAAAAAAGCTCCTAGATTTACTTGTCGGTTGTAGTTGTAAAGAGAACAAAATAGGGTTGTGATCTGATGTAATTTTAGGGCATACCTCAATCTTGGCTGTTCGAAGTACAGTATCGTTGGCCCAAACCAAGTCTATCCTTGAATACTGCTTGTGTGGGTGTGAATAGTATGTATACCCCAGGAGATTTGGCTGTAAGGTTCTCCATACATCCCTGAGATTATGTAAGCGTGCTAACTCGAGAATAGATGCCCGTACTTTCGGTATTCTTATAGTTGTTCGCCGAGTAGTAGAATCCATAGATTGGTTCATAATACAGTTAAAATCACTCATGACTATTAATACTCCTTGAATTTCCAGTAATGTTAACATTAAAGAATTCAACATCCCAGGGTAATCGACATTAGGCCCATAAACAGCCACTAAAACATATTTAATACCAGAGATTTCAAGTTGAGCTATAGCCCATCTCCCCTTGCAATCTGCTAAGACTTGATGAATTTTATATGTAAGTGTTTTAGTAGCTAAGATGGCAACGCCCCTAATCGATACCCCCTGAGATGAACACACAACTGTTTGAAATCCAAGCTGTTTAAGCAATGCCCAGTCTTTGTATGCCAAGTGGGTTGCCGTTAAAATTGGCAGGTGATGTCAGTACATTTTTAGCTCCTCGGGTACCAATTGACGTTTACGTCCAGCATTCAACCCCGAAACATTCCAGCATAAACATTTAATTACCCCATATTATAACAAAAAATGCATCGTACACCATAAATACTCCTGCGATACAAATAAGTACCATTGAGTAACCTTTAATAGTACTGTCTGCACCCCCACCCGCCCTACCCCTCCCCTCCCAACACCCACCCCATGTCTATGGAAAGGAATCACCCCCCTCTTTGCTCTGTCAATAGGAACAGCCTAGGAAAGAGATCACACACAGAGAGCAACCCAGCCATTTGTCTGGTCAAATAAAGTGAAAAAAGTAAGCAAAACTAGAAGCAGTCCCTAAAGAGAAAGTATCCATTGTAAAAATGAGAAAGGTGAAAGGAGACAGGCCCACAAAGGAATAGCTATTTTAGTTATTTAGAGGCCCCCTGCTGCCATCCGGCCAAGACCTCCTGAGCCCCCTGTTCCGTATATACCAATTGTGCTTGGCCATCTTTAGTAATTTTTAAGCTACCAGGTTCCTGCAAAAAAACCTGTGCCCCTTCAGCCTTTAAAAGATCAATAAACTGGCGTAATTTCCATCGCCTATCCACTGTATTTTTACAGAAATCCGATCTGACGAACACAGAAAAGGAATCCACACAGATGGGAGAAGTGGGTCGAGCCTTAAAGGAGACCGCTTGCCTTAATAGGAAATTGCCAAAATAAATAAGGAAAGGCCTGGGAAAGCGTCCTGCAGGTTTGTTAGAGACCAATTGCAGCCTATGTGCCCGTTGAATTTGACTGTCCCAGTCAGCCAGATCTGGAAAGATTTTTGGGAAAAGTTGAACAATATATGCCCGGGGATCCGTACTCTCCTCGCCTTCTGGGACACCAAAGATCCGGAGGTTATTTCGGCGTTGCCAATTCTCAAGATCCTAAATTTTTCCCTGCAGGAACTTGAGCTGGTTGTCTTATGCTTCTGAGGTTTTAGCTGACTGGTAACATAATCCTCCATGTCAGCTACTCGCTGCTGTAGCTCCATGATATCTGACGCAAGGGAGGCCACTTTGCCTTTTACCTTTATAAGAGACTGTTTGATCAGTAGACTATCAGCCCTAGCTTGAGCATTGTATTCTTGTGCTTCTTCTCTTTGGACTTGCAATGCTTGAAGAATCACTGTGAGGGAAGTTTCATCGGGCGCAGGGCGCAGACCAGCTGAATTATGTTCTTCTGTAGCCATTAGGGGAGTTAGAGAGGCAGAAGGGAAATTACCAGTCCCATGTACTAAATCCCCGTTTATATTAGAGTCCATAAATTTTGGAGCTGCCTTCCCCTGTTTAGCGCCTTGAAGTCCTTGTTTTAAATCAGTTCTCATTGCTGGACCAGAACCGGAAAGTCGTGATATCAGATTTTTAACTTCTCCTTTTGCTGTAACCCACTTCCGAAGAGGGCTGCTGGCCAAGGCTAGATTACCGACACTGATCCTGCTGTCTTGTATGTCACCTTGCTTGTCAGCACCCTCTTGTAGCCTTGGATTTAGCATTGCCTTTTTTATGACTAGATGGTAAATCGGTTGATTCGACATGCTACCCCCCGCTATTCACAGCTAGATTGTCCCAGCTAGTATTAACTGTGTGCAGACTAGCTGCACCGCTAGGGCTGTTTTCCAAAAAATCAGCAATATTAGGGGGTGAGGAGCTGATTGAATGTTCCGACTGCAACATTGAATTACCTTTACCAGCATGACCAGTTGCCAGATCAGTATTTGGTCCTCCCGGGCTTGCCAAAATAGTACCAGATTGAGGCAGTGTCTCTCCTTGCTGGTTGTGCATTTTTAGGTCGATGACTGGCTGCTCTATTA
This sequence comes from Calotriton arnoldi, assembly GCA_963921515.1. Taxonomy (NCBI): domain Eukaryota; kingdom Metazoa; phylum Chordata; class Amphibia; order Caudata; family Salamandridae; genus Calotriton; species Calotriton arnoldi. The sequence continues at coordinate 1,383,923 of CAWUFW010004512.1, forward strand.
CTGAACTAATGGGTTGCTCTATTGGTCCCCCACTCGACTTGCTACCCCCAGCAGCCAAATCGACTGGTAAATGTATTAAATTTAATGGCAGCCCATTCATATGCTCAAAACTATTGTCATCACGCTGGGGGGGTGGGTGTACTATTCCCAAGGTAGCGTCAGCTTCAACATTTACAGTCACATTAGAGTACAGCATCCACCATCTCAGTCTCTGGCAAAAAGACGGCAGCCCCCCCAGTATTAATAACCTCGGTAACTTTGGCCGATTGGAATACCTTCATTATCGGGCAGCCAATTCTAGAAGCAGCAGTCCGTGTCGTGTTGCCCTTTACAGTGGAGAAGTGTACGTCTCCCTCCACTCCAGAAGAACCAGCAGTCTCCGCAACCGGCGCCGTGGAGCGCGATCCAGTGCGTCCTCCCCTCTGAGCAGTCGCCTTCTCTGGACCCACCCCGCAGAGTGGAGTCAAAACAGATGTGCAAACAGACGTGCAGCCCCAGGAAGAGGAGCGTTGAGTGTCAACCAAACCTCGCCGGGCAGAGAGCCAGACCTGCCGCGGCGTCCGGGTAATCACAAGGATCATGCAGGTGAGTAGGTCGTGCTGGTTCCTTCCACCTTAATTGCAACAAAGTGCGGAGAGGAGTTGCTGGCCTCGCCGGTTTGTAAATTGCTGGGATTACATCGTAATCTCTTTTGTTACAGTAGCTTCTTTTTTTTTTGGGAGCCCTTTACCTCCTTCTCCCTTCTCCTCCTTTTTCTGTGCTTTTCCGTGCTTAAAGAAAATTCATAGCGAATTCCTAGCGTCGATGGCATGGGAGCAGCTCCGTGTGAGAGCTCTCAATAGAGGCATCAATCCATCATCTTCCTTCCCGCCACAAGTAGAGATCACACGGCAAGGTTTCAAAAAAAGATTCTTCGCAGGGTATTCAGACAGAATATTGAGTTGGAAATGTCGACTTACACAAATATCGAGTTGTAAATATCGTGATACAGAAATATTGACAGCAAGAATATCGTGGTCAAAAATATCGATTTTAAGGTAAGAAATATTGTTTTAAAAATATAGAAGTCATTAATATCATTTGCAAAAATATAGTTGTTTAAAATACCAATTTTGTAATTAGTGTTATGTATATTAGTTTATATTTTAAATGTATGTGATGTATTTTTTTGTATAAGTATTGTTTATGTTTTTTAATATATGTGTTAAATTTTTAGTAGTTATCAATTTTATTTTAATTACATTTTGCGTGTTTTAGTTCCGTAGCGGGTTGTGGGTTTACAGGGGAATGAGGTGGGAAATAATTTAATTATAATAAATTAATGATTATTTTTTATTTATTTAATTGAGATTTTATAGTGTTAATTGTGGGAAGTGATTTATTTGTGATTAATTATTAATTGGTTGTTAATTAATATTAATTACTTGATTGGTAATTAATTATTGTAATTGTGTAACTTTTTTATGTGTGGGTTGTGGGGTTTATAGGGGTAAAAAGTGGGAAGTATTAATTAATAGTAATTAATGAATGTAATTGAAAATTAAATATGGAAATGGTGTAATCAATTTTAGGTGCAGGCTGTGGGCTTTATAGGAGTAAAGGGTGGGAAGTAATTTATTTTGAATTAATTAATAATTAGTTGTTAATCAATATTAATGAATGAATTGAAAAATAAATATGGAAATTGTGTAATTAATTTTAGGTGTGGGTTATGCGGTTTATAGGGTAAAGGGTGGGAAGTAATTTATGTTTAATTAATTAATAATTAGTTGATCATTAATATTAATTAATTGACAATTAATTAGGTAATTGTTTAATTTTTGTGTGTGTGGGTTGTGGTTTTATTGGGGTAAAGGGTAGGGAGTAAATTATTTTTACTTACTTTATAATTAGTTGTTAAATACTATTAGTTTGCTTAATTGAAAATACATTTTAATTGCGTAATACATTTTTTACAGATTCATTTTAGCTGTGGGTTGTGGGGATTATAGGGATAAAGGGTGGGAAGTTAATATTGATCATTTATTATGTTAATTATGGATGTAAATTTTTTTTTTAAATGTAGATGCCGTTTGTGAATTGTGTGGTGTTATAGGGTAGGAGGTAAATAAAGTAAATTTATATTAAATATATTTGTATTTTAATTTTAACATTTATATATTTCTATATATTTTTTTTTTATAAATATTTTTTTGTTGTTGATATTTTGTTTGTTTTTAATTTTGAACTGACTGGAGTGGGAATACAAATTTGTACCCCTCCACAATCCAACACTTTCCCTACTGTTGCACTGACTGGAGTGGGAATAGTAAAATTCATCCCTCCGCAATCCAACACTTTACCTACTGTTGCACTCATTGGAGTGGGAATAGTAATTTTTACCCCTCCGCTATCCAACACTTTCCCTACTGTTACACTTATTGGAGTGGGAATAGTAGTTTTTACCCCTCCCCTATCCAACACTTTCACTCTTGTTGCCCTCACTGCAGTGGTAATAGTAATTTTTACTCCTCCACTATCCAACACTTTCCCTACTGTTGCATTGACTGGTGTGGGAATAGTACATTTATACCCCTCCGCTAGCCAACACTTTTCCTACTGTTGCACTTACTGGAGTGGGAATAGTAAATTTAATCCCTCCACTATCCAACACTTTCCCTACTGTTGCACTAACTGGAGTGGGAATCGTAATTATTACCCCTCTGCTATCCAACACTTTCTCTACTGTTGCACTCATTGGAGTGGGAATAGGGATTTTTACCCCTTCTCTATCCAACACTTTCCCTACTGTTACACTTATTGGAGTGAGAATAGTAATTTTTACCCCTCTGCTATCCAACACTTTCACTATAGTTGCCCTCACTGGAGTGGTAATAGTGATTTTTACCCCTCCACTATCCAACACTTTTCTTACTGTTGCACTGACTAGACTGGGAATAGTAAATTTTATCCCTCGGCTATCGAACACTTTCTCCACTGTTGCTCTCATTGGAGTGGGAATAGTCATTTTTACCCCTCCGCTATCCAACACTTTCCCTACTATTGCACTCATTGGAGTGGGAATAGTAATTTTTACCCCTCTACTATCCAACACTTTCCCTACTGTTGCATTGACTGGAGTGGGAATAGTCATTTTTACCCCTCCGCTGTCCAACACTTTCCCTACTGTTGCACTCACTGGAGTGGGAATAGTAATTTTTACCACCCTGCTATCCAACACTTTCCCTAATGTTGCACTGACTGGAGTAGGAAATTTAAGTTTAAAGATTTTCAAATAGTTTAATGTTTTAATTTATAATAGAATGTTTTTATGTTATTGGTATATATATATATATTATCTACTGGCGGTCGCCAGTAGATAGTTATAGTTAGGACCTATTATCCATAGGAAATCCGTAACATTCTATTCCCTAATAACTTTCAGCGTCGTTTGACGAATCATCGCGAAATTTTAAAACTACTGGGGCGCTCCGGTCCGCTCCTGTCTTGAAAGTTTCGGGGTGATTCATCAAGCGGGGCAGAGAAAAAAGGGGGTCCCAAAACGTGTTTTCTCCATGTTAATTCCCATAGGAAATTTTAGCCACGGCTACAGCCCGAACTGCTGAACGGAATTACACCAAATTTGGCAAAAATGTAGCGTTTGGTTCAGAAAGCGACCTTTTTTTTAAATGATGTAAATCCGTTCAGTAGTTGCGGAGAAATAAAAAAAAAAGAGTGAAAAAATCAATTTCCCATAGGAAACTTTATGCAAGGCTACAGCAAAACTGCTGAACGGAATTACACCAAATTTGGCAAAAAGGTAGTGCTTGGTTCAGAAAGCACCCTTTTTAAAAATGGTGTAAATCCGTTCAGTAGTTGCTGAGACAATCCAAAATAAAGTTTTCGATATCTATGGCCGCGGTGGATCCGCTCACCCTCCCGACCACGAGCTGCATGCTAATTGGCTGTCAACACTCCAAACCAGGAATGTTGGCAGCCATCTTGTTCCTCGGTAGAACCGAGGAACAAGAAAACAGTAAAACAAGTGCGCAAAACGCAAAAGAGGGCAGGGTAGAAACACCCTGACCCCTAGGTCTGCTCAGGGGGTCCCACAAGGACCCCTGGGCAGAAAAGCATATTTTTTTTTAAATTGGCGGGATGCGCTTAGGTGCGCAGATCCCGCCGATTAAAAAAAAAAACACAAGAAACAAGTGTGCAAAACGCACAAAGGGGGCAGGGTATAAACACCCTGACCCCCTAGGTCTGCTCAGGGGGTCCCACAAGGACCCCCTGGGCAGAAAAAAGCAACAAAAAAAAAAGACCGGCATCGTGCCGGAGGCCCCGCCCCTCCCTGCAGCAGTCTGAAACGCGCCCCCTGGCGCGTTTTAAGAAGGGAAGTACTCCCCTTGAATACTGGGGGTCCCTGGGGTCAACTAGCCCACCAGGAACCTCCGGTATGCACAGGAGGCTGCGTTGCAGAGAGGTGCACAGAGGCCACGCCCCTTTTACACCTCTCTGCAACGCAGCTCTGTGGCGCTTTTTGGAGGTACATGGTGGGCTAGTTGGACTCCAGGGACCCTCAGTATTCAAGGGGACTTAATCCCCCAACTTAAAACGCGCCACGGGGCGCGTTTGCACAGTGGTGAAGGGAGGGGGCGTGGCTTCAGGTGACATGTGTGCAAACAGGCCCCCAGGTACCTCCAGTAAGCGCCACGGAGCTGCGTTGCAGAGTGTTGTAAAAAGGGGCGTGGCCTCTGAACTCCTCTCTGCAACGCAGCCCTCTGGCGCATACTGGAGGTATCTGGTGGGCCAGTTGGCCCCTAGGGACCCTCGGGATTGAGGAGGAATTAATTCTCCAACTTAAAACGCGCCACAGGGCGTGTTTGCAGACATGTCACTTCAGGCCCCACCCCCTTCCTTCACCATTGTGCAAATATTCCTCTAAAATCAGCCGAACTACGAATTCCGATGTACTCACTGGTTATCAGGAGAGACCTCAGTGCTTCATCTTTGAGCCCAGTACTGATCCTGAAAAGTAATTTTAACCGTACTTACCAGTAACTTGAATTTCCTTCCATAGGCTAACATTGACTGGTTTCACTTGGAAATTCTTCTGTGTGTGGAGTTTTGGAACTTTATAAATTTCCTCTAAAATCAGCCGAACTACGAATTCCGATTTACTCACCTGTTATCAGGAGAGAACCCAGTGCTGCATCTTTTAGCCCAGCACTGACCCTTAAAAGTAATTCTAACCGTACTTACCAGTAACTTGTATTTCCTTCCATTGGAATCCATTGTCTGGTTTTCAGCAGAAAAGTTTCAAAGTGTCGATTTTCACAAACTACAAATATTCCTTAAAAATCGCCTGTATGACTTAAACACATTCTTTCAACTGTTTACAGGAGATGCACCAGTGCTGGAGCCAGGATCCACCACTGAGTAAGAAAAAGTAACGATAACACTACTTACCTGCTAAGTGAATTTCCTCCCATAGGATAACATTGGTGATTCTATGTGAAAAAGTTTCTAAAAGTCAACTTTTAAAATACAATAATATTCCTTAAAAATCACTACTGTAACCAAAACGCTTTTACTCAACTGTTTGCAGGAGATGTCCCAGGACTGAATCTAGGATCCAGTGCTGTGGTTAGAAAAGTAATCCATAAAGTAACTAATTGCATTTAACTAGAAATTCACTTTGAGCTCAATGTTGCATTGTGTTTGAAATTGTGTTGCCCATTGCAACAACTGTAACTACTGTACTTAAAAGTCTATTGCCTATTTGCAAAGTATTTAAACTAAAGTAATTCATTCTGAGAAAGTATATTTTGTAATGTAATGTATAATGAAATTACAATGTAATTAAAAAAATAAAATATGTAAAAATAAATAGTTTAAAAAAATGTAGTAAATCAGTATCAAAAAAATAAATATAACAATTAATACATTTAAAAATTGTTATTTACAAAAGCTTTGAAATTCACTGAAAAAAACCATAGGTTTCAAACATGTTATAGTTAGGAATTAGCATTTAAAAACCTTTGAAATTCACTGAAAAAACCATAGGTTTCAGGCACGTTCTAGTTGGAAATTAGCATTTAAAAACCTTACAAATTCACTGAAAAAACCATAGGTTTTAGGGACAGTTATAGTTAGTTGGACATTGCACTCGTACAAAACCCGTGAAATTCCCCGTTATAGTTAGTTCAGCTAACTATAACTCGCGCCCGCAATGCACTGCTGATGACGTCACATATTACATCACTCATGACATGGTCAGTGACATCACTGATGACATCACTGATGACATCTCAAATGACATCCACGTGATAATCTGATGCACCTCCTCACACCCTAATATAACCTTTGATACACTCACTCTAAATTACAGACTGCCATTCGCAAAACCATAGACACTCCAACACCAATAACTACATACCCACTCACTGATTCTTAGGTCTACACACACATCCACTCACTCACCCGTACAGTCACTCATACTTACGGTCACTCAGTACAGGACTATCATATGCACTCATACTCCTGTATAGACACTCAAACACCGCCACTCATCCATAGAGGTACTCACACACCTAGTCAGTCATGCAAATAATTAAACACACTGCCATTTACTCACCTATACAGTTATACACACACCAGCTCACTTACTCATACAAATACTAGCACATTCTTACGCTCTTATACAATCACTGATACAAGCACACACTCATCCATACAGTCACTCTCACAATCACACACTCTCGCTTATAGCTATTTATATACTCCAACACACATATATACTGCCTTTCACATATGTAGTTACTCACACATGTACCACTGGGACATACATTCACTCACTAACACACTCTTACACACACTTATCCACCCATACAGTCTATCACAGATGCACTCTTGAAACCATCCACCCAGTGAATCACCCACTCACACATCTATGCACAGAGTCGCACACACCCCACCCACACAAACACTCAGGCACCCATACAGATACTCAGACAACCAATCAATAACTCATATAGACACTCATGTAGCTATTCACAAACCCATGCAGCCACATACACAGCAATAGACAGACGGATACAGACATTCACCCAGTTTAGTCACTAACCCATGCATTCAGTAAGATACGTTTAATCACTCACTTATAGAGTTAGTCACGCACCTACTAAATCATCCATACAGACACTTATACACCCACTCATTCTTCAATACGCCTTTCCCTATATATATTAAAAATATTTAAACTTTACAGAAACACACAGTCACTGGATGATGTCATCAGTGATGTCATTTGAGATGTCATCAGTGATGTCATCAGTGATGTCACTGACCATGTCATGAGTGATGTAATATGTGACGTCATCAGCAGTGCATTGCGGTGCGCGCGAGTTATAGTTAGCTGAACTAACTATAACGGGGGACTTTTACGGGTTTTGTACGAGTGCAATGTCCAACTAACTATAACTGTCCCTAAAACCTATGGTTTTTTCAGTGAATATATATATATATATATATATATATATATATATATATATATATATATATATATATATATATATATATATATATATATTAAGCTGTAGTCCCGAAAAACTATATAGGACCCATTATAACATGAATACAATGTTAGGATCCTATTATGGCAAGGAGTTAAAGCTACATAGTCATGATTAGGTTTTAATACGTATTTAAACGATTTTTTACATCTATATCATGTGCTACTGTGAAATTTTAACTCTTTTACATCACATTTTTACTTATTTATGTGTGTAATGCCTTTTAAATATTTATACTATTTATAAATATTTTGGTTTCCTGTTTTGTCGGAATGAACCGCGAAAAATAATGAAATGTATTCAAACATAACAAGTGCGGTATCTGAAGTACAGCAATTGCTCTTTTATGTCTATGATGAAACGTTGTCACGTCTTCTTGCACTAGCACTTTAAAAATGTGAAGGCACTCTGCATGCGCGTCATGTGATCAAGGCCTCTGAAGGCTGAAACGCGTCATGGCGGTGGTGCAAGGGGCTCAATAAATCCTTCATTTTTGCACCAAAAACAGGTTCGCATTTGTTTGATTCCTGAAATATTGGATGTACCACAAGCGAAGTTTGCAGCGATATATATATATATATATATATATATATATATATATATGTATATATATATATATATACATATATATATATATATATATATATATACATATATATATATATATATATATATATATATATATATATATATATATATATTATCTACTGGCGGTCGCCAGTAGATAGTTATAGTTACAACCTATTATCCATAGGAAATCTGCGACATTCTATTTGCAATAACGTTGGCGCCGGTTGACGAATCTTCGCGAAAGCTTCCAACTTGTTGGGGCACTCCGGTCCACTCCTACCCTGAAAGTCTCGGGTGATACGTCAAGCGGGGGCCGAGAAAAAGGGGGTCCCAAAACGCGTTTTCCCCATTCATTTTTCCATAGGAACCTTTAGTCGCAGCTACAGCTCGAACTGCTGAACGGAATTACCCCAAATTTGGCAAAGACTTAGCCCTTGGTTCAGACTGGTGCCTTTTGCTAAAATGGTGTAAATCCGTTCAGTAGTTCCTGAGAAATTCACAATTAAAATCACATATATATCTATGGGCGCGTCGGATCCGCGTACCCTCCCGATCACGAGCTGCATGCTAATTGGCTGTCAACACTCCAAATCAGGAAGTGTTGGCAGCCATTTTGTCCCTCGGTAGAACCGAGGGACAGAAACAAGTGCGCAAGCGCACAAAGGGGGCAGGGTAGAAACACCCTGACCCCCTAGGTCTGCTCAGGGGGTCCCACAAGGACCCCCTGGGCAAAAAATTTTTTTAATTTTTTTTAAAAATCGGCAGGATGCGCTCAGGAGCGCGAACCCTGCCGAAAAATCGAAGCGCGGTCTCCCGCGCTCGATGTACTGGCCCCGGGTGGGCCAAGTCCCGGGGGCATGCTGGGGGGTTAATTTTATGTGTGGGGGCCTCTAAGGGCCCCCAAGCCCCGGGGACCGCCACCCCCGGGGCTTTATGCATAATGGTGCGGGAGGGCTCTGAGCCTCCCGCAGCCCCGGGACCACCACCTCCCCGGGGCTTCTTTTTTAAATGAAAAACCTGTGTGGGGGCTCCAGCCCCCCACACGCCCCGGGACCGCCACCTCCCGGGGCACTAAACATTTAAATATGGGGTCCGTTACGGACCCCCAGAGCCCCGGGGACCACCACCTCCCCGGGGCTGTGCACACGATGGGAGGGGGCCGCGCGGCCCCCTCCTGGAGCCTGTGGTGGCCCTGGGGACCGCCACCCCCAGGGCTGGCTCCTGCAGTGTCCCGGGGTGCCTACCCCCGGGACACTGCTGTTTGCAATGACAGGACGGGAGCCTCGCGGCTCCCGTCCTGTCATTGCAAACTTGCTTTGGATATTGGAAGAGAGAGCAGGAAACCTGCTCTCTTCCAATATCCAAAGCCGATTGCTTTCCACATGGGGAGCAGCATGTTAGCTGCTCCCCATGTGTAGAGCAATGCCGGCTCCCGTAGGACACGGGAGCCGGGCGGGACTGTGGGGGCTTGGGAACCCCCACCAGTCCCCAACGAGAGGCCAGGCCCCGGGGGATGGGGTCCCCAGGGCAAGTAGTGGCCCGGGAGGGGGCCACGCGGCCCCCCTCCCCAAAGTTTTGAAAAATAATAAAAATAAAAAAAGGGTATGGCCGGCCCCGGGGATGGGGTCCCCGGGCCTTAAAATGGCCAGAGGAGGGGGCCACGCAGCCCCCTCAAAATATTAAAAATAAAACTAGAGGCCATGCCCCGGGGATGGGGTCCCCGGGGCCAATACAGGCCCGGGAAGGGGTCCACGCGGCCCCCTTCCCGTTTTTTTTTTATTTTGAAATTTAAAAAGGGGTAAGGCCCTGGGGGATGGGGTCCCCAGGGCCCAAAAACAGAAAAAAGGAAGGGGGCCACACAGCCCCCTTCAGGGGACAAAAAAAAAACGATCGGGCCCGCCGGCCCCGCCCCTTCCTTCACCACTCTGCAAACGCGCCCCTGGCGCGTTTGCAGAGGGGAACGAATTCCCCTTGAATACTGGGGGTCCCTGGGGGCCAACTAGCCCACCAGGAACCTCCAGTATGCGCCAGGGGCTGCCTTGCAGAGAGGTGTACAGAGGCCACCCCTTTTACACCTCTCTGCAACGCAGCTCTGTGGCGCTTTTGGAGGTATATGGTGGGCTAGTTGGACTCCGGGGACCCTCAGGATTCAAGGGGACTTAATCCCCCAACTTAAAACGCGCCACGGGGCGCGTTTGCACAGTGGTGAAGGGAGTGGGCGGGGCTTCAGGTGACATGTGTGCAAACAGGCCCCGTGGCGCGTTTTAAGATGGGGAATTAAATCCCTTCAATCCTGAGGGTCCCTGGGGCCAACTAGCCCAACAGGTACATCCAGAAAGCGCCACAGAGTTGCGTTGCAGAGAGGTGTAAAAGGGGTGTGGCCTCTCTACACATCTCTGCAACGCAGCCCTGGCGCATATTGGAGGTTCCTGGTGGGCTAGTTGGCCCTAGGGACCCTCAGGATTCAAGGGGACTTAATCCCCAACTTAAAACGCGCCACGGGGCGCGTTTGCACAGATGTCACCTCAGGCCCCGCCCCTCCCTTCACCATTGTGCAAATATTCTTCAAAAATCATCCGAAATACGAATTCCGATTTACACACCTGTTATAAGGAGAGACCTCAGTGCTGCATCTTTCAGCCCAGTACTGGTCCTGAAAAGTAATTTTAACCGTACTTACCAGTAACTTGAATTTCCTTCCATAGGATATCATTGCCTGCTTTTTGCTGAAAAGTTTCTAACTGTTGATTTTTGAAACATACAAATATTCCTCTAAAAATCAGCCGAAATACGAATTCCGATTTACTCACCTGTTATAAGGAGAGACCTCAGTGCTGTATCTTTCAGCCCAGTACTGGTCCTGAAAAGTAATTTTAACCGTACTTACCAGTAACTTGAATTTCCTTCCATAGGCTAACATTGACTGGTTTCACTTGGAAATTCTTCTAAGTGTGGAGTTTTGGAACTTTAAAATATTCCTCTAAAATCAGCCGAAATACAAATTCCGATTTACTCACCTGTTATCAGGAGAGACCTCAGTGCTGCATCTTTCAGCCCAGTACTAATCCTGAAAAGTAATTTTAACCATACTTACCAGTAACTTGAATTTCCTACATAGGCGAACATTGACTGGTTTCACTTGGAAATTCTTCTAAGTGTGGAGTTTTGAAACTTTATAATATTCCTCTAAAATCAACCAAAGTACGAATTCCTATTTACTCACCTGTTATCAGGAGAGACCTCAGTGCTGCATCTTTCAGCCCAGTACTGATCCTCAAAAGTAATTTTAACCGTACTTACCAGTAACTTGAATTTCCTTCCATAGGATATCATTGCCTGCTTTTTGCAGAAAAAGTTTCTAAGTGTTGATTTTTGATACATACAAATATTCCTCTAAAATCAGCCGAAATACGAATTCCGATTTACTCACCTGTTATCAGGAGAGACCTCAGTGCTGCATCTTTCAGCCCAGTACTGGTCCTGAAAAGTAATTTTAACCGTACTTACCAGTAACTTGAATTTCCTACATAGGCTAACATTGACTGGTTTCACTTGGAAATTCTTCTAAGTGTGGAGTTTTGGAACTTTATAATATTCCTCTAAAATCAACCAAAGTACGAATACCAATTTACTCACCTGTTATCAGGAGAGAACCCAGTGCTGCATCTTTTAGCCCAGCACTGACCCTGAAAAGTAATTTTAACCGTACTTACCAGTAACTTATATTTTCTTCCATAGGAATCCATTGTCTGCTTTTCAGCAGAAAAGTTTCAAAGTGTCGATTTTCACAAACTACAAATATTCCTAAAAAATCGCCTGTATGACTTAAACGCATTCTTTCAACTGTTTACAGGAGATGCACCAGTGCTTAATCCAGGATCCAACACTGAGTAAGAAAAGGTAACGATAACAGTTTTTACCTGCTAAGTGAATTTCCTTCCATAGGATAACATTGGTGATTCTATGAGAAAAAGTTTCTAAGTGTCAACTTTTAAAATACAATAATATTCCTTAAAAATTACGACTGTAACCAAAACGCTTTTACTCAACTGTTTACAGGAGATGTACCAGGACTGAATCTAGGATCCAGTCCTTTGGTTAGAAAAGTAATCCATAAAGTAACTAATTGCATTTAACTAGAAATTCACATTGAGCTGAATGTTGCATTGTGTTTGGAAATGTGTTGCCCATTGCAACAACTGTAACTACTGTACTTAAAAGTCTATTGCCTATGTGCAAAGTATTTAAACTAAAGTAATTCATTCTGAGAAAGTATTTTTGTAATGTAATGTATAATGTAATTACAATGTAATTTAAAAAATAAAATATGTAAAAAAAAATTGTTTCTAAAAATGTAGTAAATCAGTATTAAAAAAATGTATATAACAATTAATACATTTAAAAATTGTCATTTACAAAACCTTTGAAATTCACTGAAAAAACCGTAGGTTTCAGACATGTTATAGTTACAAATTAGCATTTAAAAAACCTTTGAAATTCACTGAAAAAACCATAGGTTTCAGGGACGTTATAGTTACAAATTAGCATTTAAAAAACCTTTGAAATTCACTGAAAAAACCATAGGTTTTAGGGACAGTTATAGTTAGTTGGACATTGCACTCAGTACAAAACCCGTGAAATTCCCCCGTTATAGTTAGTCCAGCTAACTATAACTCAGCGCCTCGCAATGCACTGCTGATGACGTCACATATTACATCACTCATGACATGGTCAGTGACATCACTGATGACATCACTGATGACATCTCAAATGACATCACTGATGACATCACTGATGACATCATCCATGTGATAATTTCATGCATCTTCTCACACCCTAATATAACCTTTCATACACCCACTCTAAATTACAGACTGTCATTCGAAAAATCATAGACACTCCAACACCAATAACTACATACCCACTCACTGATTCTTAGGTCTACGCACACATCCACTCACTCACCCGTACAGTCACTCATACTTACGGTCACTCAGTACAGGACTAACATATGCACTCATACTCCTATATAGACACTCAAGCACCGCCACTCATCCATAGAGGTACTCACACACCTAGTCAGTCATGCAAATAATTAAACACACTACCATTTACTCACCTATACAGTTATACACACACCACATCACTTATTCAAACAGAAACAAACACATACTTACTCTTATACAATCACTGATACAAGCACACACGCATCCATACAGCCGCTCTCACAATCACACACTCTCACTTATAGCCATTTAAATACTCTAACACACATATATACTGCCTTTTACATATGTTGTTACTCGCACATGTACCACTGAGATATACATTCACTCACTAACACACCCATACACACACTCACCCACCCAAGCAGTCCATCACAGATGCACTCTTGTAATCATGTACCCAGTGAATGACCCACTCTCACATCTATCTACAGAGACTCACACACCCCACCCACACAAACACTCAGGCAGCCATACAGACATTCACCCAGTTTTGTCACTAACCCATGCATTCAGTAAGATACGTTAAATCACTCACTTATACAGTCAGTCACGCACCTACTAAATCAACAATACAGACACTTACACACCCACTCATTCTTCAATACGTCTTTTCCTATATATATTAAAAATATTTAAACTTTACAGAAACACACAGTCACTGGATGATGTCATCAGTGATGTCATCAGTGATGTCATTTGAGATGTCATCAGTGATGTCATCAGTGATGTCACTGACCATGTCATGAGTGATGTAATATGTGACGTCATCAGCAGTGCATTGCGGGGGCGCGAGTTATAGTTAGCTGGACTAACTATAACGGGGAATTTCACGGGTTTTGTACGAGTGCAATGTCCAACTAACTATAACTGTCCCTAAAACCTATGGTTTTTTCAGTGAATTTCAAAGGTTTTTTAAATGCTAATTTGTAACTATAACGTCCCTGAAACCTATGGTTTTTTCAGTGAATATATATATATATATATATATATATATATATATATATATATATATGTTCCAAAATCACTCCATTTTACTGGGGGCCCCCGACCCTGCAGGGCGGGCTCTGAAAGCAGGAATGGAGAATCCTGTTACTGTACAAACAAAAGAACTGCAGAGCCCAACTGCGACTTACTTGCAAGTTGACCTTTATTCGTCTGAAACGCGGCAGCATGATAGACACTCATTTATTCCTTACGCGTTTCGGCGCGAGTCGCCTTGATCACAGGTGAGTGAATTTTTCGTATCCCAGTGGTCACATGGCCCATAGTTTCAACCACAGGCCCCAGGATGCACCATTGATTCAATTTTTGCAGGTTGACATGGCGCTCTGTTCAATTCTGCTCAAATAGCGTATTTCCATAGCCAATGTCCCAATCCGTTGCTGACATAATATTTACACAGTGCATTTAGTTCTGTTGCCACGTTCAAAATAATTACTTGCTTTGCGAAGTTGTACAAGAGAGGATATCACCTCTCTCATCTCCCTTTCTTGCTGTCATCACCAAATCGCCGTGGAAGTCCATTTGGCTGGTGCGATTACAAGCGGGTCATGCCCCCTCCGTTAAATGTTCCAAAAGGACTCCATTTTACTGGGGGCCCCCGACCCTGCAGGGCGGGCTCTGAAAGCAGGAATGGATATATATATATTTGTTATATTTTTATATGATGTTAAAATTATAAACCAAATTAAAAATAATAGTTTATTAATGGTTTTAAAGTAAATATATATATATTAATTATTATATATGTGTGTTTAACTTTTTTAATCAAGTGTATTTGTTAAAATTTATATTAAATATTTTTTTTTAATTATTGTTATCATTTAATATATTTAATATTTATTATTTTATTTTATGTATATATAAAAACGATATTTTGTACAACTATATTAATGACATCAATATTTTTTTCCGATATTTTTGTACTTACCTTTATAAATATAGGATGTCGATATTTTTGACATCGATATTTATAACTCAATATTGTGGTATGGGGATATTTTGGGTGTCGATATTCTGTCAGTGAACCCCTTCGCAGGCCTTCCAAGCTTGTCAGTTTTGCTGACACCATGACGGTGTATGCTATATGTGCACCCTATTCATATTGAAATATATGCTCAAAATCATTGAGTCCCAGTGGTAGAAGATCCATTATAATTTAAAGACTTTTTGAGGGAAGTATGCACTGGGTCGAGCCTTCTTCCTTCTCAGGACTCACATTTTACTATCAATTCTAAACAAGACAAGTATAACAAATATTATTAGACTTCACAAATTACATCAGAAAAGAAAGGACTATGCTAATGGTCTGTATCATGGCTCAACATCTTAAACTATGAGAAGACTGCAAAGAATTCAGAATGCTGCTGCTAGACTCCTCCTATATGTAAAGCCACAAGCACACATCTCTTCTCCCGTTACGGCGCTACACTGGTTACCAGTTGCCAGAAAATCCTCCTTCAAGCTGATTTGTATCACACACAAAACAATACATTGCAAAGGACACCTCTTTAGCAAGAAGAAAATCAACAAATGCATTCAACAAAGGAACATTCACTCAAGAATGGCTCCACATCTCAAAATTCTTATCTACAAGACAAAAACCATAGGTGCAACATCTTTCTCTGATCAAGCAGCCAAACTATTGAATTCCCCACCCACAAACATAAGATCCACAGACAACCATCTCCACATCAGAAGATTAATCAAAAGCTGGCCCTTCCCCACATTTCGGCCATACTCACAACTCAAGAATGTACGACAAAAGTATACTTAGCACAGGAGCTGTTTTCATACAAGTACACATCATTGTAATCTGAAGTAAGCCTGATACATTTATAATAGGGATAATTATATATTACATCACAGGATACATGTCTATATCAGACCATGTCAAATCGCTGCTTCTATGTACATATATGTGCATATATAGATGGTAACACCTGCTACTAATAACTACTATAAATGCCATGTGTATATTTCTGTTTATATTAGTTCATTACAGGTATTTGAAACCATAAAAATGTACCGCATAATAAATGAGG
Organism: Calotriton arnoldi; assembly: GCA_963921515.1. Classification (NCBI taxonomy): domain Eukaryota; kingdom Metazoa; phylum Chordata; class Amphibia; order Caudata; family Salamandridae; genus Calotriton; species Calotriton arnoldi. The sequence continues at coordinate 1,400,099 of CAWUFW010004512.1, forward strand.
ACACCATACCATGTAAATATTGCCAGTTCTATGTACTATGTACATATGGTATTTATATAGAGGGATTTAATCAAGGAAGCAAACCTTCACCAAGCATCATGTGAATATATATATATGCATTTCTAAATTATTTTGATTTTGCTATTATAAAATAAAAATCTGTCCTTCCCATCTCTTCTCCTTCTGATTTAAACCAATCCTCTGACTACTTTGAACTCAAAAAAATTCTTTCTCAATCATTCACTCCTCCTTTTAAACCATGCCACCTAACTAACAAGCACACACAACCATTACTTACAAAACAACTCACTGCTTCCCCTTTTCAAATCCACTTCTTTCATTCTATCCCCACCCAAACTTTACTAAACACACAAGAAATTATGGGGGATATTCTCAAGAACGTGCGATAAACATCGCCAAAATAGGTTAACGCAATTTCCCTTATTGTCGTCTATCATGGGAAAAGAACGCCATGACAACGACGTATTCTCAAAACGGCGGTAACATGCGATAGTGTCCCGATAACGCATCAAATGGCCGCGATAAAATCACTGTGATGGCGATAAAAATCTAAAGCCGAATGTGAAAAAAGTGGCGATGGGCCAAACTGTGATAAAAAAAGTCCGCGATAAGCGGCGCCAGGCCTGCAAGTCCCACAAGTAAGGCGGGAAAAATCACTAGAAAAGCGGCAACAAGAAACACAAACAAAACACAAACAAATGCAAAGCACCATGGAGGTAGCCGGAGCAAGTACAGAGGACAACCAGAACCCCACAAGCCCCACGGAGGACCAGCCTGGGACATCGGGGCCAGGGAAGGGCAAGGAGAAGAAGAAGAGGAACCCGCGTTTCAGTACGCAGTGAAACCAGATCCACATTACGGAGGTGACAGAACACCACCACCAACTGTTCATCACCTCCACTGTGTCATTGGCAAATGAAAATACAATTTGGCAGTCCATTGTGGCCAAGGTGAATGCAGTTGGAGTGAAGAGAAGGGAAGTGGACGACTGCAAGAAGCGCTGGAATGATGTCAAGCACAAAACCAAGCTGAAACTCGCTAACAACCGGAAAGCAGCAATGCAGACTGGAGGCAGGAGTCCAGCGACACACCAGGAGCTGGATGAGATGGAGGAAATGGAGTTCACAGTCATCAGTGGGGAGACGGTGGCAGGATTTGGGGGACCGGACACTGCACAACATGACCTGAGCCAACAGCAACATGGTGAGTAACGACCAGGGACTGGGGGGACGGGGGGAGATGGGCACAATGGCACACATGCACAATTAATTAGAGCACATCTGAGGACAAACCATGCCCATGAGTCACAACTCCGACCAAGAGCCCAATTTACCCAAGTCTGCAACATCTCAGCACTGTATAAGCACAGAAGTAAAAGGCACACCGCCTGAAAGGGAGAAGGGCCAGCCAAATCAGAGCTGAAGGGGCAACTTACCCACAATGCAGCACACACATAAGAATCAGAGCACCTCAGCATTGACAACAATGTGGTACAAACTGCAACACTTTCACAACAGAACAGAGGACACAACTGCTGCCGCTTGTGTGTAGAAAATGGCCATTCGCATTTGGCATAGCAGGAAACTGTGAGATGACAATGGACAAGTACAACCTCACATCCCTGATGGTGTAGAAATGTCAACTGTCCCGCATCAAATAGGAATCTCTTCACAAACAGTCACAATGTACATTGTCATGCAGTCCGGTAGTAAACTTGTACAATGCGTGAACATACATGTTAACACAGTGTCAATCTGCATCTCCCCTTCACATTGCAGAGGGAGAATCAACACCTCCTGCAGAGCAGACACAACAACTCAGCACTGATGACGAAGAGGACCTCCCCAACATAGACACCGATGCCCTCCAGCAGCTCATGGACAGCTTCGGCACCCCACCTCCAGGAGCAGGGCAGCCCAGCTGCATTGAGGAGACCCCACCCCCTGCACAGACCACACAGCAGGAAGCACCCACCACCACGGCTGTCTCCCAGGACCCCCACGACCAACACATGGCATTCCAATGCCATGTGTTAGGGTGCCAGGAGAAGATGGCTGATCAGCTGCGGGTGGGGTTCGACCTCATGGCAGCCAAACTAGATGCCATATGTGGGTGTCTAAGTCCCATCAGGGTCCACTTACAGTCCCTAACGGACACCCACTATCCGCTCCATGCTCTCCAACAATCCATGGCTGACATCGCTGGAGTCATGACTCGGAGACAAGAACAACTGTCTAGTCAGAGTGGCTCCAGCGATGTCAGCCGGGAGTTAGGGCACATGCGGGGGATCATGGAGAACATGGAGCGGATGCATGCGGAACGATTGGCTGTCACGGCTGCTCACCAGCGAGATGTTGCTGGGATCTTCCATGCCCTGCAGACCCTCATCATGGCATTGCCGCCACACGGCCTGGTGCGGATGACTGCTGCTGCTACTACTCCATCCACATCTCCGCCCCCTGAAGTGTCAGTGCCACACAGTGCGGCAGACTAAACACCACCACCCACATGTGAGGTACCTGACACATCAGAGGAGAAAGATGATGATGAATCTGGCTTGGTGGTAAGATTGAAGTGGTAGCATACATCACCACCATATGGCCTGTTTCAGCTTGGTTCTGCCCTCTCCATCATGCCCTGAAATAACATCTTCCACTGTCCCCGTTACACTTAGCGACACTCACCTTGGACCTCGACATGGACTGCCATATTTGGATTGGTTACCAATGACACAGCAATCACACTGCAGACTGAAGTCTTCCTCTTCCGATGAACCTGTCAATCCCTAAAGGACTCTGGCTGGCCCTCCACGGGCGACAATGTAAAGTGGGGTTTGCATGGCCCTGTACTGGTCCAGCTTCAACACCCCACTGAATGCGAATAAAACATTCTAATTCACACTGATGTGTCATGGCCCTGATCAATTAAGCATGAAAGTATTGATGAATGTAGGGACAGTGATTCCACATAAATGGTACTCACTGGGTAATGCTATCAATGCGCATGTATGGCCGTGACCCAGATAGGCAGTGAGACACACATCGTCATTCAAAACAACTCACATCACAGTTGAATACAAGTGAATGTGCGTAGACTTTATTAGCATATGCGTGTCAGTACGGGCAAGATAAGTGCCACAACATGCGGAACAATGCAGCAGTATGTCAGAATGAGGAACGTTGCCAAGCGCCGCTGTCCACTCCGGGGGAGTGCCTCACCTCTCACAGCTGTGTGTTACCCCGCGTGGTTGTCCGCTCACGTATTCGGGGTCCAGGCGAATGCAGCCATGTTCACTGTTGTCGTGGGATATGTGACCAGAACTCCAAGATGCAACAAGGTGTCGGGACATGTGCAATGGGTTCCAAACTGTTGTGGCTGCAGGTACGTAGTTACACGTCCATGAAAGCGATTGCAGCTTCGTAGGCAATCATTTCCAACATGAGGTCGTTGTCGACTTCATCGAACAGGACGGCGAGGCTATCCATTAGCGGGTCCAGACAGATGTGCTGCGTCCACCCCCTGTCACCAATTAGCACTACAGCCCAATAGGGGAGCGGCTCAATGTGGTCACTGCACACGAGGAGTTCTGCAATCTCCCAGATCCAGCTGCCAGCATGTATGCCAAGTATCCAGGCATCCCATAGACGGGTATCACGGTGACACTCCTGGTCGTGGGCCAACAAGGGGAGCACACACATGTCGAAATCCAGTTCGGCTACCGTCATGTTGGATAGGCAGACATCCATGGACCACTCGAATATGCACGATCGACAGTGCAACACAGGCTGAACGCAGGTGAAGTTGGCAAGGCGGAAGCTTAGCCAGTAACTGACCCGCAGCACTACCAATGGCAGTGCCCCCAGTAAATGCAGCATACGTCCACGGTACAGTTCCATGTGACAGGGGTTGTGCATGTGTCTGGGATGTTCTGCCATTGCGTTAGTGGCCCTGGTTGAAGCGGCACTGTTCTGACCTGCGCCAGTTCTGTGGATGAAATGCCACAGCTTAGATCAATGAGTTGTTTAAGTGTGCCTGGGATGGTGTGGGAGTAAGTGTGAAGGCCATTCCATGCAAGATAACTCTGAGCAAGGACTTCTGTGTGTGGGGTGTGTATACGTTGGTCTGTCGTCGGGCTGTGCGTAGTGTGGGAGTCGTCCTCAACTGCTATCATATCTGGCAGGGGGTGCCGGGCACATGCAATTCCGAGGTCGGATGTGCAGATGTGCTTCCGCCTGATAGTTCAGACGAAGGAGCTTTCATCCCTAATGTCAGTTTGTCATCTGCTTGCATTCAGGAAGTGTGATGTGGCTTGTTGGGTGTGGGGTGGGATGTGTGCGACTTTGGGATTCATGTTTGACATGTCTTGCATGTGGCAAATGAGCGGCATCACTGTGTGTTACGTTGCCTCACAGCTGCTCCTCCCTCCCCCCAAGCCTATTCACCTGTGTACGCTGTGCGGTTGCATCACTTGCACTCAAACAGCACACCATGGTCATGCCTGTCTGCGCATGTCCACAAGCCTGACAACGACACTGTGATGTTGACCGTTGAAGGTGGGCGGCCACGTGAGTGTAGGCCTATGGTAAGATTAGTGCGGACACAGATGTAGAGTTCATGCCTGGCTGAACTCGTGCTGAGATTAAGGCTAGACATTTGGCTCATGCTGCGGCAATACAGATACACACAACACTTGGCATGTATGAGCCAAGACCCCGAGCGGTCTTGCGCTCCTTCATTCCTCCGTTCGTGCGAGACCGCCCTCGGGGTGCATGCTACATTGCAACATTGTCAATTGTGGGCCGGGTGGCTCCGACACTACAACAGAGACACACGCATTGGTGACTTCCTTGTCCAGGCCAGAACTGATCCAAGCCCTGAGCCCCCGGGCCAATTCTACACACCCCTGCGCTGGACTGACGTACACCGGCCCAGCCCACTCCGCTTACGCTTACAGGGGGGACGACAAAGCTACATGTCCAAGGTCTTACCCACTGCCTGAGGTGACATGCTTGCGTCCGCTGTCCACAGCACGATGTGATGTGGTAGGGCCAGGGGCCATCATGCATACATAATGACCACATGGACACACTTAGATAGATAGTGGAACTGGCTACGGGCACGTGCGCCTGGCCCCTTTTTATTACCAGGGCCACATGTCCAGTGACGCCTGTGCTGGCTGAGTGTGGGGTAAGTGTAAGCCAGCCCTCAGGGAGTGGTTGGTGCTGGCAACAACTAGAACAGTGATCATCAGGTCACACACACAGATTCAATCATAAAGGGTCGACGACTTGCAGTGCACTGAGGTAGGGGCACCAGAACTTGACTCACACACAAAAGATTACATCATAAAGGGTCCATGACTTGAGCTGCACTGAGTTTGTGGCACCGGAAGCGCTCGGCGGGTGTGCGACCTGCGATGATGATTCGTCCGGGCGGGCCGCCCTGGAAGCAATGTCTGTTGCCTACTGGACTCTGCCATCAATGAATCAAGACTAAAATTGACTTGGGGGACCTGCTGACCGCAGTTTAGGCCGGAGGCAGCAGTCAGCAAGGACCCACATCCACGTGGCGTTGACTTGTGCTGCACAGAGTTAGTGGCACCTGGGGCGCTCAGCGGGTGCGCGGCCTGCGATGATGCGTCGTTTGACTTGGGGGACCTGCTGACCGCAGTGTAGGCCGGAGGCATCGGTCAGCAAGGGCCCACAGCCATGTGGCATTGACTTGTGCTGCACAGAGTTAGTGGCACCTGGAGCGCTCGGAGGGTGCGCGGCCTGCGATGATGCGTCATACGGACGGGCCGCCCTGGAAGCAATGTCTGTTGCCTACTGGACTCTGCCATCAATAAATCAAGATTCAATTTGAATTGGAGGACCTGCTGACCAGAGTGTAGGCCGAAGGCAGTATTCAGCCCACACATGACTCCGCAGTGCTGTGCCGCTGGGTGCGCTGGGGGCCTGTGTCGCGGAAGGCAGCAATCGGCTGAGGAGGCTGGCGGTCACGGTGGCGAACTCGTGTCAGGGTGAGGGGCGCCGCCCTGGCTGATGCGTTGGCCATCCCGGAAGTGAACCACACCCAGAGCCCCGGTCTATTTATTCCCACTCCTGCGCTGGTGTGGCGTACGCCAGACCAGCCCAATCTGCTTCTGCGGACAGGGGGGGACGACACAGCTACATGAGCGAGGTCTTCCCCACTGCCTGAGGTAAGATGGTTGCATCCACTGTCCACAACACTGCACACACCAGCAGTATATGTCCACAGGGACATGTCTGTGCTCTGCTTACTGGAGTCTGTCCAGCACATCACCGCCACACTTGGCATTGTGTACATTCTTATTCATGGGTGACTTGCCTCCTTCACACATACTTGGTTCCCACCTCTCCCCACATTCTGCAATTGTATGGCTGAGGGGCCATGCCATTTTCGGAAGGTCAGCTGTCTTGTTCTGCGATGCCTCGGTGGTAGTCCGGGGGGGTGCGGGAGGGCCTGGGCGTGGTGGCGGTGGGTGTTGTGGACCTCTTGGGTCTCCGAGCTGCATGATCATTAGCTCCATGACATGTGTAGGTCTTCAGACGTGGCTCTGGGCTGGGCTCCCTTTCATACTGCAGGTTGTCGTCATGCTTAACACCAGTAAAAGGCAGGTGTTAAATCCCTGCTGCTAACGCGCCTTATCGCCTGTTTTCGGGTCGCATCGCAGATCTGGCTGCTCGTTGTGAATATCGCGAAGTAGTATTTTCCTGCGTTTTTGCGCGGGAACGCCTACTCTGCATGTCATTAGCGCTAGTTGTCACTCTCATCCGTGGCGATGTTAATTGCGGAAGCTATCGCTGGAAAACTGGCGATGTAGGCAGCTTGCACCAGCTTGAGAATGGGGCGATAGTTCTATCGCCACTTTTGCGGCGCTAAAGTGCCGATAAATCGGCGAGGGCTGGTTGAGAATATGCCCCTAAGAGCTCAATCTTAACACAACTATTGTGCAAGAAAAAACAAACCAAAAAATTGCACTAATCTACTAATTAACTAATCTCGGGTTCCAGAGTAGTGTGCTGCTCACTGCAAATGCCTCGTCAGGGATCATTTATCTCAATATGAATAGATTTACAATTTACAATTTGTTATAAGATGAATACGTTTGATCAAGCGATTAATCACAGTATAATAGGTAGCCTTCTTGAGAAGTGCACCTGATGCAAATATGGCCTTTTTTCATTTTCGTTGTGAATTCTGTCTTGTTTCTATATTTCAGTCTCACCACCGACCAGTAAAAATGCAAAATGTTTCATTAAAAAATTGTGAAAGCATGAATACAGGTCTGCTAACCCCCATCCACACGGCAGCCTTCAATGTAAGAGAGTGATATCGGGAGAACCTAAGCAATCACAATAGAAACATTTTGTTCAACGAATCCAGCTGTATAGCAAACAAACCTCCATGCACAGGGAAATCAAATGCATGTGGGTCATCACTTACAACCTAACAATCCTGTGCCAGCCTTTTACATCTACTTAGGGGCCTATTACGATGGCGGTCGGAAAACCTCCCCGACTGCCATGGTAGCGGAAAACAACCTCCCGCAGGTACCGCGGCAAAGCCGGCGGCCAGATTAGGATGTCCCGCCAAAAAAAAACGACCGCGGCGGTGAGAGCCACTGAAAAAACGCCCGTAGCGGGTGGATAAGGTGAAAACCTGTCCGCGGAGGTCGGATTCCCGGAGGAAACAAATTAAACAGCCGCCACGACAGCGGAGACACCGCAAGGAACATTAGGACATCCTCGATGTGACCGCGGTACGTTCCGCTGAATCCAACAGCCGAAAACGAAACAGTGTTGAATAGGAGAGCCGCCGGAAGAACTGCAGCAGAGCCACGGCTGCGGACGCTCCGTGACAAATATGGCGGTCGACAGAAAAAACACACAACAAGGCCACAAAGTGTACACAGCAAACTAGCCATGCACCCAAAAATCCATAACACACCCCAATGACACAACCACATGGCAACTACAACAATACAAATCCCAGGACAACCCACACAACACACCTGACAGCAATACCCCATTTGGACACACCCACATAAGTGAGCATAAAACCAGCCCTGACCACAATCCTTTGCAAAACTCCACAACTGAAGGGCCCAACACCAGAACACAAAGGAGAGGCAAATCTGCACACCATCACTACTCACACCACACACAGCACCACCACCACATCCACACCTGCACCTCTAATCCATGTGCACATCACACACCATACACATTACCCCCACCCCCACCACTCACACACCTGCACCTCAAACCCCTTAGCACATCACACACCATGGCACCACAGAAAATGCCAAAATTCACAGACAGTGAGTTGACAGTCATGGTAGATGAGATAGTCAGAGTTGAACCACAACTGTTTGGTAACCTGGTCCAACAGACACCATTAGCCAGACGAAATCAAATGTGGGCAAGGATAGTCGATAAGGTCAATGCAGTAGGGACCATCCCACGCAACAGACAGGAAATCATGAGGCGGTGGCATGACCTGAAGAGTGTTGTCAAAAAGAAGAGGAGCAAGAACCATGAGCTGGCTCAGAGGACTGGCGGTGGCCCTCCCATTCCACTAAGAACATTCACTGCATGGGAGGAGAAGGTGCTTTCCATACTGCATCCAGAGAGTCTCACAGGAATACCCGGTGGAGTGGAGGCTGGTAAGAACAAACAAATGTAGAGCATTATACAGCAATGTACTGTCAAGCACAACTACAAAGCTACATCTCAGAGGCACAAGTAGATCCATATGCACCACAATATCCAACACATGTCCCACAGATGTAATATCCACTACATCTGAATCACCCCAAAAGGTAGCTAACAATTCCAGGGTTGTATGTGCCCAGGCAAAGAGCACTACAACTCCCACCAGGCCCCCTGTCCCACCCCTGAGCAGGATGGAGCCCTGCACACCCAGAAGCATTGGCAAGCCATTGTCTCACTACAAACAAACTAACAGCTAGGTAGCCATCTTCCCTGGGAGGGCTGTGTGGGGGTGGGAGGCCTGCACAACAACTCCCACCATGCCCCCTGTCCCACCCCTGAGCAGGATGGAGCACCCCCCCACCCAGAAGCATGTGGCAGCCATTGTATCACAACAACAAAACTAACAGGTAGGTAATAGCCATCTTAAAAGGGAGGGCTGTTTGGGGGTGAGAGGCCTGCACAACAACTCCCACCATGCCCCCTGTCCCACCCCTGAGCAGGATGGAGCACTCCACACCCAGAAACATTGGGAAGCCATTGTCTCACTACAAACAAACAGCTAGGTAGCCATCTTCCCTGGGAGGGCTGTTTGGGGGTGGGAGGCCTGCACAACAACTCCCACCATGCCCCCTGTCCCACCCCTGAGCAGGATGGAGCACCCCCCACCCAGAAGCATGTGACAGCCATTGTATCACAACAACAAAACTAACAGGTAGGTAGCCATCTTAAAAGGGAGGGCTGTTTGGGGGTGGGAGGCCTGCAGTGCTACTCCCACCATGCCCACTGTCCCACCCCTGAGCAGGATGGAGCACTTCACACCCAGAAGCATTGGGAAGCCATTGTCTCACTACAAACAAACTAACAGCTAGGTAGCCATCTTAACAGGGAGGGCTGTCTGGGGGTGGGAGGCCTGCACAACAACTCCCACCATGCCCCCTGTCCCACCCCTGAGCAGGATGGAGCACTCTACACCCAGAAGCATTGGCAAGCCATTGTCTCACTACAAACAAAATAACAGCTAGGTAGCCATCTTCCCTGGGAGGGCTGTGTGGGGGTGGGGGGCCTGCACAACAACTCCCACCATGCCCCCTGTCCCACCCCTGAGCAGGATGGAGCACCCCCCCACCCAGAAGCATGTGGCAGCCATTGTATCACAACAACAAAACTAACAGGTAGATAGTAGCCATCTTAAAAGGGAGGGCTGTTTGGGGGTGGGAGGCCTGCACAACAACTCCCACCATGCCCCCTATCCCACCCCTGAGCAGGATGGAGCACTCCACACCCAGAAGCATTGGCAAGCCATTGTCTCACTACAAACAAACTAACAGCTAAGTAGCCATCTTAACAGGGAGGGCTGTTTGGGGGGTGGGAGGCCTGCACAACAACTCCCACCATGCCCCCTGTCCCACCCCTGAGCAGGATGGAGCACTCCACACCCAGAAGCATTGGCAAGCCATTGTCTCACTACAAACAAACTAACAGCTAGGTAGCCATCTTCCCTGGGAGGGCTGTGTGGGGGTGGGAGGCCTGCACAACAACTCCCACCATGCCCCCTGTCCCACCCCTGAGCAGGATGGAGCACCCCCCCACCCAGAAGCATGTGGGAGCCATTGTATCACAACAACAAAACTAACAGGTAGGTAGTAGCCATCTTAAAAGGGAGGGCTGTTTGGGGGTGGGAGGCCTGCACAACAACTCCCACCATGCCCCCTGTCCCACCCCTGAGCAGGATGGAGCACTCCACACCCAGAAGCATTGGCAAGCCATTGTCTCACTACAAACAAACTAACAGCTAGATAGCCATCTTCCCTGGGAGGGCTGTTTGGGGTGGGAGGCCTGCGCAACAACTCCCACCATGCACCCTGTCCCACCCCTGAGCAGGATGGAGCACCCCCTCACCCAGAAGCATGCGGCAGCCATTGTATCACAACAACAAAACTAACAGGTAGGTAGCCATCTTAAAAGGGAGGGCTGTTTGGGGTGGGAGGCCTGCAGTACTACTACCACCATGCCCCCTGTCCCACCCCTGAGCAGGATGGAGCACTCCACACCCAGAAGCATTGGCAAGCCATTGTCTCACTACAAACAAACTAACAGCTAGGTAGCCATCTTCCCTGGGAGGGCTGTGTGGGGGTGGGAGGCCTGCACAACAACTCCCACCATGCCCCCTGTCCTACCCCTGAGCAGGATGGAGCACCCCCCCAGAAGCATGTGGCAGCCATTGTATCACAACAAAACTAACAGGTAGGTAGCCATCTTAAAAGGGAGGGCTGTTTGGGGGTGGGAGGCCTGCAGTACTACTCCCGCCATGCCCCCTGTCCCACCCCTGAGCAGGATGGAGCACTCCACACCCAGAAGCATTGGGAAGCAATTGTCTCACTACAAACAAACTAACAGCTAGGTAGCCATCTTAACAGGGAGGGCTGTTTGGGGGTGGGAGGCCTGCACAACAACTCCCACCATGCCCCCTGTCCCACCCCTGAGCAGGATGGAGCACTCCATACCCAGAAGCATTGGCAAGCCATTGTCTCACTACAAGCAAACTAACAGCTAGGTAGCCATCTTCCCTGGGAGGGCTGTGTGGGGGTGGGAGGCCTGCACAACAACTCCCACCATGCCCCCTGTCCCACCCCTGAGCAGGATGGAGCACCCCCCCACCCAGAAGCATGTGGCAGCCATTGTATCACAACAACAAAACTAACAGGTAGGTAGTAGCCATTTTAAAAGGGAGGGCTGTGTGGGGGTGGGAGGCCTGTCAAACAACTCCCACCATGCCCCCTGTCCCACCCCTGAGCAGGATGGAGCACTCCACACCCAGAAGCATTGGCAAGCCATTGTCTCACTACAAACAAACTAACAGCTAGGTAACCATCTTAACAGGGAGGGCTGTTTAGGGGTGGGAGGCCTGCACAACAACTCCCACCATTCCCCCTGTCCCACCCCTGAGCAGGATGGAGCACTCCACACCCAGAAGCATTGGGAAGCCATTGTCTCACTACAAACAAACTAACAGCTATGTAGCCATCTTAACAGGGAGGGCTGGGTGGGGGTGGGAGGCCTGCACAACAACTCCCACCATGCCCCCTGTCCCACCCCTGAGCAGGATGGAGCACTCCACACCCAGAAGCTTTGGGAAGCCATTGTCTCACTACAAACAAACTAACAGCTATGTAGCCATCTTAACAGGTAGGACTGTTTGGGGGTGGGAGGCCTGCACAACAACTCCCACCATGACCCCTTGTCCCCAAGCGCATCAAGATGGAGCACTCCCTCCCACCCAGATGCATGTGTCAGTCATTGCACTGTCCACTTAAAACTAACAGGTAGGTAGACATCTCATGCCCTCTTATCCCATCCCTGAGCAGGATGGAAGCCCCCACCACACACACACAAAGACGTGACACAAATCCAACCCAAATGTGTAAACAGAACAGGTAAGTAGCCAGTACCTGCACCCAGCCAATCCTCCCACAAAGCATGGTGCCATATGACAACACCAGCCCTCTCATCACACTAAAATACCCACAGATCCAATTGCCACTCAGTGTCCAGACAGCCAAGCAAATGTAACGGCCACAGCAACAAAAGTGTGACACACCAATTCACATGTAGAAGAAAGTCTGTGCACAATCATGCACAGCACTGACTGACATGTGTAAGTGCCCTGTGGCCAGAGCTGCAAGGACCATATGTAAACAAAGAAAGCATGGTTGGTGGTACAAATTCATATTTGCACATGACATGACAAAGGTATGCATGAGATGTCAATGGCCAGTTCATGCTCAGATGTAACGTCTGTCAGGGCAGAGTAATCAACAAAGAGGCGTCACAGAAAATCTTTGTTGCGCTTGTCCCTAGATGGCAACATGTCCCTGTAATCACAAAACATGCACGTGGCGCATGGTATGTCTTGACACCTCACACCATGGACAAGTAATGCATGTACCAAAACATGATCTCAGGAGGCACAGTAGTGCTCATACAAACAATGTGATGATCAGTCAACTGTGTGGTGTACAAACAGTGAATAATACACAGCTAACACAAAGCTTGCGTGGTGCACTACAATGACCATTTCCCATCTGTCCCACAGGTGACCAAGAACTGACTGCAGAGGACAACACCAGCAACCTGCAGAGCCAGTCACCCCCCAGAACATGGACTCTCGGATGTTGACTCCCGGGATTCAGAGGACGAGGAGCCCGTAGCCGGACCATCTGTTGTGCCAGGGCGCAACCGGTCCCAGGAACCCATTGTCCCCCTGTAGAAATAAAAACCTTCTTAGGGGTTCACTGATACATCTGGTCCTTAAAACCAACAAAGAAGAGATTGGCACAGAAGCTGTAATATCAAAAAAACATGTTTTATTAACCTCAGATGAGGGAGATTGCATCTTATGGTACCCGCAGGCCACTGTAGGAGGCATTCTAATGAGTGCAGAGAACAGGGTCCTTATATATGTATTTGTTACATAGTCAGCATAAAATCAAGGGGAGGTCCTAGCACATACAAGCATGCTTATTGACTAATATGGGCATACAAAATTTGCTTGCTCCACAAAGTGGGAGGGAGACTAAACTGCTTACATGAGTAAGAATAGCTTGACAGTTGTATACTAGGAGCAGGTGCATTCTACCAGCTAGGCCTCTCTGAGCATGTGCAAGACTCTGGAAGAGGGAGAAAGCACATGGCGAGCACATGGCTAACTAAAATGGCTGCCAAGTACAAAATGGCTTTCAGCTCATGCTAACAGCGATTCCTGCAATCTTTAACAGACGATCCTTTTAGCATGAGCTAAAGACATTACCATATTTTGCACATTTTCTTCTCATAAATTCATCAATATCCTATGCTAGGTGGGTGTTTACATTCTAAACATTTCATTAAGCAGGTATATACAAGGTATAAGCAGGAGTACAAAGTGAACAGAGCATTGGGTCATACAGGTAGCAAGAGAGAATAATGACTATTATCTCAAACAGAAATCTCAATATTTTCCAATCCTAAGCAGAAAGCAAATACCAAAACCATCTAGTCTAATTTTAAGTTTCAGGGCTCTGATGGGGGCTCGTCAAATCAATTTAAAAATAACCAACAGCACATACCTAATAAAAACATTTTCAATAGACTTTCTCAGTATTTTATGAGGGCTGAATTATCAATAAATATACTTAAGAAAAGAGTAAAGTAACATGCTCAGATGAACTTTTCTCGTGCAGAATAAACATTACTCTTAAAAAATATTAAAGCAATCAGACATATTATTACAAAAAACAATTGTGGCTCCGGGGAACCAGGAGGACCACACAAGACCATAGGAATTAGGACAAGGAGCCGCAAAGGGCTGCTCCTCCTCAAAAATGGGACGACCAAAGGGGTACATTACTAACAAAAAAGAGTCCTTGGGAAAGTTCTAGTACAACCAACCAGCCAGAGGGGAGTCTTCTCCCTGTGTCCGTTTTGAGCCTCACAGGCAGGCTCTTGTTGTTCCCACGGTGGAGCTGCACAACTCGCAACTCAAGAATCACGGAGAAGAAAAAGTCTTTCTTTCAGGATAGGGCAATCACCCCACAGGGCAAATACCCTCAATGATCCTATCCAGTGTCTCAGGCAGTGCACCAGTTTTCTTCACTTTAATCTAACAGGCACCAAGGGCATAGCACCTGTACCCTAAACTCAAGTCCTTCCCTAACTCCTGTATTTGCACCTCTGGCGCACTGCTCTTTTGTTGGGGCACAAATTGCATCCAGTGTGCTCGGGCATCTCTTGATCAACAAACAAAGGCGTAGACTTGCATTCACTTGGGACCAGGACTCAAAGGCCTGATGCTAGGATCTCTGAAGCAACCCTTGTTTCAAAGGGGTCACCTCAAGCAAAAGCCTCCTTGCCGTCCTTGTCGTTCTGTGACTCTCTCAGCTGGGCATCAAAAACTGGATCCACACAAAGATTTCTCCATCCTGATTTGTAACCCCGTCTTTCGCCCAAGACAGTGGCAGGGGTACACACTTCACGTCCCAGTGCTTCCGCCTTCACTGAGGTCCTAGTTGCCAGCAACGCCTATGCTGGTTCCTTCACTTTGGCTTCAAACTGGAGTGACGCTGACTCCCAGGCTGGATCTGATGTCCGGGCCCCTCTGGCAATGGTTGTAAGGCAGCAAATATCTATTGGTGGACAGAACAAGAGGTCTTTAGACAAGGCACAGAAATAATCTAACAACAGAGAGGATAGTCTCAGAATACTTCCTTAGTCTTGGGGCGCCCCATACATTAGCAAGGCACCCAAGAACCACTTCATCTATCTGAGAGTAGAAAACCCTGGACCTATTGGCAAGTATAAAAGGAACGTTTTGGTGAACTGACAAGAGTAATACATCACCCAATCCCAAACAGCCAAGGAAGTCTGTGTTCATTTACTAAATTCTGAGGAAAAAAGAAAAACAATACAGACATACTCCAAATACTTACATTGGTGTATTCCTATATTACTAATCTGAAGAACCCTCCAGAAAAGGAAATGTTCTACACTTTTACTCATAGATTTTACATTACTTGTACAGGACTGCAGACACTTGTAAAATAATTTCTCTTACATGTTATGCTTAGGACCATGCTCTCATGTTATAGGTGCAGCAGGAAAATCTAAAACTGCTAATCTAACAGGGATTCTTATTGCAAAAAGAACTAAACTTCAACATAGTGGGTACTTTTTCTCCAGCAGAACATGTTATGACAAACAAACTCCTATAAAACAATATTTTCCTTCAAAATGTTCGCTAAGGATCACATGAGCGTCTTTCCTGCATTGTACTTTTCACGATCTGGACTATACAACATCATTTTGAAAAGGAAAAAAAACCCTATCTCCAGCTCTAATAAGGGCTGTCAGCTTATTTACACAGACTAGCTAATAAAAGACTAGCAATGCCCTTGCAAAACTGTATAGAACATGAGAATAACATAAACAATAATAGTGTTGCCACCTGAGATTTTTGAACAGAAACCCCCACTATACAATTTTCCTTAAAGATCAAATAAGGGAACATCAATCTGTTCTACTCATTCTTTCATACAGGATGGGCAGTAACATAGCTTATGTGTTTCATGTTTTTATTAGTTCTAACAACTTTAAAACAGTATTACAGAATAGCCAATTGTAATTGTAATTGTAAGTAGCATTTATATAGCGCAGCTCTCACCCAACGGGCATCCTGGCGCTGGGATTACCTAAATCACTGTGCAGCTATAAAACTATGAATCATCATGCGCCAATCTCTCAAGGCTATTCTTTTGGAAAGAGCCTGGTTTTTAGCTTTTTTCTAAACTGCAGTAAGTCATCAGTCTGTCTGAGTTCACTTGGTAGTTTATTCCATAGCCTTGTGGCTGCATAGCCAAATGATCTACCTCCTAGTCAGGTTTTCTTGACTCGTGGGGTACATACTAGGTGGGCTGCCAAGGAACGAAGACTTCTAGCTGGGGAATACCAAGTAAACATTCTCTGTAATGGTTTAGGCCCCATTTTGTGTGCCGCCTTATGAACAATGCAAAGTGCCTTAACTGTCATATGGCCATTTCCTAGACAGCTTTAGACAGACTCAAAAAAAAGTGAGAAAAAGAAGGGAGAAAACATAATTTTGCCTACCCTTAATTTGTAGAGGAGCTAGCCTCCTTCCCCCATTTTGACAGTAGGAAAACCGAAACAGGTTTTACTTCTGTCAACACTTTCAACCCCTATTTGTAGCAACTGGGCACAAACAAACTTGTAGGAGATATCTTATAAAGTGGCTATTCTCTGATTCAGTCTAACACAATGCAAATTGAGGTAACTTTAAACCAATTTCTACAGCAATTGTACTAGATTAACATGAGGGCGCATGAATGCAAATTAAAATCCATTTCCTCCTTATCGTAGCCCCTACACAGTATTCTTTAAACTAAAACCATTATTTTGATACCTGGCAGATCAATGTTCAACTGAGGGATGTCTTTCTTCGTTTCATATGACTGTGCGTGTTTGCCAAAAATAGGAAGCAAAGCTTCTCTTTCTCTCTTTGCGCTATCATCTCGTCTTTCAAAAAACTTTTCAGAGGTCGAAGTGTCAAAGCAAACATTACCCTTCACCCTGCTAAGTTGCTAAATACAGAACTCCGACCTTTGACCCGTTCAGCAGCTGCTCGTTTTTGCGTGCAAGGCTTGCCATGCGGTTTTGTAATGCAAAGCAACTCTGGAGAATCACAGCGAAAAGCAGTCCTATACTTATTTTCATTTATGTACAGTGGTGTACAATCTAGTAATGCAGAGGCAGCTGTTTATTCTATATTTGCATATGTATACTTTTATTGAAGCCTAAGAGCACATTAAAACTGCCTTGAGTGGTAGAACTGCTTGTAAAATTGTGAATTTTAGCTCAATTTCGACTTTGGTGGTAGGGGCACTTAAAAATGAAAATCCTACAATATTTTTGCATAATAGGAACCCCCAAAGTGTTCTCTAGATAGCCCAGGAATGGGAAATCAGAAATGCATAAGATATACCCTTATAAAAACAAGTTTTGTACGGCTGGGTAAAGTGACATTTCACATTTAAGTTCCCTTTTATTGCGCTACAGCACTGCTTAAATTCAACTTTGATGCTAGGAATTCACAGTATGATGATTAGGCTTTATAAAGATGAGAAAACGAATTTAAAGCATTTGTTTTTAGCAATATATTTTTTCCCATATAATAATTATTATTTTTTATCAATAAAACCAACCATTTTAATGATTCCACGTTGGAAAAGCAAGCTTCATTCGTAGCCTATCATATTTAAACACATTCATTTATAACCCTAAGCACAGAAGCCTTACTTGAAACAGGAAAAATCTGCGCCACTTTTTTTTAAAAAGACAATTATCATTTAACATCGGAACCACAGATGTACTTATGTAAAGAAGGCATTAAGAAAGGAAATCCCTACTTTCAATTTTGTTCTCTGTTATCCAAAATAATGAAACTGGTGTTTTTAGAAACTTTTAAAATAATGCAGGCCTGTATACCTACACTGACTTAAAATACCGCTGACACAGCATTCCTGTCTGTGGCCGTGAGCAGGAATAGCCATATGCTATTTATGCAGCTGTTGTGTGTCAGCAGGCGTCGAATTTTCACGCCTTTCTCAGGAAAAAAACCCCTTTATTATTTGAAATACCCTGACAGAGTTAAATCCCCATTTGCTGTGTCAAACAGTTGCTGTTCAGTTAGTCAGTTTAAACACAGCTGTCGGAAAGCTTTTTCTCGGGTGCTGAAAGAAAAGCATGTCACAGTCTATTTAAAAACTGAGGCATTTCAATGCAGTCAAATCTATCTTTCTATAATGTGTATTTAGTTCAGCAACAACCAAATTCACTCAAATGATGTGCATGCCTTTTAATGTCTAATACAATGTATTTAAGGAAAAGGCTATAACATTGTGCATTTAAGTCTATTGATTACAAAACACACAATTTCGTTTTCTTTTCCCTCTGTATGAGGCCTATTTTAATCCTATTGAATACGAATTCTAATTTTATCTTTAGCATTGTGGCAAGTTGCACACATGTATAGTGTCTTACTCTGTCAATTTAAATAGTAACATGCAGCTGTTTAGCATATGTTACATAATTTATTTCTGGATTTTTATTTAATATGTAAGTAACTAAATGACAGTTTGCATAACAGAATGATGACAGCAAAAAAAACATAAACAAACTCATTGAGCTCATTCAGACAGTTACAGAAGGACACAACACAGCGCGCTTAAAGCTAGCCATTCGTACACAGAGTACTCACACAAGTATTACCAATGTCAAACCAAAAACCCCACATAGACATTGAAACACACACTTAACCCACAAATCAATACTTAGGACAGCTTACAAAGTGTACGCAAGACCAACCTATTTGTAAATACTAATTGTAAGTCATATTTACAAGAAGAGCTCTCAAAAGTAGCCCAAAAAACTGTTCCATGGTCAAGAAACTGAAATACTCCAAATTCGCCAGTTTTGGCTGGTAGAACACTCAAAAAGCGCTCTGCATATCACCACTTATGAATGTTACTAAGTGCGCAGATCCGGATCCGTTTTATGTACATATTTAGTTCCATGGGGTACTTAGTCACCAAGGAAGAAATATCTTTTTACTATACCTAAACCTATTTAGGTATCCCCTCTGAGGGAGTCAACTGAGTACTTACTAAATCCATATCGGTACCTCCAAGACAGCAACACTTTCTGCGAAGTGTACTGGTAACAGGCATGCCAAAAATATTATAGCATATATAATAATATACTCCAAGTGACACTTAACACAATCTGTGTCGTTCAAATTTTCAAAGTTTAGAGAAAAATCTCCTTATTACCTGCCTATATGAATTGCAATGCATATATCATTTCAAAACAAATTCCAAAATTGGCCAATCATACAAACAAAGCCACAGTAAGTGTTACTAAAACTACCTTACCAATCAAAGGCATCAAACCAACAGCAAGTGCCGCAAAACGGCTCTTACCAATCAAATGGTGTCCAGGTTCCAACTGCCAAGTTCTGAGTGACCTAACGGTCATCTTAAAATACTCACGCCAAAGAAGTTCTCAGTCGGGAGCGGCAAACACTTGGAGGATCAGATCAGGAAGACCAGAAATATACTGGGCTGGAAAACAAAACAATCTCCGTGCGCTGGGTACCTCCTCAGTAGATTCCTGTCCTGTACTCCTCAGTAGATTCCTGTCTCCCTTCAAGACCACTCCCTTGAATAGCCGCTGCACAGATGAGGTCCCACTTTCGGGCGCCATTTGTAGAAATAAAAACCTTCTTAGGGGTTCACTGATACATCTGGTCCTTAAAACCAACAAAGAAGAGATTGGCACAGAAGCTGTAATATCAAAAAAACATGTTTTATTAACCTCAGATGAGGGAGATTGCATCTTACGGTACCCGCAGGCCACTGTAGGAGGCATTCTAATGAGTGCAGAGAACAGGGTCCTTATATATGTATTTGTTACATAGTCAGCATAAAATCAAGGGGAGGTCCTAGCACATACAAGCATGCTTATTGACTAATATGGGCATACAAAATTTGCTTGCTCCACAAAGTGGGAGGGGAGACTAAACTGCTTACATGAGTAAGAATAGCTTGACAGTTGTATACTAGGAGCAGGTGCATTCTACCAGCTAGGCCTCTCTGAGCATGTGCAAGACTCTGGAAGAGGGAGAAAGCACATGGCGAGCACATGGCTAACTAAAATGGCTGCCAAGTACAAAATGGCTTTCAGCTCATGCTAACAGCGATTCCTGCAATCTTTAACACCCCCACCGCATCTGCAGCAACACCAACAGCTATGCAGACCCCTGCTGTTATGGCCTGTGCGTCCTACACCACCACCATCACCAGTGCTGCCTGCAACACTCTTCCTGTCCCAGAGGATGACTACCCCACACCAACAACTGAGGAGGGCAGGGAGAGGATGCGGGTGCCTACAGTGGTGAGGCAACAGGTCCTTGGCAGCAGGGCAGGTGGGAGGGGCAGGGTCACTCAGAGACAACCGGAGCCTGGGACCGAAGCCCTGGACAGCATCAACAGAGTCCTTGGGGCATATGAACGGGCCCAGGGACGAACGGCCCGGGCAGAAGAAGATTCCTGTGAGCTCCTCCTGCTGAGGAGGTCCATGGACACCCGCATGGGACAAATTGTGGGCCTCTTGGGCCAGATAGTGGCTGCACTGAGGGACAGGCCAGCGCCATAAACAACACCTCCACCTTCCCCTGCTGTGCCGCAGGATGACAGTTCAACATCCTCCCCTGCGGCCACAGAGAGGGGTGAGTCCTCAGACCCCACTGGCCCTACAGCAAAGTCCCCCCCTGCCAAGCGACGAAGGGGCCGGCCCAAGAAATCCCTGGGAGTATCCCGTGGCAAAGCACCTGCCAAACGCCCATCACGGAGCCAGCCATGATGGCAACACTCCTCACCACTGCATTGACTTTCTGGACTGTTCTTCCCCACACTGCCTTGTGAATGGCATCTGTCTGTTGGACTGGGTCACCACACAAATGTGGTGACTACTCGATACTCTCATTTACCATAACTGTCAACTCACTGCTTCACTAATCACCTCTATGTAAATGTTCACCCCACTCACATGTCACCATTGTAAATAAATACTCCTTACACACATGTCGTTGTCACTGCTCTGTCTTTATTCCAGGATGTGCAGTCTTCACCATGATTAAAATGTACCAGGAGCATGGAATGTATGTAGGCAAGGAGAGGCTGAAGGGACCTAGGAAAACACAACAGAACAAGATTCACTAGTCTGGGTGTGGCATCACAGACATCATACAACACCTACCATCAAGCAAATACAACATGCACACATCACAATGAGCAACAAGTGCCGACATACACATCCTGTAGATGTTCCAAACCACCCTGTCCCATAAACATTGTCAGCCACCACTGAGTCAACAACCGGCTGCAGTCACAAAGCTCACATACACCTTCACAACAACAGCAACATCATCAGACAATGGGTCCGTTGTACATTGTCACTCACCTTCAAGTAAAGTAGCGGGTGATGAGCTGTTGACGCAGGTCAACACCTTCCTCCTCTCCACTGTCCTCATCACTGGACACGGGTTGGTTTGCAGGTGGGGGCCTTGGCTGCTCATCATCATCCAGGATCAGGGGGATCTCCTTGCGAATGGCTAGGTTGTGGAGCATGCAGCATGCCACATCAATCTGACACACCTTCCTGGGCGAGTACATGAGTGCACCTCCCGTCCTGTCAAGGCAGCAAAATCGTGACTTGAGGAGACCAAAAGTCCGCTCCATCACACGATGTGTCCTCCCATGGGCATCATTGTAGCGTACATCAGCTGGTGTCCTGGGATTACGCAGTGGGCTCAGCAACCACGGACGGTTGGGATATGCAGAGTCACCTATGTGTGAGAGACACAGATAAACCTTGTAATTATTCTGTGGCAGAGGACAGCATGTCACACACACACCACGCTACTGGACTCTTCGTACTCACCCACAATCCATGCACGCTCAGGAAGCAGATTAGCCATGAGCTGGGGTACAATGCTGTTCCGCATGATGTAGGAATCATGGGCTGAGCCTGGATATCTGGCACACATGTGCGTGATGATCATGTCCGCCTGGCACACCACTTGCACATTTACGGAGTGGAAATGTTTGCGATTCCTATAAATGTGCTCCCGTGCCTGTGGTGGAACAAGCCCAACATGGGTGCAATCAATGGCCCCAACAACATGGGGGATGTGTCCAAGGACATAAAAGTCTCCCTTTATGGCCGCCAATTCCGGCACCCTGGGGAAATGAATGTACCTGTCCTTGTAAATCATCATGGCGGCCAGGACATCACGCAGCACCATGCTGAACATGGGTTGCGACATCCAACCTGCACTGGACACCGTGTGCTGGAATGACCCAGAGGCAAAAACATGCAGAGCCGCCATCACCTTGGATGTTGGGGTGAAAGCTGTTGGATATGTCCTGCGAGGCTGCAGGTGGGGCTCCAACATAGCACAGAGGTTTTGTAGGGTGGCTCTGTCCATACGGAACTTCCGGATGACCTCCTCATCCTCCATGTCTGCCAACATGGTGTAGGGATGATGCAGATTTGTTCTCCTCCTAGTTGAGATGAAAGTGGACACATGTCAATGCAATACACCATGAGATGTGTACGACATCTTACGTTTTGACTGACACAACGCCAACAATGACTGTCATCACAATTGAGTTACAGAGCAGCCTACATGTAGGGACACCTTCAGCTACACTACTCGTACACTTGTCCCCTCTCCCACAGCAAGTACCTCTGAAACAACATATGACTATGCGAATGCACATAGGGATATGGCCACATCTAGCATGAGCAGGCCTGAGAGTATTTCATACAGCATATGTGTAAAACTGCAACACTACTGTCCCATACCTAGCTGCTGTACCTGACCCACCTTCAGGCATACGTTGAACATGGCACACATCAACAACACAATGACCACAGGCAGAGTGTAAACAACAAGTGTGTGCATGAACCAAGAAAACAAGACAGTCAAATCTGCACATTCTTCATTAAGACATACATCACTGTGATGTTCACAGCACTTGCACACATTGACATGTGTACACATTGGAGAGTCCATGACAACACTGTTCTGTGTACATGCCCATCAATATCACAAGTGACATGTGAGGGAGTACATGCCAATGCACTAAATCACATACACAAACATGGCCTGTGTAGTCAGCAGTGTGTTAAATGTCACATTGGCATTGTGTGCACAATGAGGTGCCATTAATCATGTGGCCACCGTGCACTGTAGATGACTGCCCATTGGCCATTGACCCAGCATCATGTGTCCATAGGTGCTGACAAAGTGTGCCGCCACCCAATTCACGGTCACAGGCACCAATATATGGCACCCAAATCACGGAAGCTACCGCCTGCCACCAGCGGTGTGTCACCACCAATCCCTGGGACACAATCGCGGTAGTGAGAGAAACATATGTACTGACAAATGGCGGTTGGCATGCTCCGCCACCCAGATCCCGGTCACTCATTGCAATGTATGGCCCCGGAATTGCGGTAGCGCCCGCCTGTCCCCTGCGGTGTGTCACCGCCAATCCCTGGGACACAAGCACGGTAGTGAGAGAAACATATGTACTGACAAATGGCGGTTGGCATGCTCCGCCACCCAGATCCCGGTCACTCATTGCAATGTATGGCCCCGGAATTTCGGTAGCGCCCGCCTGTCCCCTGCGGTGTGTCACCGTCATGAACCATGCCCTTACAGCCAATGGGAACCGCAATCGCGGTAGCCTGAAGCAATTTTGAAAATCGCGGTAGGCGTGCTCCGCCAACGCAGAGCCGGTCATTGGATGCACTTGAAAGATGCACCACCACGGTAGCGCTCGCCTGTCCCCTGCGGTGTGTCACCGCCATGAACCATGCCCTTACAGCCAATGGGAACTGCAATCGCGGTAGCCTGATGCAATTTTGAAAATCGCGGTAGGCGTGCTCCGCCAACGCGAAGCCAGTCATTGGATGTATTTGAATAAGGCAGACCTGGAACACCAATTGCAGCAGCTTAGAACCACTGAAACGAGGCCCAGGGGCTATATATGTGTGTGAGAGCCACATATTTACACAGCTCACAGAGCCTGCTGCCTGCCACCCCTCACCAGCAACTGCTTCTGCTGCTGCTGTCTCCAGGGCCTGCTGCCTGCCACCCTTCACCAGCAACTGCCTCTGCTGCTGCTGTCCCCAGGGCCTGCTGCCTGCCACCCTTCACCAGCAACTGCTTCTGCTGCTGCTGTCTCCAGGGCCTGCTGCCTGCCATCCTTCACCAGCAACTGCTTCTGCTGCTGCTATCTCCAGGGCCTGCTGCCTGCCACCCATGCTGCCTGCCACCCTTCACCTGCAACTGCTTCTGCTGCTGACTCCTGTGCACACAGAAAGCTAAAGCCACCCCAGACCGCAGAGGCAAAAGCCCTTCAGGTGACACCCAGGGCAAGGAAGCCAAGAAGCATGCCTCAGGATCACATGCCTCAAAGGCATCCACAGCCAAGGACTCACCTGTCCCAAAAGTGTCTCGCGCAGACAAACAGACAGTTTCCGTGCCCAGTGAGAAACATGTGCCTGTAAAGAGTACACGTAAAAAGAGCTCCAAGGCAGGTTCACCCACAACATCCACTCCCATCCAGAGCCCTGTGAAGCAGGGAAGGAGCCCACTGTAGGGGGTACACATGGTGAACAGGGGATGTAGGGGCAGAGGCAATCCTGGGCCAAGCGCACCGCTGAATCCAGCACATCCCCAGAGGAGGGCCACTGTCTGCACATGATCCTGCTTTTGTGGTGAGTGTGCCTGTTGTGTACACGCCACTTGGCATGAATCCTAAGACAGGGGTGCCATTTCGAATCCCAAAGAAGTGGAAGGGCACCCCTCCAGCATCTCCCACACACACTGTGTCTCAGGACAGCATGAGTCCACCTCCACGTGCCACCACCCCACCTGGTCCTAGCAGCCCTCAGGCTTCCCAAACCACTGATGGCTCAACCCCAGCTGGGCCTCTCTCTCCCCGGTCCAGTCCCCCAACTGTCCCGACACACAGCCACCTCCCAGTCAGACTGTCAGTCAAGTCTGAGTGTTAGTCCCCCTCACACACATGTCTCTCCCACAGTGGTGCCATGGACTTCGCATTGTTGATGCCCTGAGTGTGTTGCTGACCATGGCAGGGTACAGTACCACCCATTCCCAGTGCTGGATCTCATGTACTTACTCTGCACTTTCTCCTGGCCACTGTCCTTGTTGCTCACTGGTGTTTGTGCTTTGCCTGTGCAGCTTCTCATGTACCTCACCTGCACTTTCTCCTGGCCACTGGCCTTGTTGCTCACTGGTGTTTGAGCCTTGCCTGTGCAGCTTCTCATGTACCTCACCTGCACTTTCTCCTGGCCAATGGCCTTGTTACTCACTGGTGTTTGAGCCTTGCCTGTGCAGCTTCTCATGTACCTCACCTGCACTTTCTCCTGGCCACTTGCCTTGTTGCTCACTGGTGTTTGTGCTTTGCCTGTGCAGCTTCTCATGTACCTCACCTGCACTTTCTCCTGGCCACTGGCCTTGTTGCTCACTGGTGTTTGCGCCTTGCCTGTGCAGCTTCTCATGTACCTCACCTGCACTTTCTCCTGGCCACTGGCCTTGTTGCTCACTGGTGTTTGAGCCTTGCCTGTGCAGCTTCTCATGTACCTCACCTGCACTTTCTCCTGGCCACTGGCCTTGTTGCTCACTGGTGTTTGTGCTTTGCCTATGCAGCTTCTAATGTACCTCACCTGCACTTTCTCCTGGCCACTGGCCTTGTTGCTCACTGGTGTTTGAGCCTTGCCTGTGCAGCTTCTCATGTACCTCACCTGCACTTTCTCCTGGCCACTGTCCTTGTTGTTCACTGATGTTTGAGCCTTGCCTGTGCAGCTTCTCATGTACCTCACCTGCACTTTCTCCTGGCCACTGGCCTTGCTGTTTACCCCTTCCCTGTGCAGGATCTCATGGGCACAGTCTGCACCTTGGATTGGCCACTGGCCTTGCTGTTTACCCCTTCCCTGTGCAGGATCTCATGGGCACAGTCTGCACCTTGGACTGGCCACTGGCCTTGCTGTTTACCCCTTCCCTGTGCAGGATCTCATGGACACAGTCTGCACCTTGGACTGGCCACTGGCCTTGCTGTTTACCCCTTCCCTGTGCAGGATGTCATGGACACAGTCTGTACCTTGGACTGGCCACTGGCCTTGCTGTTTACCCCTTCCCTGTGCAGGATCTCATGGACACAGTCTGCACCTTGGACTTGCCACTGGCCTTGCTGTTTACCCCTTCCCTGTGCAGGATCTCATGGACACAGTCAGTACTTTGTCGTGACCACTGGCCTTGCTCTTGTCCACTTCTGGTGCCTATCACTGTCATATGTGAATAAACCAAGTTACTCCTGTTGTCTGCATTGTCAGTGTCCTTCATGAATAAAGCGTTATTCTGTGTGGGTATGGTTTACTCTGACACATGCTCTATATGCCACTTCAACATTGCCAATGGTTTGGGTCACTTCATTCTGGGTTTGACAGGGGTGACATGCACTTCAGTTCTTCTGGACTCTGAGGCTTGGGGGTGCAATTCTGTTGGTTTGTGATGGACTACTGTTGTATTGGTCACTCTTTGGACATCTTAGCTATATTGGACACATGTCATATGTGTATGCAGTGCCAGCACAAAGTGGGATTCTATACACAGTATTGTAGGCTGGCAGGCCAGGGTAATCATGTATGTGTGTGCTTTCTTGATGTGTGCAGAGCAGTGTTGGTGTATGCTCATCTAGTGATGTCCAGGCGTCCTAGTCACATGTGTTGATTTCAATGTGTGCACTTGGGTGTTCATGAAGTGTGCAGTGTGAAGGGGTGACTTTGTCAGTGGTGTTGGTGTGTGTGTGTGCCCCTGCACTTCTTGTCTGTGTTGGGGTATGTAGTCTGTGCAGTGCTGCTGGGTGATGATGGTGGGTTCTCCTGTTCTGTCTGTGCTCCCATTGCCTTTCTACAGTTTTGCTGCACAGGTCAGGTCTGGTCTTGTTGTACTCCTGTGTGTGTTGTTATTGATGTTGGTGTATGGCTGTTGTGTTGGTGTCAGCATTGGTTCAGGCATCCGTGAGTGTGTGTGTGATGTTTGTGTCTGCCCCCCAGGGAGTGTGATTGTTTGTCAATGTGTTGACTGGACATTATTGCCCCCCTTATGTGTGTTTGACACTGGTGTTGTGTAATGTGGGTGTGGTTTGGGTGGGGGTATGTGTGGAGGATCCTACTTGTGTTTGACAGTTGTGGAGTTTGTCAATGGGCCCTGTGTGTGGTGCTGCTGACCAACACCTATCAAGTAGTTGGAGGCAGATGTGTGGCTGTTGACGGTTTGACTTCTGAGATTTCCTTTCATTCCTGCACCTATACATGTTTTGCCTTGCTGTCTCCCTGAGTTGTTGCAGATGTGGTGGCTGTGGTTTAATTTCACTCACTGTGGCAGCCATGTGTGGTTTGATGGGGTAAGGGTGTCATCAAATGTTCCTTATCTTGCATGTGATGTACACATGCTTGAGTGGTTGTGTCATTGGCCTTCCATTGGTGTGCACCTCACTTTTGCTTTCCTATTTGTGGTCCTACATTGCTGCTGACATGTGGTCTGTGTATGTGGCTGTGTGTCAGTGTGGGGTATGTATGTGTAACTTGACAGGCTGTGTCCAGTTCAGTGTTTGTTCCTATTCTGTATCAGTGTTCATTTTGTGCTTGGACTCACTTTTGCTGCCATGAGTGTAGTGTCTGGGTGGTGTGAGGGTTGCCCTGGACATGTGTTTCTGTGCTGTGTGTTCCTCTGCAGCCCTACCTGCTGAGGCTGCCTCCCTAGTTGTTTGGAGTGTGTAGTGCAGGCTGTGGGGTCACCTGGGTTGTTGTTGTACATGGGGTGGCACAGGTCGGGCACATGGCATGTCCCTTAAGGGGGGGGCTAGTGTGTGGAGGGTAGAGGTGTGGCCCTGTGATCTTTGTGCACAGCCCATGCCTGGCGCAGACCCTGCCTTCCTGCATTGTGCGCATGTTTTCCAGCGTCTTCACCGCTGCGGTGATGTGACCGGGACATTACAGCAAGATTGCGGTGGATGGGTGGCCTGGATGTGGAGGGGTTATTTACTGACAGGTAGGACATGTGTGGGTGCACTTGTGGTTTTGTTCCTGTCCCCACCAGGGTGTGTGGTGTGGGCAGGAACCCTGTGTCATCCCGGGAGTTGTGTGTTCTGTTTGTGGGCGGAGTTGTGTCATTGCGTACCTGCGGTGGCGTCCGCGACAGTTCATGACTTGCTGGTGGTGTATCACGTACAGTGCCGGGAAAACATGTAAGGCTGGGTCCATTGCGGTCGTGACCAGGTGGTGGGGGCCGTGAATCTGGTTGTGCTCGCTCTGCTGTGGTGTTTCCGCCGTCTCTGGTTAGCAGGTTTCTCCGCTGCGGTGCGGGTGACTATTTGGGGCATCCTGATTTGTACGGCGGACGGGTCGTCATTCCGCACAGCGGTGGGTCTCCATTGGCTCCCACCACCGCGGTGGCAGGTGCTTTTAGATGGCGGTTCAAGTCGCACCGCGGCGGACGGGAAATGGCCTAGGTTTGCCCATGCTAATATGGCGGACGTGTGGACCGCTGTTCGCGGGTGGAAAATTGCATTTTCCACCGCCGCCAGCACCGCGGTGGTGCCTCCGCCAGCCATCCTAATAGACCCCTTAGTTCGAGACAACTAAGTAATTGACCACACATATCTACCCATACAGAGGATGCAAGAGAAAAAAGCACTCATTGACTACTCGAGCCAGCCTCTTACCTATAGTTTTATGCAACCATTTGCTGGTACTACATGACAAAATCCCAGTAACCATAAGATTACCAGATCCTACAGTTTAAGTGCATGCTAAACTATGTTGATGACAAAATTCCAAAACAATTATATTCAATGGATAATAGTGGCAACAAAGGGCAGAATCAGAGCTATGTTCCTTGGGGCACTGATGTTCATTAGATTTAACCTGCCTCTTCTAGGGCTTTCACCCCTGGACTCTTTCACGCAGATCCATTCCTGGCAGCTGTTCAGAGCAAGAGCTATTTGTTACTGCAATATAATTAAAGATTTGAGAAGCTCTTGAGCACTCAGAAGTCACACTGAAACATGCTGCAACCTATGTTGAGATACCTAGATTCACTCAAACACAGTGCATTTCAGTCAGAACTCTCAGTCACACCAAAACATTCTGCACTCAATTTGCCACTTGCTGATATACTCAAACATACTCCTACCTAATACAAACTTTAAGACACATGCAAGCATACAACATTCTACTCAACACATACTGAAACACCTCAAATACATTATGCCCCATGCAGAACCAACCAATTCAACCATAGTAATGGCACTACTTTACCATACAATAACCACACACACCATGTGTGGCAGGCTCAGAAACACTATGATGTGCCCACCCAGGTGCACAACGCCCATTGGGCTGAAAGGGCTTTAGCCCCCTCCCCAACGTCTGCCATAGCCTGGGCTGTGGAGTTCATAGGCAGTTCTTGAACTGTCCGGGGCTGGGGCTGGGCAGGGTCTGATGTGGTGTTTGGACAAATTATCAAGTTGAAAATATTGAGTTGCAGAAATATCCAGTTTTTAATATCGTGACTCAGAAATATTGTGTGCAAAAATATTGTTGACAAAAATATCGATATTTTCAGGTAAGAAATATTGTTTTTTAAGTATCTTTATGTGCTTAAATATATAAACCAAGACTAACTCATATCTCTTCTTTCTTCAACCAAAGTTCTGAGGACAATTTGTGGATAAAAAAGTGGTGTACGCTGTTTTTTATTATGTGGGGTATCTGTTTATTAGACATTATTCAGCCTATTGGGGGTATTGTCTTCAAAAAGTTGTTCCAAATGCAAGATTCCTCTTATTTTGGACAAATGAGTTTATATAACATGTAAGCACCACATTTTCTAATTACAGTTAAAACCTGAATTAATATACTCCAATTACAGCAGCCTTAAGTTGGAACTAAAAACTGCTTTCAAAACAACAAAAAAATGATCTTTTTGTTTCTCCAACAACAACTTCTGCATACCACGTTGTGGGAATATACGGCCTACTGAGGGCAATGTTTTGAAAAAAAACTTAAAAAATCAAGAGTCATTTTATATTGGAGAAAGGAGTTAATATAAGAACTAAACACAACACTCTAATTAAAGTCTGAATGTGGATAACCATATTTCAGTTACAGCAGCCTTAAGAGGAAACCAGACACTGCGTTTTATTTTGTTTGTTTGTATAGTTGTTGTTAATGTTTTTAAATTTAGTTTGCAATTTTAAGTTATTTAAATACATTATTTAATTGTAAAACAGCAATTTATAGTGTTGCAGCGGGTTGTGAGGTTTGTAGGGGTACAGGGTGGGAAACTAATTAAGTATAATTAATTAATAATAACTGTAATTAATATTAATTATTTATTTAATAATTAATTATGTAAATTGTGTAAAAAAAAAGTTACGTTATATTTTAGGTGTTAGTTGTTGAGTTTGTAGGGGTATAGGGTGGGAAGTTAATTAAATAATAATTGATTAATTATTAATTGTTGATTTATTATTAATCAAATGTTAATTAATTATGTTAATTGTAAAATTATTATATGTGTTTTGAATTTACATTTTTTGTGTGGGTTGTTGGGTTTGTAGGGGTATAGGGTGGGAAGTTAATGAAATCATTGATTCATTAAATAATTATCATCATTAAATAATTAATTGTAAATCAATTATGTAAATTGGGTAATTATTCTAATTTTTTTGTTTACATTTTTGTTGTGGGTTGTTAGGTTTGTAGGGGTATAGGGTGGGAAGTTAAGTAATAATTCATTTATAATGAATGTTTTGATTTATTATTAATGATTTAATTGATAATTAATTATGAAAATGTTATAGTTATTATAGTTTGAAAATTATGTTTTAGGTGCAGGTTGCTGGGTTTGTAGGGGTATAGAGTTGGAAGTTAATAAAGTAATAATTGATTAATAATTAATTGTTTATTTGTTTAATTGATAATTAATTACGTAAATTGCGTAGTTAATATATTTTTAAAGTTATATTTTAGGAGTGGGTTTCTGGGGTTTTAGAAGGTAGGGTGGGAAATCATTATTCATTTATTAGTAATTATTTTTTGTATTACTTAATATGTTAATTGTGTTATAATTTTTTTATTTATATATATTTTAAATGTGGGTTGCTAGGTAGGTGGGAGTATAGAGTTTTGAATTTAATGAAATAATTATTAAATAAAAATGTTTTCATTATATTATTATTTAAAAAAATATAAATTATTTAAATTGTTTAATTTCTTTATTTATATATTAAATTTTATGATAATAGTGTTATGATTCTATTAAAATAACACTTGTATCAAAATGTGTGTTTGAAGTGAAGTATTTTCCCTACTGTTCCACCGACTGGAGTGGGAATAGTAAATTTTACCCCTTCTGAGTCCAGCTCTTTCCCCAACTGTTGCACATCGTAGTTTGGGAATAGTAAGTTTTACCCCTCCTGAGTCCCATGCTTTCCCTGCTGTTGCACTGACTGAAGTGGAACTAGTAAATTTGAGCCCTCCTGAGTCCAACGATTTCCATACTGTTGCAGCGACTGGAGTGGGGTCAGTAAATATTACCCTTCATGAGGCCAGTGCTTTCCCTACTGTTGCACAGACTGGAGGGGGAATAGTATATGTATTATTCCTAGAATTTTATAGTTTTGTTTAAATTGTTTACAATTATATAATTATTATGTTCCTGTGTATTTAAAATTATATTTTTTTATATAGTAATGTTTGTAATAAATAATATATTTTTAGTAAAACGTATTGTTTGATATTGTTTACTTTTTCTCATGTGCAATTTAATTGGGACTTTTTAAAATGTGTTCCAGTTTATTTGTTACGATATATATATATATCCACTGTTCAAGCATAAAGCAAGCCTCTGAAGAGATGCTCAAGGCATCGAAACGCGTCAGGCACAATAGTTAACTGAGGGTCACTCAGGGGAGCCATGAATGCAGACCGGATGGTGGACTTGGAAGCGTGTGCCCTCCCGAAAGCTTAAGGGCACTTTGTTGAATTCTATTTCCAGCGGCGGCCTCGTCGTGGGAGGAGCACCGTCTCTACGATTTGTAACAGAGAAGCTGAGCCATTGAACTGATCTACGGCATGTCAGCTCTACAAGTCCGGACTAAAGAAACTCTCCTAAGTGTCCTGAATCCTACCAAGGACAACTCAAAAGCTTTTAAGACACTTCCAGTGGAAACCCACTCAGGGGATAATTTATGGCTCTCTAAGGAACTTCAGTTTCTAAATGAAAGAACTCAAGTTCCCAGCATGCAATATAATTTGCCCACTCAGTGCAAACCCACTTAGGGAAAATAATGACACATGCGTGCAGTTAATGGAAATAAAAGAGGGCCGATTCCACTGTTCAAGCATAAAGCAAGCCTCTGAAGAGATGCTCAAGGCATCGAAACGCGTCAGGCACAATAGTTAACTGAGGGTCACTCAGGGAGCCATGAATGCAGACCGGATGGTGGACTTGGAAGCGTGTGCCCTCCCGAAAGCTTAAGGGCACTTTGTTGAATTCTATATATATATATATATATATATATATATCCAAAGATAAGCAGCCTGGATACAGCATGTCAGTTTCAGCAACATTTTAATTTTGCTGAAACGGATATGCTGTGTGCAGGCTGCTAATCTTGCAATTTTACAAGGTTTGCCTACTTTTGGATTTTGAGCGGGGCTCACACCCGCTAACCTGCATATTTGTTATATTATAATTTTTTTAAATTAGTAAATATAAATAAAAATTATTATTTTAATAATAGTTTTTACATTATATATATATGTGTACAAAACATGCACACATATATATGTGTGTGTCTTAGTTTAAATATGTTTATATTTATGTATTTTATATATTATTTAAATATATTTAATTTACGTTATATTACTATTACATGTTAATATATTTAATATTTACTACGTTTAACTATATATGTCTTAAAAAGCAATATTTTTGTATATATTTTTCAATATTAGTGTAAAACAATATTTTATTTCAATATTTTT
The DNA here is from genome assembly GCA_963921515.1 of Calotriton arnoldi. Lineage (NCBI taxonomy): Eukaryota > Metazoa > Chordata > Amphibia > Caudata > Salamandridae > Calotriton > Calotriton arnoldi. Next base: position 1,433,116 of record CAWUFW010004512.1, read on the forward strand.
GTACTTTGCATTCCTCAATATCAATTTTGTTGATACAATAATTTTGTATCATGATATTTAGGGCTTCGATATTTTGTCAGTGAACCTCTGATGTCTCATACTTGGCTTCATCCAAAGTATTTTTCATGTCTCCAAAAGACCATTTATCAGCCCACATGTCTTTGTGTGTTTTAATTGCTTACGGTCGCCTGTTGTCCTTGCTCTCGTTATGCGCTGTTGCTGCCAGGTTGAGAGAAATGATTTCATTAACAATATAAAGGTGGGCAAGCAGCCCATGAATAGGGAGTTCCGAGCCAGAGCCTAGCAAATGTTCTGGTTTGGCTCCAAGCTCCAAAGTAAGAATTTAGCCCTCTGCGTAATATATCTAATTTGTCATTTAAAACAGTCATGCCAAAGATGATGATGCTTTTAGCAGGGCCACTTGAATTATTCAATTCTGGAATCGCAGCGTTTTTCAAATTATATTGGTTTTGACACATTTGCCACATAATCCTTCATCTGCTGCCTAATCTGTAGGTTTTAACAAAAGAAAATTGTTTCTAGCTCAAACAGATCAAAAGTTACTAAAAGCATGGTAATACGTGTTCCTGTGCTATGGAAAGCCCTTCGCAAAGTTTGAGTGGTCATATTTCGGTTGCTTATTGCTTAGGTGTTACATTGGTACTAATAAGGTGAAATTTTTCAGAGACAGTGTTACCATGTGTAAATATTATAAAATAATGAAATAATACTATCACAAACTGCACAGCATTAAGCCACATAATTTGCATTTTCGGGTCACATAATTTAATAAAAACTGCTGCATAATTTGGTTGTCCTCTGCTGCATAATTTCAGTGGCTCTGGCTGTTAGTGAACCAAGAGGTAAGGCAGTTGTCATGTGAACCTCGCTTAGATTTTTATAACATATGAGCAACATTAAAGTCTAATAAAACATAAAAGTAAAGTTTTTTAGAGGGCACATCGTTAATTGAGTCTTTATTTTTCAAGGTACTCTTAAAAGGGACCCTAAAAGATATGTAGGCACAGTGAAATAAGGTAATTAGCTAGGGTAAAACAAATTTTCTCTAGCAGAAAACAGAGTTTGAAACCAGGTTTCTTGGTTTTATGATACATAATTTAGTCACTAGATGAAGGGAAGGGGACTTGGTGATGGACATAAGGGTGTGGGTGGCAGAAGCCACATGAAGACTTGGCTCGAAGTTCCAAGAGTACTATTTCCAGACCCCTAGCTAAGCATCTGGCTCTGGCTTGAAATGGCTCTTCAATCTCTAGAAAAGTAACTTTCCGCATGTCCACAAGTATGACATTTTGGTGCAGGATCAGCTTCAAAAATTATAGTTCAAATTACATCTGAATCCTCACTTGCCATCTGTCAAGGACATGGTGAATTACTTAGAGGGTCTAGGAATAAATCATCCTGCATTCGCACAGCTCACTCTGCACTCACACAGGTTCGCTAGCCATCCTGCCCTCACATGGGCTCACCTTTTACTCTCCCTATCCACTCACAAGAGCACCCTTGTCACCAATCTCTCACATGGGCACAGCACCCACACCTCGCACCCTGCACTTAAGCAGGCATTACTTTCACCTTGCTCTTAAATCGGCATTCCTTTCATCCAGCACTCACACTGCTCCCCCTACACTTACTCCACTTACCGTCACTCTGTACTTAAATACCACACCTCTAACAAAGCACACATTAAACTGCCCAACACTTATGAACATGCACACATGCCTACTCATCCACTCACAGAATACCTGATCTGCCTGCAGTATGAGATGCTTATTCAGTTCCATCCATAACTACAGGTCCAGTGCAAGAGGGGAGAGTGTACTAAGACTGTGGGATGGTATGGGCAAGGAGATTCAGCTGAGGGGGCTAGTTTGAGAGGCAGGATCAGTCTTAGGTTGTGAGGATGAGCCCAGAGGGAGTGATGAAAGCAGCCAAAAGCAGCAAGAGGGGGAGCAGCACAACAGGCTAAGGATGAAGCACTGCAAATGAGGCTGTGAGCTGGTGTAGAAGTTGACTGGGACTCCAGGCTAAGGGTGTGGTGCAGGTGGGGGAAGAAATGACAGCTAAAGAGGCACTTGTTGGCCCTGCACTGAGCTCTATTGGCCTTCATAACAGCCAGTGTGAAGAAAGGTGGCCAGACATACTGTTTTCGCTGCTTCTGAAGCCATGATGTAGATTAAAATTGGAGCCCTGTTGGCCTGCATAGCAGTAGCACTCTGCAGGGGCTGGTACTGGAGGGGAGAGAGTTCTGAGGCTGCAGCTGTTGTTTGAGATGGCAGTAGTCCATGGGGGAGGAAGTGAAATTGGGGAGAGAGAACTGAGGCTGTAAGTTGGTGTTGGAGGATTGACTGGCATGAGGCTGTTGCGACACAGGACCACAGGCTAAGGCTGCAGTAAACAGCACTTCTGGAGTACCAGGAAGGTTGTGCAAAACAAAATGTTTTTGTTCTGAATGTCACTAATGCAAATAGGGATTAAAAAGCGAACAGGCTCAGATGCCACTGCGTCATCACGCTGGACATAGCAACAGCCACGGCCTGTGCAGGAAAGAGCTGTGGGGCCGAGTGGGGGAGATTTCGACAGACCATGACAAGGGAAAATTAATTATTTATTTAATTTTCCCTTGTGGTCGTCTGTCGAATCCCACCCCAACCCGTCCCCACCCCCCCACCGCTCTTACCTGCACGGGCCGCAACTGCATAGCAACCATTTTGGATGGGGGGAAATCCCTTATTGGGAAGCTTGGGACTATACTGCTGCCTGCACACAGAGCAATACTCTTAGACAGTACTGTCACATCATTGTGGAGTGTCTTTTTCTTGCACACTGCAATGTTATTGTGTTTTAATTGGCCAGCCATGTAAGGTGAGGGAATTCTACTCAGAAGTCAATAGGAGTGAAACAAGCAGTGCACTCTTACTTGGCAGCACCACACAAGTTCTGCCAAATCAAATGCTGTAGTCAAGGTAAACATGTGGGCAGAGCCAAAGTCTCTCTGACAGTTGTACTTCTTAAAGCTTTTTTCTCTTTACCACACAAGGTATGCGACAGCTGTGCTATCAAGCCAGGCCTAAAAAGTACATCTCATAAGAATTTAAGCACATCCAATAAGGTGTGCAAACACACATCATAGCACTATACATTAACTTAAGTACATTTACGCTTCAAGAATAACAAGTGGATTTATGTCATGTGTTGTGGAGTACTGGTGATTATCCAAATGCAGTGATTTTTATAACAGTATTAGTTTTATCCAAAACCACCCTGTTTTCATTCTTTTCCTTTACTGCCAAGTCTTTCGCACCATTCCTACCTGCACCCATTGTGCCCTTGACTCCCGTTGAAAATGTAGGGCCTGATTATGATAGCGGGTGGTTGGACCTCCGCCCGCTATAACGGTGGTCAGGAGACCACCTGACAAGCAGTTGGCAGTCTGACCGCCGAATTAAGATGCAACCACCGTGCTGGCAGTCAGAAAAGTGCTCTTTAACACGGCGGCTTGTGCTTCAGCCCAGGAAAAAGGCTGCAGCACAAGCCACAGTGTAAAAGAGCAATTTGTGCATGGATGTGAGTGAGGACACTACATGTGCCCCCAAGGCCACTTTGCAGTGGCCCATGATGGACAGGGGCCCTGTTTGGGGCCCCCAAAGTCCATTTTCGACAGCCTTTTCAAGGCAGTCGGACTGCCATGAAAAGGCTGTTGGAAAGGGACATCGTAATCCCGATGGCAGGGCTTGCCTCTGCACTGCCGAAATTCAAGGGATACGATTTCGACCACCGCCCTGACCGGATCATAGATCCTGTTGGAGGCAGTGGTCTTAACCCCGATGGTCTTGGTCTGACCGCCTGCATCATAGTGCGGCGGTTGGACCGAAGGGTAGTCTGCCAGTGGGAGCGCCACCGACGGCCTGTCGGTGGCAGTCCCACCGATATCAAAATCAGCCCCTAAGAATTAAATGAATGACACTGACTATATAGACTTTTGTGGCATACAGTGTATAGTAGGACATTCTGAATACATAACTTTTCTGACAGAGGGTAAGTGTCAGATCCAGTTTAGGGGCATGGGGCAAGCAGGAGCTACTGGGCCTCAGCCGTGGGGGTAGAGGTGGTTTGCCTTAGATGAGCCAGAGTGTGCCCTACTATGGCTTCACAAAGTGGGCCACGTGCAACCCCTTCAGCACTTGAGTCACACTTTAGAGCAGGTCAACACTTCAAATGGAGGAGGTGTAGGGGAATGAAAACTCAGATCACCCAGCATAGCAATATCTGTTTGCCCAACCCAGTGCTTTATTTTAATAAGAAACATATTTTAATAAACACACTTAAAATGGTATACTGCAGCAGGTACAATAGTATGCACTGACACTTGGGCTAATGCATACTGTCCTTACTATCTTCCCCTTCTCTCTTTTACATGAGTCCCTCCTCTTCTGAGTCTAGGCAGGTCCCTGTTAGGTTAGTTTTGTGAGACATTAATCAAGGCTAAGGTGCAGTTACCCTATTTCAATTATGGTTGTGCTCAGTTCAGTCCAGGCTTGAAATAAAGCCCCTAGATACAGTCTACCCACAATGCAGAGCTGTGTTTCTGTATCACGTGTCTCCAATCTTGCTTGCTTCTAGAATGAGATGACATGGTTGCAGTAGTGGCTGTTGATCTGGGTAGGCTGCATCAGGACGGGGCAGCCAGAGCCGGAGCCATGAGTATTTCAGTGAATGAAGGATATGGGAGCCCTTGAGGGCTCATGACAGGCATCAGACCGATTTCTGGGTCACTAGGCAGCACTGGCCCAGTCACCTGGCTGTGTCTGAACTGGGGTGGTGAAGTGAGCTAAAGAACGATGATGGATTCAACCCAGATCTGTGACTGGGGGTGAGTGTTTGAAAAGTTTCAGCGCTCCGTCCATCATCTCCTTGTGTATGCTTTGTTCACCCTAAGTTGGCAGTATGCCCAGACGTGGGTCCCTTGCTCACTTTGCCACTGGATTCAAGCTAGCCTGGCTGATGAGGGGTGTTACCCTGAAACCGGTCCCAGGATGCTAGTTACCGGTCCAGGGAAGACTTGGTTTGGCAGTTTGGTCTGGACTGTTCCTATGATGCACAGGGTCAAGACTGATTTGCATATGGCTGGGTCTGAACTTGGGTGGCGAAATGAGCTAAAGAACGATGATGGATTCAAAACAAATCTGTGACTGGGGGTGAGTGTCTGAAAAGTTTCAGTGCTCCGTCCATCATCTCCTTGTGTATGCTCCATTATCCATAGGCACAGCTCTTGGTTTAAGCAGCGAGGTCAACCATGATTGTTCGTATTGTATAGCGGAAAGGTTGACTGTCTGCCCGTGGTCCCCTTTTGGAAATGTACTTCTGGAGACTGAAACTGCACCCACCCTCTTTGGACTCACAGATCTCTCTCTGCTGTATACTTTCTCCTGGTTGGCCCTCCACACTAGAGTCTGTTGGTCTCTGGCATTCCCTGGACTGTCCCTCCTCCTGCGGCTTTACAAGCTCTTTCACTCTCTAAGCAGGCAGGCTGCCTTCCAGGTGCCTTAGGTCAGGGGTTATGCTCTTCCAGCAAGTAAAGACTCCAGGTGATGTACCCTCAAGCTGGCTGTCACACAGATACCACTTCTGGTTGTACAGCAGTTCTCAGAGTATGCTGCATAATACTCCCTTCATTGGTGAAAGGACTTGGAACCGGAGCAACAAGGATGTAAGTAGCTCCCACTTTTACGCAATCAAAGCAAATAAGGAATGTGGATTCTCTGTATGCAATCTCAAAAAAGGTTTGCAGCGATTCTTCTGTCAAGTGTCCTCTCTAGGCTGTTCTCCAGACACAACCCTTGTGTAGAATGATGCGCTTCACAGCAGGGTATACACCAGCCTCGAGTAGCTACTACAGAGGCACTAAGAGACGTGAGGTTTCTACAACTGTCTTTCCTCCAGTCACGTTTAGCAGTGATCATCAGTCAGTCAGTCAAAATATCTTTATTCGGCTGACTTACAACCATAAAAGAATACATCATAAAAAACATTTAAAACATAAGTTAAAAAATGTAATGCAGACAGTAGATGATATGTTTTGCAACGGTGGTAATTCATAATCAGGATGTAGTAGAAGTAATCAATAAATTAACATTTCTACAAAATATCAGCATGAACTGGGGACAGAATATAATAAGTTCATAACAATCCCCTGTCCCATAGGCAATAAGATCCAGGGATAAGTCGTTAAAACAAATAAAATCATTTCCCAACAATATCACACAAACGAACAGCTGCAGAGATGTATCTATAAATCATTTAACAAGTGAATTCATCATTTAAGAGCTGGAGATGATATAAAGCTGGCCGACACTTCCTAATGTTTAAAAAATTTAGGAGAGGAATGATAAAATCACGCCTTGGCTTAATGTAAAGTTGACAAAAGAAAAAGAAATGGAGTGTGCTCTGCATGGAGTTGGAATTGCAAGATCACAATTCCAGTTTAGCGTCACAATAAGCTTTGCGGGGATAAGAGACCAGGAGGTGCGAAATACCAAACCTGAATCTAATGAGATAAAACAATTTGGTATGACTAAAATAAAAGGAGAGGTAAGGCTCAACACCTGGAGAGCGTACTAAAAGCGAGTGTTCTGAGACTCTCTTTTTTGCCGTCTCTAAGTTTTCTCTAGTTGATTTTAGACAGGTTAGGAGATCCTTTTTCAGTTTTACTTTTGGGATCTTGGCAATATTAGCTGGATTATAAAAACAATCCGCCAGCCCCAGTGACTCTAGTTGTTTTTTTATATAGCTGAGACAAGATATCTTCGACATATAATCCAGTTTAAAACAGTCTAAGATAATTGCGCGATTAAGGGCTGGCTCTTCCTTCGCCCAAATGGAATGCCACAATAAAGTTGGTGCAATTTGTATACGGAAGGACAAGCGGATCAAACCAAGGGGCATATTATCAAGCGGCAGCGATAATTATCGCTGGCCGCGCTTAGCGTGAGATATTTTATTGCCGGCTATCGCTGGAAATTATCGCCATGCTAGCGCTGTATTAACAACGCATAGCGCAATGGCGATAATTATTCCAGCGATAGCGGTGTTTTCCATGGAACATCGCTGGTTTTCCAGCGATGTTCCATGGAAAACGGCGATAACCTTGCTGATACGACCCTGTGGTCGTATCAGCATAATACACCCCAATGTAAAGTATAGGTAAGTCAGCATTTTAGCAGACGTTAGTTTTTGACGAAAACCGCGGTTTTCGCCAGAAACTAACGTCTGCTAAAATGCATGGGCCTCCTTGTAAATATTGCGATGTGCACATCAGCGATAATTTACAAGCAGTACTGCCCAGTGACGCCCACTTTGCATCTCATTAGAGATGCAAAGCGAGGCGTCGGGAAAACGGGTGCTAACATGCGCTAATGCATGTTAGCACCCACTTGTAAATAGGGCGATAGTTTTATCTCTGCTTTTTTGGCTTTTAAAGCCAAAAAAGCGGAGATAAGGCCCTTGTTGATATGCTCCCAAGTTCGCTGTGACAGACAGTAGCGTCAAGACTATTAGGGACTGTCAACAAACGTCTCATAAAGGAGTTCTCAGCTCTTTGTAGACCCACCGGTTTACAAGAACCCCATACTCCAGCCCCATACAAAATGACAGAACACGAGTGAGCCTTATAGATGTTAATTATTGTGTTAATCGGTCTTGAGCCTAGCTTTTTCGTAAATCTGAATACTGCCTCCAGGTTTTGATTAAAACTACTGATCCTTGTTTCGACTAGGTGGTGCCAGGTGCTTTTCTGATTGAACGGGATTCCCAAGTAAGAAAAAGTAGGGACATAGGACAGATTTTCATTTTTGATAAAACATGATTTTAAAATGGTGGGGGATTTGCCCACCACCATGTTGTAAGATTTCGCTATATTGGTCTTTAGACCCAGTCCATTCATAAAATCATTAAAACTGGTCACAAGCTTCTGCAAACCCTAACTAGTTCTGAACATTAAAACACAATCATCTGCATAAAGTAATAACGGGAGATTTCTGGTACCTATTTTGGGGGCATCCACATTCCCATGATTAATGTAACTTTCTAAATCATTAATGTATAAACAGAATAAAAAGGGGGCAAGGACAAAGCCTTGACGGACCACACAATTCATTTTTATGGGAGCGGAGAGTTCCCCACCCACTCCATATCTGACCCTCTCAGTCACATCTTGATGCATTTTGGCTAAAAAATGGACTATGGATGGTTCAATGCTCAGGTTCAACATCTTTTCCCATAGTCTCCCTCTCTGCACCCAGTCAAAGCCGACTTAAGGTCCATAAACCCGAGGTAGAGAGATCCGGGCTTGGCTATTGTGTACTTGCTTATGACCAGGTGCCTTAGGTCAGGGGTTATGCTCTTCCAGCAAGTAAAGACTCCAGGTTATGTACCCTCAAGCTGGCTGTCACATAGACACCACTTCTGGTTGTACAGCAGTTCTCAGAGTATGCTGCATAATACTCCCTTCATTGGTGAAAGGACTTGGAACCGGAGCAACAAGGATGTAAGTAGCTCCCACTTTTACGCAATCAAAGCAAATAAGGAATGTGGATTCTCTGTATGCAATCTCAAAAAAGGTTTGCAGCGATTCTTCTGTCAAGTGTCCTCTCTAGGCTGTTCTCCAGACACAGCCCTTGTGTAGAATGATGCTCTTCACAGCAGGGTATACACCAGCCTCGAGTACCTACAACAGAGGCACTAAGAGACGTGAGGTTTCTACAACGGTCTTTTCTCCAGTCACGTTTAGCAGTGATCAGGATGAAGACAAAAGGCTAGCCTCACCTAAAAGATCTCTCTCAGCCTCAACAACAGAGACAAGATTCCCGCCCGACCACTTACCAAATGACAATACCAAAGGAAAAATAATCAGCAGCTCCACTCAGCAGGAGCCGGTTAAGTGAATTTACCAAAGGAGCCTGGTCTCCTCCCTCTATTTTCAGGACTGACAGTAATACTCTTCCACTGTCTGTGAAAACATTCTCACCTACATCTTGTGCACAAGAGAAGGCTAGGGGCTTCCAAAATGGGACCTGCAGGCCTCCATTACTTTGGCTCACTCATATACATAATGCATGCACTACACAAGCCACAAACACACAAAATCTGCTTGTGATATTAGTACTAGGTTCTAGGTAACACATTGATCCAAAGCTTTCATACATGGGGGTGGCAACACAGATAGATGGTCTGGTCATGACTGTGGATTCGCAAAACACAGTATATTGCCGCCACCACTACTGTACATTCTAAACCCATGACAGGGGTGGTAGTCCACTGTTAGAAAAATGAGGGGGCACTTGATGTACTTCTCCAGGTCACAGGACTGTTCCCGGGGCGTCAGGGGCAGGGGCAAGCCTTTGCACCTGTAACATTAGCGTGAGCCTAGAGCCAAAAGTAAAAACTGGGACACAAAATAGTCGCACTCGGGCATTCGGAATATAGCACCATGACTGCACATCCCACAGGGAACATTCCCAGTCCAACAGCATGTTCAGGCAAAATTATGTTTTTCCTAGATTTATATGGCTTATCTTATGGTCTTTTCACTACATATATGTTTAGTTGACTCATTAAATTATGCTATTTTGTGGTTATTAAACAAGTGCATATTTGTATCTCAATGTTTAATCATAGGCGTAAATATACATTATTTCAAATCCTTGCCCATCTCTACACAATGCGTGCATATAGGACTAGCCACTCCTTACCCTCTAAATGGTGAGTAACTTTGATGTTTTGCTATCTTTTCTTCACAAGACTGATGAGATGGTAGCAAGGAAACCTGACAGGAGCCAGCAAAGTGAACAATCCTTGTGACTTGGTGTCTGCCTTGCTCAAGGGAGACATGCCTTATGTCTTGGAGAGATTACCTACTCCTTAAAGAGCTGGGAGTGGCCAAAAGCCCTTAACATGGGGCAGAAGATTTAAATAGAGAGAGCTGTTGAGGAGCCTGCAGACCTGATGAGAGGCATCAAGGTCACAAACAACAGTCTCACTAGAGGATTTCAGGGGAAAAAGGGTCCACCAGTCATAATATCTGAAGTGGTAGTACCTTAGGACATTCTGATTCTTTGGCAGTACAGTTGAAGGCTTCTTCATCACGTGCCCTTGCTGTTTGGAAGGCACATCTGCATTACTTGCCACCCACCAAGTTCTCTCTTCTTGCATCTCTTCACCACTGTTCAAGCACAATTGGAGAAGCTCAGTACAGTTAACCACATAACAAAACACAAAAGCATCTACATTCACTCCCCTTTAATCTCATCAAGGCTTCATCAAGCCTTCCGCAATTTTGCAAATGCCTGTGGGCCAGCAGAATCAACTGCAGACCTATGTTCTCATGACTAGCTCTGCAGTCAATCCAACCAGAACAGCCAACAACTCATTAAATATAGGTATTTTCCCAAAGGAACTATATATACCTTACATAAAACCCTCCATTAACCAAACAGGCTTTGAGCCAAGAGAGCCTTCTCACCACTGGCTAATAACAGACTGTTTTTAGTCTAAAAGATAGAACAATTAAAAGAAAAAACATATGCCTACGTTTAAAGAAAATAACCTGCTTTCAGTCTACCAAAACAAATTCTAGTATGGCTGACATACAGAAGCAGCAGTGATTTCCATGTGGGATAATCTTAAAACTACAGAGCCTTAATAATAGATCACTGTGACACTTATTACTTGAACTCTTCCCTGCCTTTGATACTGTTCACCATACCAAGCTTCTACATAGACTAGACAACTTCAGAGTGCACAGCTCTTAACTAAAGCAGATTGCGCCTTCTCTATCAGACAGATCATCAACTCACTCCTATCTTCAGGTTAACTCCATTCAACTCACAACTAATGTACCAAACATCCTTACCCTTTCTTTAACATTTACCTCAGCTCTCCATTACAACCAACCTCTTCCAATCTCAAGTGTTAGTGTTAACCAGATAATAAACAAATCATATTTAATTAGGAAAACCCATCTAACTTTGACTCATACTCAATTGGACAAGATCTCAAACAGTCAAATAATTGATGATATCTAACTACAGCAAAATAAAAATACCACAAATCAAAACATTCACATGCAGTAAATGGATCAAATACCACCCATCAACAATATGGCCTCAGCAAGTAGGCCTGCCACCAAACAACTGAGTCCAAGTGAGGAATATAGGGATAAATAAGGACTCCATAGGATTGTGTTTGTCCAATACATTTAAACTACAGTTTTGCACTTCATTCCCTCATATTGGCTCTAACGATATCTCTGCCTGCATTGCTTGAAATGCCTGTCCCGCCCCATTGACCGGGAGAGCTAGCACCCTCTGCAAGTTTAGTCTAGTTGTGCCTTGGACCACACCCAGGCAAATGTTCACGTTCTAGTCTACCCTCTGCACCCCAAAACACACGCAAAAACACTGCTCCTTTCTGAATACAATCAGTCACGTTAACACAAATTGCAGCCTAATCAGCACACTCACAAAAAACCTACATGCACAACGCCATGCTTTACTCTCTCAGACCATTACAACCCTAGTACACTCATAGCAACCCCATACAAAACACCCTGGGCCATATCATGATGAGCTACGCAGGCTTAGCTCAGAGTCAAGCCTTAGTTTGCTTTTCAGGTGTCGAATGTTTAAGCAAATACCTTGGAATTTCTTGGAATAAATGCATGACCTGTAGACAGAACAAGTCAGAAGCAGTAAGAGGCAATCTCTGCTTATAATTTCAGACTTGTTCTGTTTAACGTTCATACATTTACTCAGAGAAATTCTGAGTTATGTATATGAACTTCAGACACCTCACACGCAAACCACAAGTGCTTAGATCTGTAATGAATCAGCGCAACCCATCATGATACGGCCCGTATGTCCAAAACGGAAGCACCTCAAATAAGCAGTCAATGTGAAAACCACCCAATACATCCACATACACAGAGAAGCAGACCTCTATCTACTCACAGCAACATGTGCATAAAGTACCCCCTCATCATCATGCATGGTAGTGCAGTGGACATCTGTTGACTGGGTGCAATGAAACAACACTTTCCTATTGTAAGGATTGCTCAGCGAGTCAAAAGTTAGCACAAAATTTCATTGTGGTGAGTTCAACACAGAATTTCATTCAACTTCGATTTAGACATTGAGTTCCATTTAATTATGTAACTGTGCCTATAGGAAACCGAATTGATAACCTGTACTAATGAGAGGTCAGTTTTGATGTAAGTTGATGCTTATGAAGCAGGGTGCTAAGACGCCCGAAAGAATCCGACAATAAGCGTTAGTATGGGGTTACTGTAACACAAAGCTCCTGACCATGATTTGGGTACCGGCTGTCAGGAGAATATCTGCACAACAACAAGGGTTCTGTCGGGAATACACTATTCCTTTGCAAACAACAACTCTGTCAGAAAAAAACATTAACTTTAATTATAATAAATTGAATCAAGCCATAAATGCAAACATAGAAGCAATGGAACACAAAACAAAAAGGCGGAGTTGAAGATACTTGCAATAGGTAATATTTATATAAATTCCAGCATTCATATACATTTGCAAATTGTCAACAAGGCTGTCAAAACAGGGTGCAGTGTAACGGGGTGTGTATTCAAAGTGACATTTGGGTGCTCAGTGATAGACGTGCAGTGCATATATATATATAGTGGAAATATGTACAATTTATACAGAGAAGGGAAAATGAATAACGATGGTCAGGGCTATAGGGACGCAATGGCTCTGGCAGATAGAGCAGTTATTCATTGATTTTCAGCCAGAGTCTTGGTGGGTCTGGACCATGTGGAATCATCGACGTTTCGACCCTTACAACGCACTGTTAAGTTGTCAAACGGGTCTTCATCAGGACATGAATGGGAGACAGCCCAATCTAGGTAGCCAAAGCATCCTTCGGAATTGAGGGCAGCCAGAGTATCTATGAATGATGGGGGTGCTCTCACCAGTGATCAAGATCCCACTGGATCGAAACGCGTCATGCTGAGGTGTACCACAACAGAGCTGGAATAAACTTACTGCACCTATTTGTGGTCCGGGCTCCTATTTTTCTGCAGAGCCAATGATGGTTGGCGAATGACGAAAGGGAAGGAGTGCTTGGATATTATCTACTGGCGGTCGCCAGTAGATAGCTATAGTTAGGACCTATTATCCATAGGAAATCCGTAACATTCTTTTCCCAATAACTTTGGCGCCGGTTGACAAATCTTCGCGAAACTTTCAAAACTTATGGCCCGCTCCGGTCCGCTCCTATCTTGAAAGTTTCGGGGTGATTCGACAAGCGGGGGCTGAGAAAAAGGGGGGTCCCAAAACGTGTTTTCTCAATGTTAATTCCCATAGGAAACTTTAGACACGGCTACAGCCCGAACTGCGACCGCCAGTAGATAGCTATAGTTAGGACCTATTATCCATAGGAAATCCGTAACATTCTTTTCCCAATAACTTTGGCGCCGGTTGACAAATCTTCGCGAAACTTTCAAAACTTATGGCCCGCTCCGGTCCGCTCCTATCTTGAAAGTTTCGGGGTGATTCGGCAAGCGGGGGCTGAGAAAAAAGGGGGGTCCCAAAACGTGTTTTCTCAATGTTAATTCCCATAGGAAACTTTAGACACGGCTACAGCCCGAACTGCTGAACGGAATTACACCAAATTTGGCAAAAAGGTAGTGCTTTGTTCAGAAAGCGACCTTTTTTTTAAATGGTGTAAATCCGTTAAGTAATTCCAGAGAAATTAAAAAAATAGAGGTCAAAAAATCAATTTCCCATAGGAAACTTTAGACACGGTTACAGCCAAAACTGCTGAACGGAATTACACCAAATTTGGCAAAAAGGTAGTGCTTGGTTCAGAAAGCGCCCTTTTTTTTAAATGGTGAAAATCCGTTCAGTAGTTCCTGAGAAATTCAAAAAATAAAAGTTTCGATATCTATGGCCGCGGTGGATCCGCGCACCCTCCCGACCACAAGCTTCATGCTAATTGGCTGTCAACACTCCAAACCAGGAAGTCTTGGCAGCCATCTTGTGCCTCGGTAGAACCGAGGCACAAGAAAACAGAAAAATAATCATGAAAAACAAGAAAAGGGGGCAGGGTAGAAACACCCTGACCCCCTAGGCCTGCTCAGGGGGTCCCACAAGGACCCCCAGGGACAAAAAAAGCATTTTTTTTGTAAAAAAAATCGGCGAGATTCGCACACCCAGCGCGAATTTCGGCCGAAAAAAAAACAAAAAACGAAGCGCGGGCTTCGTATTCAAAAAGCCCCCGGGTGGGCCAAGTCCCGGGGGCACTGAGAAAATGTGTGGGGGGGAGCCCCAATCCCCCCCACACTGCCCCGGGGACTGCCACCTCCCCGGCGTGTTTTAAGTTGGGGGATTAAGTCCCGTTGAATCCTGAAGGTCCCTGGGGTCCAACTAGCCCACCAGGTACCTCCAGTAAGCGCCACAGAGCTGCGTTGCAGAGAGGTGTAAAACGGGGCGTGGCCTCAGACCACCTCTCTGCAAGGCAGGCCTGTGGTGCTTACTGGAAGTACCTGGTGGGCTAGTTGGGCCCCAGGGACCCTCAGGATTCAAGGTGACCTAATCCCCCAACTTAAAACACGCCACGGGGCGCGTTTGCACAGTGGTGAAGGGAGGGGGCAGGGCCTCAGGTGACATGTGCACAAACATGCAGTGTGGTGCGTTTTAAGTTGGGGAATTAATTCCCCTTGAATCCTGAGGGACCCTGGGGGCCAACTAGCCCACCAGGTACCTTCAGTAAGCACAACAGAGTTGCTTTGCAGAGAGGTGAAAAAAGGTGCGTGGCCTCGGACCGCCTCTTTGCAACTCAGCTCTGTGGTGCTAACTGTAGGTACCTGGTGGGCTAGTTGGGCCCAGAGACCCTCAGGATTCAAGGGACTTAATCCGCAGCTTAAAATGCACCACGAGGCGCGTTGCAGTGCACACATGTCACCTCAGGCCCCCTCCATTCACCACTGTGCAAACGCGCCCCGTAGCGCGTTTTAAGAGGTAGTTTTAATCCCCCTGCCCTATTATGTACTAGGGCCTTACAGAGGAGGTCATGCTAATCACAGGGGTACCCCAACACATAGTGTTCCCTAGTGTATGTAGGTGTTTTCACTGTATTCCAAGTGTCTTTTAGAATAGCACTGGCTCTAGGCCTGGTTATTCAGAGTCAGTTACCACCAGTACCCGTCTGAAAAAGTTGTGGGCACAGGATGATTTTGCAACAAGGCCTCTTTCTGCTCCTCTGTTGGTTCTTTCTGCACATGTTTTGCTTCTTCCTGCACTTTTCTTCGTCTTTGTGGACTTCTGTTGCTTCTTTCTGAATTTCTTTTGCTTCTTTCTGTGCATTTTTTCTTCTTTCTTCACATGTCCTACCTCTGTAAGCATAGTTAGAAACTAGCATTTAAAAAACCTTTGAAATGAACTTAAAAAACCATAGGTTTCAGGCACGTTATAGTTAGAAATTAGCATTTAAAAAACCTTACAAATTCACTGAAAAAACCATACGTTTCAGGGGGGTTATAGTTGGTTGGCCATTTCACTCGTACAAAACCCATGAAATTCCCCAGTTATAGTTAGTTCAGCTAACTATTACTCGCGCCCCCGCAATGCACTGCTGATGACATCACATATTACATCACTCATGACATGGTCAGTGACATCACTGATGACATCACTGATGACATCTCAAATGACATCACTGATGACATCACCCATGTGAACATTTCATGCATCTTCTCACACCCTAATATAACTTTTGATACACCCACTCTAAATTACAGACTACCATTCTCAAAACCATAGACACTCCAACACCAATAACTATATACCCACTCACTGATTCTTAGGTCTACACACACATCCACTCACTGACCCGTACAGTCACTGATACTTATGGTCACTCAGTACAGGACTATCATATGCACTCATACACCTATATAGACACTCACACACCGCCACTCATCCATAGAGGTACTCACACACCTAGTCAGTCATGGAAATAATTAATCACACTGCCATTTACTCAGATATACAGTTATACACACACCAGCTCAATTACTCATACAAATACTAGCACATTCTTACGCTCTTAAACAATCAATGATACAAGCACACACTCATCCATACAGCCACTCTCACAATAACACACTCTCATTTGTAGCCAATTATGTACTCCAACACACATATATACTACTTTTCACATATGTAGTTACTCACACATGCACCACTGAGATACACATTCACTCACTAACACACCCATACACACACTCACCCACCCATACAGTCCATCACAGATGCACTCTTGAAACCATGCACCCAGTGAATCACCCACTCACATATCTATGCTCAGAGTCACACCCACCCCACCCACACAAACACTCAGGCACCCATACAGATACTCAGACAACAAATCAATAACCCATATAGACACTCATGTAGCTATTTGCAAACCCATGCAGTCGCTTACACACCAACAGACACACGGATACAGACATTCACACAGTTTACTCACTAACCCATGCATTCAGAAAGATATGTTTAATCACTCACTTATAGAGTCAGTCACGCACCTACTAAATCATCCATTCAGACACTTATACACCCACTCATTCTTCAATACGCCTTTCCCTATATATATTAAACATATTTAAACTTTACAGAAACACACAGTCACTGGATGATGTCATCAGTGATGTCATCAGTGATGTCATTTGAGATGTCATCAGTGATGTCATCAGTGATGTCATCAGTGATGTCACTGACCATGTCATGAGTGATGTAATATGTGACGTCATCAGCAGTGCATTGCGGGGGCACGAGTTATAGTTAGCTGAACTAACTATAACGGGGGAATTTCACGGGTTTTGTACGAGTGAAATGTCCAACCAACTATAACGCCCCTGAAACGTATGGTTTTTTCAGTGAATATATATATATATATATATATATATATATATATATATATATATATTACTCTGCTCGAAAGACCAGATGACCGGTTAAAGATGTTTTTTAACAGAACCACATGCATTCTTCAAAAATAAACTCCCAAAGTGGGAGGTTGTTTTTGAAAAACATAAAACTAATGACCCTGACACCCTGAGGTTTTTCCCTAGGGCGTGGGGAGTAATTATTTTCTGTTTGAGACCAAACTGTTCCTGGCAGTCCCAAACAGCACAAAAAACAGACAACTACTAAAGTACTTATACTGATGACCTGAAGTCCGTTGGGCAATGAGTCTAAGGTTTCTATTGGCAGAGCGAGCTGGGTCACTGCTGACAGAAACATAATTGTCCATCACACTCTAAATAGAAGGGGCAGTCAGTCAATTTGGTGGACAGGGTATACCTGGAATGAGCATGACCACACAACTAGGGTGAAAATTGGATTTCTGGTGATCAGAGTGGATGGGGATGGGAATGTGTGCACAATCTTCTTCATCGCAAGATTGTCTCATATTGACAATGTGGCTCTAGTGTCAGTGAGGAATATAGACCCCATCCTGGGTGTTTCCTCTTTAGCCAAAGGACTTTCCAAATGTGAGAACCTAAAATCATATGATCAATAATACACCATTGTTTTTCAACCTCAAACTGCTCCTACTGCACTAGGAAGCGCAATTAGGATGCCTGATAGTAGTATGCAATATAAGGCACACCCAGACCCTTAGTTTCAGCCATTTAAACATTCTACTCAAAGTCAAAGATCTTTATTCAGTTACTATCAAGAATAACCATAAAAGCACAATACATTTGACAAATAATAAATTAATTTCAGTGCTAATTAAGTGCATAAGTAAAAATCACAATATAATGGATTTCCGGTAATTAAAAACATTTTTAAAAAAAGCAATAACAGATGCAATAACAATTTCATTTTCTAAACATTGCAGTGCCAAAAATGCGGGGCGACATTGTCTCAGTCCGAGGTTCTTTAAAACAGGGATAATCCATCTCCTTCTTGGTGTAATATAAAATTTACAAAAGAACATTATATGTATAGTTGACTGTACGGAAACATCATCTCAAGGGCATTTACATAGAACTCTTGACCAGTCATTTAATTCGGGAAAACTTAGGGATCTATATAAAATATTCAGTTTAAAACGTGTCAACAGGAAACGGTCATAATCACCAGTAATTAGAAGAATATATGGTTGTATAGTTGGGGTCAACAAAGTTAGATGATGGGCTTGAACCGTACATTTTCTCATTTCGGTGGTAGCTCAAATTTCGCCTAAAAGACACATACAACTGGCTTTAAGATCTTTCCCTGGACACATTACACATAGAAAGAGGCTCAGTGAAATATTCCAAGTGTCCTAATTTTAAAAGAAACATTTTAACATATTCCAGCCATCTTATATGTTTAACACCATCAGTCCCCAGAGCATCTGTCAATATATGGCGATTAAAACCAGTTTCATCTACCCCATTCTATTCTGGTTAACTTTCCAGTCCTAGTGAAACATTCTAGCCACTGGCTTTGGTAGCTAGATGGTATGCATGAGGGAGAGTATCTTTGGGAGGTCTGCCATTTTAAGCACAGCTGTGCAGTCCAGCAAAGACAAGTCACCCAATTGCTACGACTACAGGTTACTGTAGGTATCCCTCAGGATATCAATTTGGATGTCCAGAAATTGTGTCTCCATTATACCCAGTTACTCAATGGGTGCTTAGCCCATCTGAATTGGAAGTGAGCTTTTATGCCCTTTACTTGTTCACGAGTAGTAGCGAGATTCAGTACTTTGGACTTTGGTATATTTACTTTGATCCCTAATATTCCACCATATTCACTTAGGAATCACAGTAGAGGAGGGACAGAATTAGCCAGATCTTTGAGCACCACCTTGATATTGTCCACATACATTGACAGCTTGTAGGTATCACACCCTGGTCTCAGTAGTCAGTATCTGGATTTCTATGATATTGAGGATTTTTTCCTCTAGGAGCTCTATTGTAAGAGCAAAGAGCAGAAGGACACAGGACAATCCTTCTTTCCAATGTAATCTTAAAAGTCTCAGATTTGAGGCTGTTAACCCAGATCTGGGCATAAGATTTTTGGTATACACAGAGGGGCATATGTACAAGAAGTTAACGCTGCCGTAGCGTCAATTTTTTGACGCTATGGCAGCTCTTCTATTGCCGTATTTACAAGTTACTGCTAACCGCAGTTAGCTGCAGTTTTCCTGCGTAAGCGTGCATTTACCGGATTGCCACTTCTGTTAGCAGGACTTAATGAAAATGAGATGCAAGGTGGGCGTTCCCGTGTAAAAATTGCTGCTAACCCCACTTTGCGATATTTACAATGATTTATCGGTCCGGCGATACTTCTAAAAAACGGTCGCTAAGGCCAGTTAGCGGCTGTTTTTAAGACCAGAAAAAATCTGGTATAAAAAATGGTACAAACACACCTGTACATTAGGGAGACTAACCCAGACCCTCATTTGCTTACCTAAGGATGCCATGGAGGAACTACTCTTGCAGCTTGGAGCCCCAAGAAGACCACTACCACCACCACCACAGAGGCAGTGCCAAAGAAGAGAGCACATCTACCGCCAATGCATCACCCTGCTAGACCTCCGGCCAGAGGATGTGATAGCCCACTACAGGCTGAAAAGGACCTCCATCTTACACATACTTGCACAGATAGTGCCATGGCTGCAGGCACCATCACAGCGCTGCACAAACATCCCTCCGCAGACAAAGCTACTTGCAGTGCTGCACATGTTGGCCTCTGATACCTTCCAACCAACCACTGCCAGAGTGGGTGGAGTCTCACAGTCAGCCTTCTCCAGGTTCCTCCCAAATGTCTTGGATGCCATTATCAGCCTGACGCCACAGCACCTACACTTCCCCAACACTGCACAGGAACAACTTGACAACAAGCAAGGCTTCTATGACATTGCTGGGTTCCGCATGTGCTGGGGGCAATTGACTGCACCCATGTTCTACTTGTCCCTCTTGCAGAAACGGCACATATCTACAGGAACAGGAAATACACACACTCAATGAACGTACAGGCAATTGTGGACCACCTTGGCCTGTTTATCATTGTTGTCGCTAAGTTCCCTGGGAGTGTGCATGACTCCTACATCTTTCGCCAATCCATCATCAACCAGCACATATGGAAATGGCCTGCTTGTTGGTAAGTATAAACTGAACACATCACACACCTCAAGTACACAAGCATGTAGCTCAAATATGTGAGAATGCACATGTACCAAATGTAATACGCATACCTTGGAACAGGTCCAAACAATATACACAAGCACACAATGCAAAATAATCAAGACATATGTAAGACAGCCCAACAAGGGAGTAGCCAAGAAAATCTCACACAAACCACTATGGCACCCTTGGAATATAGATTTTGCAGAACTCTTCAGACAAAAATGAAAATAATCAATGCAGTACATGACACAGAATATATGCTTCTGCTGTGCTACATACATCTTGAAAACAACAAGATGACAGATCACCATCCTCTCACTTGTGATAGTGCACAACTAGCTGACATGCAAAAACACAGTCAGCCATGCACCACGCAGCGGGTGTACCTGCATCATGGGTCTGCAAGCAGTGATGCATGAAGGGAACATCAAATGCACAAACATAATCAACAAAGTTGTTTAATAATCAGTCTGTGTTGTCGCTCGATGTAGCATGCATATCAAGAGTATACAAAACATCAAAATCACATTCTCACCACATGTCGTGCATCAACATGACTCCCCTGGTGATGCTTAGCAATCTGATGCACAAAATAAGAATTCATAAGGTGTGTCGATTGGGAACCGACACACACATGTCAAAATTGATGTGTATTACCTCAACATGCATACATGCAGAGTCTAAGTCAACTTATGCACAAGTGCATCAATGCATATGTATGTTGTCTTCACATGTCGTAGTAAGTCAGGTGTACCAGTTAGCAGTACCACTGTCACTTAGACCCTGACCCACCTTGGGGGCAAGCTGGATGTAAAGAGCCCTCAAAGATTTCAACGTTTAGCAGACAAGGAATTTCACTCTCAGCTGCCCTTGGCACAATCACTCCCAATGAGGTACCTAGGTGATGTTCCAACATAGTAATCACCAAAAAGACAATGTGGATGCTTAATCAGGCACATGTGCCTATGGACACATATCTCTTTAATCTGTTTCAGGTGATCAAGGATATGAACTCTTGCCATGGCTGATGACGCCATCAAAGTGACCCACACACAGGCTGAGAGAGACTACAATGTTGCAATGGGACGCACAATGGCCATTGTTTAACGGACATTTGGAGTCCTCCAATCCAGGTTCCGGTGCCTAGACATATCAGGGGGCAGACTCCTGTGCAGTCCTGAACTTGTTTGCAAGATCATAATGGCATGTTGCATTCTGCACAATATTTGTGTATGCACAAACATGCCATTGGATGAAGACCAGGAGGAGCAGGACAATCCAGCGAATGGCCAGCACGAAGAGGCAGATGATAAGCACACCACTGCTTCTGCTGCAGGAACAGCAAGGAGGGATCAAATAATAAGAAATTTCTTTACATAATGACAACAAACAAAGATGCCATCACATGTTTTTATCTGAAAAAATACACACCTAATGTTACTAGGTGAAATAAAATATCACTACACAAAAGTCTTGTATGCATGGTTTATTCCTTCAAAAGTTCATATATCTGTTAAGTGAAAGGTAACTAAAAAAATGTGCCACACAGCTATCACATAAAGCAGTGGAAAGAACATAAATTAAATGAAGATTGGGGTTGTTACAACGTATTGGGCATATGAGCAAATCAATGTGCATGGTCCCTCAGTGACAATCAATATGCGTGTGTTCGGTCATCCCGGGAGCACATACATGTCTGATGATATACAAGTGTTGTATTCCGCTTTAGGTGTCCGTATATAGGTTTTCCTGAATCATGTCTTTATATAGGCACAATTCGCATTGCCCTTATATAGGCATAGAACCCCTGTCCTTATTTAGGCATTAACCGTGCATCCAAATACAGGCATGGTCACCGACATCCGTCCACCCTAACGTCACAACGAGTTCTTAGAAACCAGACCCTTAAGCTTCGGGAGTTCCCCTAGCACAGGACTATTGATTTCTCCAAGAACTCATCTATTATGTATGAACTGTTATACCTTAAGGGTTCATTCCTGACGTCTTCCTCTGTCCGACTTCACGTCAATGCTAACATTCCAAGACACCTACCAGGTATAAATATACCTTCCCTTGCCCAAGCAAGTTAGAGGAGACCTCAACTTCAGAGGAGCCCGTATCCCGGCCTGACGCACTGAGAAGACGCTGTCATTCCTGCACGCAGACGAATCCAGCTTCCAGTGTTCTGACTCCCTTCGCAGTGTGTTAGAGTTCCAGATCCGGCAAGAGATTCCCACCTCTCTCATTCTCAAGGTATGGAGCTGACTAGAACCTAGAGGGACTCTTGGCATACCATACTTGGCATACTATACTTAACATACTCTTAGTATACCGGACTAGAGAATAATCCACCTACTTCTACCTTTCCCTACACCTAGACTAGGTTAGGTACATTGGGGTAGAACTAGCTCAGAGACGCATCATATGAGTACTCGCATTTTTAGCTCATGTTATTTATGTACGTGAATATATGCTAAAAGATAATGCTAGCGCAGTATTATTTATTTCTACTGCTTATGCTGTACATTATTTATCTTGCATACTGTCTTGTGATCATAACAGCACATATCTCTTACACGAGAAACAAGACTGTTCAATAAAACCCTTTTTATTGAAACGCCCGTCTTTCCTTTCTGTGTAACTCTGTAGAAACTAAGCATGCACGATTGACTGAGTGAAACTGTTATCTATTGTTTCCACGATTCTGAGACGTGTTCCGATTCTAAAGGGAAACAAAGTTGTCATGTTTTTTGGTTGCCAGAAACTATTCCCTTCTTGTTCTCAAGGAGTTTCTAGTGGCCTCTGAGCTAGCTGGCACAAGTAATTAAGTTTAATATACTCGATAGGGACATACCGACCTTAGTCCTATGTCAAGCCTATAGGTTATATCATTCCAATGCGCAGAGCCTATTAGGGAAATAGGAACTACACTACACAAGAGTTTAGTACAACAAACACTGTATGTCTGCTGCGTCATTGTAGCTGTGTCCACATAGCTAGAAAACATCATAATGTGTACAATCAAACATATCTGTGAAACTAATGGCACAGGAATAAATGTGAGTGACAGCAGTTTCAAATACACATTGCAGATCTGTACTGCATCCACTTCTGTGTGTGGAGGATGAAGATACAGATGATAGTACAGATACAACAATTTGTGTGTTTTAACACAGTTCTGGGTATGCCCCAAACACCAAGCACACACAGTGAAACAACAAATGTATTTGAGAACAACTCGAAAGCTGACAATGTGCCATTGCAATGATTTATAGTCACATGACATGCATCATCCACTGTGCATGTATCATTCTACAACACAGCAATGATCTGTTAATGCTATTGTCACATAAGCACAAACAATGACACAAATGCCAGACATGGGACAAATTGCTAGACAACTGCACCCAACTACGTGTATGTAGGACCATGTAAATGCAGAGGCAATGTTTTGTCTATGTCAAATGCACCACAATAAGCTTTCCTCACGGCAATGAAGGGGTAGAATGGGCTACATCCTCTTCAAAGAACTCTAGCTGTGTGTTCACACACCAAAAACAGAGAACATACATACACATTAGTGAAGTGCTACAGGGAATACAATCAGTACAGCAATAACATCCCAACAACATGCAACATATGACAACAGGAATGGACATTGTGTGGAGTCATACGGTCATTAAATGATTCAACATAGCCCCCCAGAAGGTGCACCACCTAGATCTGGATTATGACTGCACGTCTACACATGTCATTTGTATGATGTGTGTACATTTTCACTTCAGCACAACTACAACAATCTAAATTGCAACACATCTACAGGCACAGTTCAACACAAAGACAAGAATGCTTCTAAGAAGAAATGTTAATGTCACACAATGTAGCATCTCTCAAGCAATGTACAAATTCTCATCATGAAATGGTGTTGTGCAAGCTGGCCAGCTATCATGTATGATTCATGTAACAGTACAGTGTGGACACCAAGACACTCCAACACCAGTCAGGAATATGCCTAACATACATATCTGTCCCAATATCATCCAGGGAAATCCAAAATAGAACAAAGTGCTCCCTAACATGTGTTAATGAGGCTGCACAACATGTTTGCCTCATGAATGGCAACATTGTCAAGCAGATAACATGTCCCATATCCTCCATGGAAAACTGTTAGGTACAAGCAGTATTTTTCCAGATATTGTGAAGATACAACCCCTGGTCTTCCTCTGAGGTGCACAGACATAATATCGAGGTTTTTTTTCGAACTACAGAAATATCGAGTTGGAAATATCGAAGAGACAGAATATCGACATCAAGAATATCGATGACCAGAATATCGACCTAAAGGTAAGAAATATCGTTTTTGTTAATATCGAAGTCAGTAATATCGTTTGCAAAAATATCGTTGTCAATAATATTGATATTTATATTAGTGTTATGCATTTTAGTATGTATTTTATATGTATGTGTTTTATATTTTTTGTTAAGTATTGTATTTTTTTTTTAAATATATGTATTACATTTTTAGAAGCTAGTCATTTTTTTAAAGTAAATTTTGCGTTTTAATAGCGTAGCGGGTTGTGGGTTTATAGGGGAATAGGGTGGGAAGAAATTTAATTATAGTAAATGAAATAATAATTTTTAGAAAATATTAATTATTTTTAATTAAATTTTGCGTTTTGGTTCTGTAGCGGGTTGTGGGTTTATAGGGGAATAGGGTGGGAAGTAATTTAATTATAATAAAGTAATTATTAATTTGTAATTTTTGGTATTGATAATTAATTTATTGTTAAATAATTATTAATTGGTAATTAATTTATATTAATTGATTAATTGATAATTATATTAGTTGTGTTAATTTATTTTAGCAGCGGGTTGTGGGTTTATAGGGGAATAGGGTGGGAAGTAATTTATTATAATAAAGTAATTATTAATTTTTATTTATTGGTATTGATAATTAATCTATTGTTAATTCATTATTAATTGGTAATTAATTTTTATTAATTGATTAATTGATAATTATATTAATTGTGTTAATTTCTTTTAGGAGTGGTTGTGGGTTTATAGGGGAATAGGGTGGGAGGTAAATTAATTATAATAAAGTAATTAATAATTTTTATTTATTGGTGTTGATAATTAATTTATTGTTAACTAATTATTAATTGGTAATGAATTTTTAATAATTGTTTAATTGATTATTATATTAATTGTGCTAATTTATTTTAGGAGCGGGTTGTGGGTTAATAGGGGAATAGGGTGGGAAGTAATTTAATTATAATAAAGTAATTATTAAATTTTATTTATTGGTATTGATAATTAATTTAGTGTTAATTAATTATTAATTGGTAATTAATTTTTATTAATTGATTATTTGATTATTATATTAATTGTGTTAATTTATTTTTAGGAGTGGGTTGTGGGTTAATAGGGGAATAGAGTGGGAAGTAATTTAAGTATAATAAAGTAATTATTAATTTTAATTTATTGGTATTGATAATTATGATATTGTTAAATATTTATTAATTGTTTATTTAATTAAAAAAAATATTAAATTGATAATCATGTTAATTTTAACTCTCTGCTATCCAACACTTTCCCTACTGTTGAAATCTGTGGAGTGGGAATAGCAATTTTTACCCCTACGCTATCCAACACTTTCCCTACTGTTGCACTCTCTGGAGCTGGAATAGTAATTTTTACCCCTACGCTATCCAACACGTTCCCTACTGTTGCACTCTTTGGAGTGGGAATAGTAATTTTAACCCC
This sequence comes from Calotriton arnoldi, assembly GCA_963921515.1. Classification (NCBI taxonomy): domain Eukaryota; kingdom Metazoa; phylum Chordata; class Amphibia; order Caudata; family Salamandridae; genus Calotriton; species Calotriton arnoldi. The sequence continues at coordinate 1,459,115 of CAWUFW010004512.1, forward strand.
TTTGCTATCCAACACTTTCCCTATTGTTGCAGTGTCTGGAGTGGGAATAGTAATTTTTACCCCTATGCTATCCAACACTTTCCCTACTGTTGCACTCTCTGGAGTGGGAATAGTAATTTTAACCCCTTACGCTATCCAACACTTTCCCTATTGTTGCAGTATCTGGAGTGGGAACAGTAATTTTTAGCCCTACGCTATCCAACACTTTCCCTACTGTTGCACTTATTGGAGTGGGAATAGTAATTTTTACCCCTACGCTATCTAACACTTTCCCTACTGTTGAACTCTCTGGATTGGGAATAGTAATTTTAACCCCTACGCTATCCAACACTTTCCCTACTGTTGCACTGTCTGGAGTGGGACTAGTCATTTTTACCCCTACGCTATCCAACACTTTCCCTACTGTTGCACTTATTCTAGTGGGAATAGTAATTTTTACCCCTACGCTATCTAACACTTTCCCTACTGTTGCACTCTCTGGAGTGGGAATAGTAATTTTTACCTCTACTCTATCCCAAACTTTTCCTACTGTTGCACTCTCTGGAGTGGGAATAGTAATTTTTACCCCTACGCTATCCAACATTTTCACTACTGTTCCACTCTCTGGAGCGGGAATAGTAATTTTTACCCCTACGCTATCCAACACTTTCCCTACTGTTGCACTCACTGGAGTGGGAATAGTAATTTTTACCTCTACTCTATCCCAAACTTTTCCTACTGTTGCACTCTCTGGAGTGGGAATAGTAAGTTTTACCCCTACGCTCTCCAACACTTTCCCCACTGTTACACTCTAGGAGTGGGAATAGTAATGTTATCCCCTCCGCTATCCAATATTTTCTCTACTGTTTTAGTTAATGTAGCGTATAATTTATTTAAAAAAGATTAATAATATTGTAATTTTTAATTTGTTATTTATATTTTTTATATTTTGATTTATATTATTTGTTTTTTGTATATATGTATTTATCATTTTTTTAATGTTTTTTAACAATTTATAAGTTCTTAAAATAATTATTTATAAATATTATTAAGTAAGTGTATATATATTATATTTTATACGTATATATGTTTAATGTATTCTTACATTATATGTATTAATTATAATTTTAAACATTTTTAAATAATTTTAACTATGTTTTTTAATTATATGTATTATTTACTTTTTTATACATTAAAAAAACCCGATATTTTTAACAACGATATTTTTGACGATATTTTTTATCGATATTTTTGTACTTACCATAATGTAGATAGGACTTCGATATTGTGGGCATCGATATTTCGGCTCCGATATTTTTGTAGTCGATATTTGTGTAGTCGATATTCTGTCAGTGATTCTCCTCTGCTTCACACCCAACCATTTCCACCAAATCAATACTACAGCAGGCGTCAATACACAACACTCTCGCTGACTCACTGACACTGAAGCATAATCCTTGCTGAGTACAGATAAAACTATCCTGGGTACATCCTGGTACGCAAACTATGCATTTAAAAATACTGATACATGGGATGCAAGTGGACATTCTAATTTGCCCATTCATATGTCCCCTGCATCACAAGTCTTGTAGAGTAGATGGGCCTCATCCTCGACAGTGACGGACAGTGCAACCTACTCTTGCTTAATGACGTTCAGAGGACATTCAAAGATATATGATGTTTACCCTGTTACATCAGTGTCCTCATGGTGGGTGTCCAGCAATGCACACTAACATTTGTACATTGCCAGTTGCACCTTCAATGATAAACACAACAAGTTGCACCATGCATACTTCTCATGTCAGTGTTGTTAAAACAGTAACATGCCAGGTCTTTCCATCAGATAATGTTCATTGCTCACGCAACAATGGCAAGAAAATGGGCCAAACATATCACGCATAATGCAGGCATTGTCATCCCTGTCAGTCTGCTGCAACTCAGCAGTATCTGTGTCTAGACACCAGGGTCTCATACAAAGGCACAGCATGATCTTCAGGCCATGTGGACTGCTTGTGCTCACAAGCATCGTCACTTTTGCTGTTGGAAGGACTGTGTCATGCAAAGTGCTGCCTTGCCATTCCAAAGTGACAATGAAATGTTCACATGTGAATCTGGGTCTTCAACATGCTTGAACGTGGCTGAGTGGGGCAGGGAGAGCTATGCATAATTTTGAGGTTTCTGCTCCATTATGCCATCTGTCACACACATTTCACTATGCATCATCCCAGCTGTCCCTGTAAGATCTTGTAGCCCATAGGGTACTAATAATATGTGTAGACACAACACCAAAATAAGTTACGATGGTATCTGTCCAGTCATAACATAATTGCACATACCAGCTAATATTAGCTCATTGCTGACATGCTGGACTTGTCTTGTGATGTTGCTTGCACAAGAACATACTCACACCATGTAACGCCTTGGTTAGCATTTTTTGGTAATGTTGACAATGGAGATGGTCATTGCACACCAACCATAGACCATGTTACGCATAGCACAGCATGAAATGCATAGACATATCTTGTGAAAATGACGCCATTAGTGCTGTAACACAGACTGTCACCAATGTCCCCCTCTGTGTCTCCAGCTATTCATATACTCAAATGTGAATGTGCATTCATAGCTGTGAATTGAATGCTTTTTTTCAAATAACATAGACAAGTAGTGACTGCCTGTTGGTTACGTACATTTGTGTAGCAAGATCATCGAACATGCACAGACATCACAGCAATGTGTGATGTAAGAGGCTCACATGTAGTGACACATACCACCAATGCCAACCCTAATGTGTGACACTGTGGCATGTGTCTACGTACACACATGACCAGTCATGAACAGACATCAATGTGAGTAAATAGTGCCTCCTAATAGCTCAGGACCACTCATACCCGTACTGTACAGATACACTACACAAGAGTACAACACACAGATCACATCACAATTACATATTGTGCATAGTCCTAATGAAATGGCACATATACTGATCAAGTATCAATAAGCGATAAAAAAAGCAAGGCGAATCTACGTTTGCGGTAATCTTTTTCTTATCCGGCATGAGAAATACTCGCAAAATACATATAAAGACATGAAATCTTCCTGCTCACCCCTAGGCGTGTGTAAATTTGTCGCAAACCATGAAAACAGGCCGCAAACTGGCAGCAAATGATCATTCTGCATCCTGTCCCATGAAGGAGTACAGTACACTTTCTCTTTCTCTTTCAGCCACACTTTCAGTGTCTTTTGTGAGTTGTGGAGGTGATGGAAGGTGTCTGCTGGTCTTGGTGTTTTTTGAGAGAGTTCTGTGTGTAGTGTACTGTCCATACTGTCCTTGTTGAGTCCTGAGTCTCTGTCCCTACGTGTTTATTGCAACTGTCTGATTATTTTGTCAGGTGTACGTCTCTGGGGTATCTTTGTATATTTCTATAGTTAATAGGGGTTAATTGTGTTTTTTTTTTTGTTTGCCTGGGGTCAAGATTGTACTTGGGATGTTGGGTCAGGGTAGGGAGGGCAGGATATCAGAGGGGGCCTTGGGGGCCTTCCTCTGGCTTGTTAAATTTTACCTGCCCAGGATGGTAGAGGCTGGGGGACCTATCCTACAGGGATACAATGTTAAAGTCCGAAAAGTGAGATGGGAGCACATCCGGGAGGAGATGCTCAACATGTTTGGCATGGACAGGATTGTCCAGAAGTGGAAGCACCAGTGGCAGGACTTTATGGGCCGTGAGGGGGACCTATTGGATCACTTTGGAATCATTGTCGGCAGGCAAAGTGGTAAGTACATGACCAACATCGTATTACATCAGAGGATGAATGCACAAGACACAAATTAGGTTGAGCACAAGATATCTGCACCCTTCATGGAAATTACCATTTGGCAAAATAGGCTTGCCTGTCATGATATACTGTGCCACCCCTACATGCTTTGATATAGGTACATTTTACATGATCAACTGGCTGACAATATCTATGAGATACACAATGTGGGTCACCAACATGTCAAAGCTCGTGATACATCTGTGCGTAGTGGAAAAACAGATTTGACCTACAAACGTCACGTCTATTGATGCGTGAGAGCAAATTTGTCATACATGAAGCAGTGTGACAGGTCGTAGTATGTTACATCACGCAGACCATTGCAGGGATGTCCATTATGCCACCAAGGTGAAATTGACATGTGTGGATGGTAAGACATGCTCAGCATATTGCAACATGTATTTCACGTGGCACCACACCTGACTATTACTGTGAATGAAATTGTATCCTGAAACCATCAATGATGTATGAGTCTTGCAAAATGGGATGTCAATGACATTAATTGTACTTTCAACACTTTTTCTTCAGCAGGAAGACCTTTGATCACACAAGGAGATGTGGATGCATTCATGGACCCATACACCACAGGTGAGTGTGTCACCCCTAGCTTTGAATTGTATGTGTTGACATCTGCAAGCAATGCCACAGGCCCTGTATGTTGTAGTACACAGTCTGTATGTGCATCACATGAACCTCACCACTGGTGTGATAATGCTGCATCAATTAAAGAGTTATGCACGGCAGCATCATGTGATGCATGAGGACAGCATTGCCTTTCTGGACTTGATGTTGCAACGCCTCATATGATCACAACACCCTATCTATGTGCAAGCACAGAGTCCATGATGTGGGTGATGTCATAGCCACGTCATAGAGCCGATCACGCAGCATCACAAACATCTATGTGCCCTGACATGATTGTGCAAGGGTTCCAGATATGCAGCAGCCAATTTCAATTGTTGACTGTTGTATATGATGATAAGTTTGTTCCACTGAACAGGTCACATCTATTGTCGATTATCATTTGCAAAGTGATGTGGCACTCTGACATGAACTTGTGACAAAAACCCACATACAATCTTATTGGAAACTAACTAGAATGTACTACCATCACCATATGATGTTTGCCCACATGGCATCAACTGTGTCACCACAAAACAGTGATTTGACTTAAGCTGTGTCTGTGTGTACTCATGACACATTCAATTTAATATGCAATTTAGGTACAATGGTCAGACACATATGTGATGTATTGTGCATGATCTGATCAAAAACTCACAATGATCCTGGCTCCTTGACATGGTGTAATGTGTACAGGTCAGCTTGTCGACATGTTGCATGTCCACTGCTACAACAAGTTAATTATGTTCCCTTTGCATGGAATTAATTTCCTGGTGAATATGGTACATAGTAAGCAACTGAATTAAGAGCCCATCAATACAAACTTTGTACATCACTCCAGCCATTGTAGGTACATCCCAGAGTGTACAAACTTAAGTAGATACATTTGAGTAATGATGTTGATGTGTATGAACTGACCTGGAAAACGTTGACATCCAGCACTGATGTGCATGTTGGTAATTGTCCTGTCTAATAGCAGTTCCAGTTGACAATGACAGTTAGTTCTTCAAAGGGCATGTCACATAACCATAATGACAACGTGAGTACATGTCACAGAGGGCTGACTGACATGATGAAACTTCAACAAGTTTGTCAGGAAAACTCTTCCAATGTAACACAGATTGTTGGTACATACATATGTTCCATTAAATACTTGTGTATTTGATAAAGAATCCTGTGAATCATTCCCATGCTTATGCAAGTAAGCAGGACTCTGTAGCCAAAGAAAAGTTTGTTGTCACAACATAGCCTATCTCAGACTCAGTGCCGAAGCAGGCATGAGAAAATCAACGTAGGACAAACTCGACTCATGCATCAGACATCCTTTCACACTGAATTTAGGTGTTGAGGGTTTGACATTGTTACACTGCTAAGCCCATTCATCATCACACAGAACCATTCACACAGGGGCAACTTCAATATCATGGAGTGCCAGATTTTCAGACTGTGTAAAATATGTCTATTTTATACTCTTTATGGTGACATGATCAACAGTTCTCTAATTCACATGTTACTAGTTGGTCATCAGAATGTGTCACACATGAAAAACACAATAGTACACTGATGGTACTCCTTGCGTAACATTTACTAACATGTGCTCAAATCAGACAACATAGCACTGTTGGGGGAGGGTGCATTCCTTAGTACTAGCAAAAATGTGTTCACACTGCCACTGCTTGATAAGCAGTGCAGACAAATGTGTGGTTGACATGCAGCAGCTTTGCTGTCCCATTAGGTCATTGCACAGAAATGTGCAGTGCTGGTCAATACTGGAACACAATTCTTAATGCAACAAATGTTCTCTTTCCTTGCATGCATGTGGAATTATAGCCATTCTTCCACAAATTGGCAAGTACATATGTACATGATATAATCTGGTTGTCTAGCGGTGGTGACTCCTCCAAGGGCTCCCTAGTACGATGATTTTCCATTTCCTAAAATCTACTACATGACTACCACTGTTGTGATTAGTCACCTGACATGATTGCAGACTGTGCAGCCTACTGTTTTTGTGTAGTCGGTATGGCAGGGTCTGCTATGGCCCTGTTAAACTTCATACTTACTGTACTCACCCTTTTGGACTCAATTGTTGTTCATTTGCACAGTCAAATTGCAAACAGCAATTCTACAACTGTTGTCACTGCACTCTGTGCCAGCTTTGTCCAAGACCAGGAATAAAAATGTTGTCATGAACATCTTATTCTTATTCTGGCTATGATGTGTTTATGAATTTTCAGGTTATGTGTGTAGTAGCATGTTGTTATTGATGATGTTCACAGAACCTATGGCTCATTAGTTTTTGGTGTGGCTATTATGCATGATGCCATCATGTTCTTGGAGTCAGGAAACATGACACATATAATTTTTTTCAGACAACATGTCCCTGGAGGAGCAGCGTCTGTTCCTCCAGCGGAAGGAACATTACCAACACATCAGGTGTGTGGCTAAGGGATTCCATGCAATGGCTAAGAGGTACTGCAAGGAAAGGGCTTCTGGCAGGTGGAAGTCCATCACAGACAGCACTAAGAAAGCTGGGAAACAACACGCTACCCTGCCTACCACCACAACACACCAGAGCCAGACCAGGCCAATACCTGGCCCATCAGGAATTCATCAGGGGACACAAAATAAAAGGTCAGCTGTCTCTGGACCTTCAGGAGCCGCTCCACGTGCGGCACCCACATCTTCAAGCCAAAATCGAGGCCCTCACAGAGTGCACAACCGGGGACATCCTCCAGAGCTGCAGGACACAGAGAGATGTCTGTCCTCACAAAGAGTGAGAGGAGGCTCATGTACAATTTGAATGTTCGTGTGGCCCGACTTGAACAGGACAATGATGGCATTAAGGGCCACCTCATGGACATAAAGGGGGCCCTGGGGCTCCCCTATTGAAATGCAATGTATTTTTTATCTCCACCCTGTACAGTACCACGTTTCCCCTCACCTATTCACCACCCTTTACATAGATTCAGTAGTTAGTTAGTGTTAAGTGTAGATTTAGTGTAGGGTTAGTATAGTGTTAGGTGAAGTTAGCTTTTTAAAATTAGTATATACACTTTTTAGTGCTTTTGGTTAAGTTTCTTTTTCCTTTGGGTGGGGGGGTTGATGTATTTTTGGACTTGTTAATAAAAATATATAAAAAAAGCAATACAATATATAATTGTTTAGTATGTGTGTTAAGTTAGTTGATGTATAGGTTAAGGTGTCTATGTGCCGTCCCTGATGTGCCGTAAGGGGGGAGGTGGGTTGATGTTTAATATATGTTGTTATGTGTATAGTCTTAGGTAAGCTAGTTAGTTTAGAGTAGTTTAATATTAGTAAAAGTTAGGTTAATGTAGTGTAGGATTAGTAAGTATCATTAGTTTAGTTTTATAAGAGTGTTTTTTGTATTAATAAATTGCCAATGGTTGATGCTTTGTGCTCCCATTCATTTTTGCTGTGTGGACATATCCTGTTGAATTGGTAGTGGATTACGGCAGATGGATCCGACACAGAATCAAATAGAATGCCGACAAATGTAATTACAGCATCTTCAAGGGACAGGCTACCATCAATCCAAATTTGACAATTTTTTTTACAAAATTGACTGTACATTGTGGCAACAATGTGAACAAATTGGCAACTTTTGGGCGAGGGATGTGAAGGAAATGGCCCGATTCGGGTCACTCAGGTCACTAATGACCACCTCTTTGCCTTCCAAGAAATGAAGAGTCGGTCAGACAGTACAAACCAATAATAGTTTATTCAAAGTACGCTCAGTGCGGAGCCCTGTCTGCCCAGTCGCTAAGAGTGCTGCAGAGAGAGTCTGACTTCAGCAAGCATAACAATACATTATGTACATTTCAGAATCAATGAAAACCCGCCCACCATGGAATTTTCCAGAGGGACGCAGCTGAACAGTAAATTACAAAGGAGTAAGTTTCGGTTCTGAGGGCGGGCACACGTTATCTATCAGCCTAGGTCATTCCTGTCTGTGCCCGCCACTAGACTAGTGGGAGAGGACTTACATTTAGAGGAAGGTATGCGCTAATAAGAACAGGGCATTCATTAGTGTGGCAAAACTCAGCTCCGGAGAAACATAACCTAGAGAAGGCCGTTTCTCGGAAATGGTGGAGAATTAGTTTCAATCATGATACAAAATGGCGCCCATACACAAAATGGCGCAGCGAATGCTAAATTACGTAAAAGCAACACACAAAGCACAATTTTTAGTCTAACAGACCCTCCTTTTAGCATGAGCTAAGCCATATATATGATAACAAAGAACATATAGTTCAATAAAACATGGTAGAGTAATTTAGGAGCATTCCATACCCTCAGCTTCAGGGATACAAACAGTAAGGAGGGAAGAAGTCTCAAAAATACCCTCTTCATCAATCTGCATCAGATCATTCACCTCCTTCTGGATCATAATGGTCGCATTGGTATCATGGATTGATATTTTCTTGGGAGCGAGAAGAGTGGTGCAGTAAGAACAACATAAGGGAAGACACTGCATCAGAATACAGCGAGCAATCAAAATCACAAAAAAATAAATCACCTTTTCAAGGATCCAACCCCATCCACCAAAAAGGGACCAACTCGAATTTCCTCTTTCCATTCCTTTGACATTTTCCAAAATACTAAAATATGTTGGGTAATGTTCTTTTCCATATTAGTGATCTCGACTACACACTGGTCTCCTACTACTGCGCACACACCACCAATCTTCACTAGGATAAAGTCAACTGCATAGCTGGTTTGCTCAGAATATACTCACATACTTTCCAATTGGGTGGTGATGTCACGCAAAGCTGCTACTGTGGAATTAGACAGTATCTGTAGCTTGCATCCAAAATACTCCCTAGCCCTTTCACCCCTAGCCATAGCTGTACCACCAAAGGTAATAATGGAAGAGAGAATATACCCAAAGGTGATACCATTACTATAGTTATTGACCTCAAGGTCTGTCACTCCGTCACAGAATTCCTTCGTCAAAGTCCTTTTGACCCATCTTATATTCGGTTTACTGTACTGACAAGGCACACCAAGAGGAAACACCATTCCGAAAGCAACGTCCTCTGTACCATTATAAACATTCGAGTAAGTACCATTGGACAAAAAGTAAAATTCTGGATGTGCATAAAGTGGACCTTGATAATCTACAGGAGCATATCTGGTATTCATTCCCACTGTACTTGGATCCTTCTTTTTCACCAAAGACATTGTATTTTTAAACAGTATTATTCCAGAACAATTTACGTTTAAGAAAGCATCTGTACTATTTACTATCGGACAACAGGCAGGATAATAACCTGCCTTTCGGGTAACTGTCAAATCTTGATAATGCCATCTACTAGGGTAACGTTCTGTTCATCCATATACAAATTATCACAATACATATTAGTATTGCAACCTGAATATCCCTTCCCTCGTGGCTTCCTATAATACAAACAAGGACCGGGATATCCCATACCGAACTCACCCTTTACCTCTACAAAATGGGGTGGGCGAACATATGTATAATTAACCAATGACAAGGGGTAAGCAGTCCATAAGCTTGTGACAGATTCAGTAGGGTAACACGCTGTACCTTCACCAAAGAATTTCTTGTGTGTATCTAGAAATACATTGCTCGGGAGTGTCCTTTTTGTACGTACTTGAGAAATCATGCATTGTGATCACACTCCAAAACCCAAGACACCCCGCCCAAAATCAACAACAGCAATAACACAAGGACAGCACATAACGCCTTTTGTTTGGTAGACCAGAATTCACATGTATATACAAAGGGAATTACTGGCTGTTCCTCGTCAGCAACCATTCTACCAAAGGGGTGCATAGCAAATGATAAAGCAAAGGGGCAAATCTCCGGCAAGAGAAGTATACAAGTTCCCAGTGTCCGTCAGAGCCTCACTGGTACAGGCTCCTATTGTTCAGCAAACGTTGGTGCTCTTGAGCACCGGTGGTGGAGCTTGCTCTGTCCTAAGCTCTGGATGTATCCCACGTCGATCAGGATAATGTACCCCCCAAGGGAGTACATTCAATCTATCCTGTCCAATGTCAAAGCAATGCACCAATCTCACATCACCCTAAACTAACTCAGTTGGTACTTCAGCAAAGTACACCCTAACTTGCACAGTCCATCCCTGTCTAATCTGACTTCTCCTTTGGTGCACTATTCTTCATCCGAGGACCCAAATTGTACCTGGTGACTCCAGGCACAGAAGGATCAGTGAAAAGGGGCTCCTGAATAGCTCTTATTTCTGGCGGGACAGCTTCATTCAAGATGTCACCATTCTCCTTATTACTTTGCGTCCATGTGAGGACAGCGTTGCTGAATGGAACAAAACAAGAAATCTGCTCGCACTCCTGGTCAGGTATCCCCTCCTTCACCCATTGGTCATAGGGCAATGGTAGAGGCACTTTTTTGCAATGCACGCCATGCACCCAATTCTTCTAGCCAGCGACCTTGACAGCCGTGCGGGTAGCCAAAAGGACCTGTTCGGGCCCCTTCCAACGCAGCTCTAAACTCATCTTCTGCTGAAAATTTTCGGATCAACACGAAGTCCCCAGGCTGAATGTCATGTCCGGGTCCCTCTGGTGTAGCTGGCAGGGACTCACGGACCTGTTGGTAAATAGAACACAAATTTTCAGTTAACTGGTACAGGTAATCAGTCAATAAGGGGTACTCAGTATCGGCAAACTGACGAGGACGTGGGACGCCCCAGACATTTGCTGGGCGTCCGAACACGACCTCGCACGGTGACAATCCTGTTCTAGAATGTGCTGTTGTTCTTGTCGACAAAAGAGCTAATGGTAATGCATCTGGCCACTGTAACCCTGTGGTCTCCTGAATCTTCGCCAATTTCAGTTTGAGAGTACCATTGTACTTCTCAACCAAACCTGCTGACTGCGGTTGGTTTGCAGCATGAAACTTCTGTCTTATGTGCAGACCATCACAAATTAACTGAATAACCTTGGCATTGAAATGACTTCCGTTATCACTCCAGATCAAACGGGGCAAGCTGAAACGAGGAAAGAACTCCTTCAGGAGTACCTTTGCAGTCGTAATGGCTGTATTATCTTTAGTGGGATAAGCTTCAACCTATTTGCTAAATGCACAGATACTTCAAATTGTTGCATCATTCCAATTCAATATAGTCCATCTGTAGGACTTTAAAAGGAAAGGTGGGTGGTGCAAAATTACCAGGGGGTGTAGGAGTACCCTTCCCAAGATTATGCATCATGCACACCATACAGTACTTCACTAAATGTGCAGCTGTCTTAGAAATGTTGTCATTCTGCCATACAGGGTCTAACAACTTGCAAATACCCTTAGCAGTAATATGCGCTGGGCCATAGGCCATGGTGACTACAGGAAGAACATATGCATCTGGTAACATCCATCTCTGCTTCCCTGACTTGTCAATTCAACATCCCTCATCGTTCAATTGTGCTGTACTTTCTTTGCACACTGCTAACTCTTCGGTTGTGGCCTCGCTTTGAATCTCCTTCACATTCTCAAGTGTGTCTTTGAACATAGTAACCTCAGGCACACACCTAGCAGGTCCTGCCACAAACATTCTTTTCATTTTGGTCTGGGCTGTTTCCTTAGCTGTCTGATCTGCAAAAGCATTTACCCTACCTACATCATCAGTGACATTCTGATGTGCACTACACTTTACTACGGCCAATTTCTTAGGGAGCGTCAAAGCAGACAAAAGTCTCAATATGAGGTGCCCGTGCTAAATTTTAGTGCCATGGGAAGTAAGAAACCCTCTCTCAGTCCAGAGTCGCCCAAATTATGAGCGACTCCAAAGGCGTACTGGCTGTCAGTATAAATATTGACAACAAGTCCCTCACTTAATTCACAAGCTCGAATTAAAGTGAGAAGCTCAGCGGCCTGAGCCGATTGATAGGGAACTCGTGATGTCTCGACTACTGTACGCAATGCAGTGACAGCATACGCAGCAGTTGTAGTGCCATCTGGTAATTTAAAACAAGAGCCATCGACATATAGTTTCTCTTGGGGGTCAGATAAGGGAACATCAGTCAAGTCTACCTGTCCTTTCGTCTCTTCTTCCGTCCGGAAGATACAATCATGTTTATCAATCTCATCATTCTCAGAAGGGAGGGGCAGTAACGTGGCTGGATTCAGAGTGGTACATCTTTTAATCGTAATGTGTTTTACAAACAATGTTAATTCATAACCTGTTAGATGTGCACTGGTGAGGTGCTGTGTCTTTGTCTTATTCAAAAGTGTATTCACAGCATTGGGTACCATGACTGTGAGGTCAGTATCAAGTACGAGCCCAGCCGATTGTCTTATGGAGAAGGCCACAGCTGCGACCGCTCTTAGACAGCTCATTAGGGCTCTTGCGAAAGGGTCAAGAACAGCTGAGAAATAAGCACACGGCCATTGCTTATCTCCAAATTTGTGTGTTAAAACAGAAAGCACGCAACCAGCCATTTCATGAACATACAACACAAATGGTTTAGTATAGTCTGAAGTGCCAAGTTCTGGAGACGAACAAAGCACAGTTTTCAATTGCTCAAAAGACTGCTGACAGTCAGGCGTCCAAGGCAAAGGCTCATGCACATCTTTTAGCGTTTGGGCAAGCAGGGGTTTTATTAGTAATGAGTAGCCAGGTATCCACTGCCAACAGTAGGAAGTGATACCTATAAAAGCACGCACATCTTTCTGAGTTGTGGAACGGGCATTTTAACAATAGTATTGATGCGCTCCGGGGTCAATCTCCTACCCTCCTTTAACAGTAGGTGACCTAAATAGGTGACCTCCTGTCGACAATTCTGACATTTAGAAAGGGACACCTTATGTCCATGTTGTGCCAAATGCAACAACAATTGAACTGTGCTGTCTTGCAACCTTGTTCTGTGTCAGAAGCGATGAGCAAGTCATCAACTTACTGCACCAAAACATTACCTGAGGGAAGCGAAAGGGAATCCAACTGGCTCTTTAAAGCTTGACTATAAATACTAGGACTTTCAGTATAGCCCTGAGGAGCTCAACAGAACCTAAAGGTCCTACCAGCTAGGGTAAAACCAAACAAGTACCTACTATCTGGATGAATAGGAATACTAAAGAAAGCATTATTCAGATCAATGACAGAGAAAAATTTAGCATTAGAGGGGATCATGGTCAAAAGAGTGGTAATGTCAGGAACCACTGTAAACTGTGGAACCACTATTTTATTAACCTCGCGCAAATCAATCACGAAACGATAAACATTATCATGGTCATCAGAAGAACCTGAGGGCGTCTTTTTAAGAATTGGAAGAATAGTGCTTTTACAAATATTAGCAGTTGTCTCCTCAACCACTCCCTTTTTAATCAAATCCTGTACAATTTGCAATAAGGCTCGCTCACCTGCCTGCAGTATTTTATACTGAGGGATATGCGGCAAAATTGCACCATCCTTAACCTTTATCGTAACCGGCGATATCTGCAACAATCCCACATCTGTGTCGTCCGTTGCCCACAGAGTGGGTGGCGCATCTTTAAACTCAATAGGAAGAGGTGCATCTTTTCACAAATACTGCTTAGCGCGTGCTACATCTGGACCCATTGTCATATAGCACCCGCCGGAGAACAATAGATAGTGGCATGCAATTTCTTAAACAAATCCAATCCCATCAAATTTTCACCACAATTAGATGTCAACAAGAATAGCGAATCCACAGTGAAAGGGACAATAGTCAATGCAAGAGGTTTTGAGATGGGGCTTACAACCGGTACACCAGAGAAACCAACCAACACATTATTATGGCCAGACAGAGCCTCCCCAGGGACCACATTTCGAGAAACAGAACTTTTCGTCGCACCTGTATCCACCAAATATTCCTTAGTCGAACCTTGCAGTTCTGCTGTTACATAAGGACCATGCTGGTCTACAGGTATCAGAACTGGTCCCCCACTCTGTCCCTGGTTGTCCTAGCTATAAGACATTCCTGTCACGTCATCCATGTCATAATCATCATGACAGTACTGTCCTTAATTAGTATCGGAACAACCCTGTGAGGCTGCAGCACTCTGTGCCCTATCAGCCCCACTAGCTCCACGACCCCTACCCCGAGAACCTTATCCTCTAGGGGCTGCAACCTTCTGTAGAAGCACAGGACACTCGCTATGCCAGTGTCCCTCCTCCTTACAATATGCACACTGATTCGGACCCAAAGGCGTAATTGGTGGCTGCCTACTAGTACGTGGAAGCTGTCGGGCAAGACCACCACGTCCCCTCCCATTCCCTCTAAAAGCCTGTTGTAACAACACTTTTGTTTTCAAATCCTTATGCCTATTCTCTGTCTTCTCCTTTTCTTCATTATCCCTATGCTCATAATATTGTGCCATAGTCAAATTAACAGAGGGAGAGGAAGTGGACCAAGTACTCTCAGAAGCTTGCAATCGAGTTGCAATTTCAGGAAGCAAATTAGAAACAAATCTATTGACAAACAGTCGAACACCCACCCTCGACGGATAAATCTTGTCTGCTATATTCCAAAAATGTACCTTCAAATCGAGCAAAGAAATCAGACACACTCTCATCTTTCTTCTGTCGACAGGATGATAATTTATCCCAATCCACCTTTCTTGGCGGGGTAAGAGAATGCATGTACGTAATTATGCAACCTGGCAAAGCAAGTATCTCTGCCCAAGGCTTATCACCTGGCTTTCTTTCCTGATCCCATGCCTTAATTTGATCTCAGGTACCACCCAACTCCGGAACATGATCTTGAGTATGGACATGTCTCCAAATATCAACCAGAATGAGAAGACCAAAACACATTTCAATGTCTGCAAGAGTCATTACCGTCAAAGAAGCAGCTTCAGTCAACTCTTTATAATGAGCAGTGGGATTCTTTCTGGGGTCAGGCAAACGGGTTTTAAGGGATAAAACCTCACTCCTTTTCCATGGAGTATAAACCCATTGTTCTTCAAACCGAGCCGCTATACCCGCTCGAGTGACATTACCATGCTGATCAGTTAACTCTGGTATCTTCGGGTGATATATAGGATGAACCTCTCTCATCGGAAACTGAGACACTGACCTGGGACTTCTCTCATGTAATCTTCCCCTGTATGCAACTATTGTTTTAACATTAGCAAAAACCTGTTCTGGCCCCAATTCACTAATATATACTCTGTCTCTAATGTCATATAAAATTTGAGGTGCTTCTGCTTCAAAGTGCTGTTGCCAAAGACCAATCAAAGTAGCAGACATATGTTTAGGGGCATGTTGTTGTATAAAACGCTCAAAATCTTTCATGGTCGCCCAAACATCCTCCACACTATAAATAGGATTACGGGCCCACTGCGCAGTCTGATTGGCTATTACCTGTTTCTCTTCATCTCCCACATCAGACCTCACTAACGGTCCCATGCATTCCCAAAACTTTGTCCAATCCCTATCTTCAAATCCTCGCACGGGCGTCCCACTACTCACTAAGGCCGGAGGATGAAAAACCACAGTGGGAGAGGCAACAGTAGTAACAGGTACTATCGTTGCTGGTGGTAGTGTCGCAGGGAAAAAGTTGGCGAAAGGGATGCTGAAACAATAGGTACATGCAAAAGAGAGAAAAGTCCAAGCCGTTACGTTTCAAGTGCTGTTAAATTTGTTTAACAGACTGCGATCCATTAAATTGATTAACTGGACCAAAAGCCTTAATTTGCTGTGTCATTTTGTGTATTTGGGTTAGTTTCACAATATTTCATACACTAGACACAAGGTGATACTGAAGACTTGATACACATTATTACAACAATTGTGACAAAACGTAATCAAACAGAAAACATGAATAAACAGTATGACTCAAGAAAGCAACAAAATAACAAGCGACGAAAATTACGTATATTAAATACATAAAAACCAGTCTTAATTAAGATACATCAGCAGCACTAGACAATGATTTCTAGACAGATTCTGAATAACTGAAGGTGCTGCTGAACACCAGGGAAAACAGTTACGCCAAGTAGATGGATGATTTAGCAATTTTCTACAAAGGCAGAATTAATTGAGTACAAGGTTCCCCGTGGAGTGTAATGTCTGCCGATGAGTTTCGAGTCCTAAACTGATTTAAGGGAATCTCTTCAGGGCGTAGACTGGATTCTCTGTTTTAGGGGTAGATGTGACTCCCTAGGGAATGATCCTATTGGGCTTGTGGACGAGTCAGTAGTTGTGAGGACCGGTCAGGACCTATTTAATAGATTGGCTGATGAGGCGATGTCGATTCTTTACAAAGCACGTTGTATCTGTTGGCTTGAATCAGACTTGTGCCAGACCACATCTCATGCATCTTCAATCCGCTGGTTTGAATCAGCATTTGGAGTCACAATTTGGCTGGACTAATTTTGCTCCAGATGGTTTCTTCCACAAAAGTATCATCTTCCTCCTGAGCCACATATGATTTGTCAATATGTAGTCGAAACCTTATATCCTCACATTCAATACCCTTCGCATGCTTTCCCCTATCATATGCTACAGCCTTTTGATTCAACGTCTGCATTCTCCCTTTCCGAGCCTCTTTCTCTGCTTTCATTCGCCTCTGTTTGGCTGCTATTGCCATGTTCTGAGGGAATCAAACATAGACTGCCTACTTCTTTTCTTAAACATTTGCTCTTGTAAATACTCAATCTTTTGTTCATCGAAAGTGCCCGTCAACGGCCACTGCAATTCGGCATTGTCCCTCGTATATTTGTGCCATAATGTACTAAACATAATAGGGCCAAAGCCATGCTTCACATACATATCACAATTCGGAGTGCCTTCTGGAGGCGCCGGCTGACTTTCTTCCAATTGAGCACAAGTTGAACAACAACGACAGCACAAAGCAAATATTTTACTAAAGCTAGGCATTTCTCAAAAGAGAACAGATTCACTATTCTATGCCTGGCAAAACATTTGCAATTGTTTTTGTCCCACAGATGATCCTTAGACCATACCAAATACGAACCACAATGGAACCATATCCACAAAGAACCGAAACAAACTCACCTGATATATGCAGGTCAAACAAATCTATTCTCCACTGCCGACTCTTCAGATCAAATGGTCAGATCCAAGGGTTTCGCCGTTCAGGACTCCAGTCAGGATGGCCACTGGGCGAGGAACCGACCGGTCAGACAGAAGGGGCAGCTGCGAGTACTAGAAACTCTTCGGGCAGGGATCCCTGATCCATGACAATATCCTCAACCTCCCCCCCCATCCATGGAAGGGGAAGGGCCACTCACCTGAAGGAGTCCCTGTTCGGGCGCCAACTGAAGGAAATGGCCCGATTCGGGTCACTCGGGTCACTAATGACCACCTCTTTGCCTTCTACGAAATGAAGAGTCGGTCAGACAGTAGAGAATACAAACCAATACTAGTTTATTCAAAGTACGCTCAGAGCGGAGCCCTGTCTTCCCAGTCGATAAGAGTGCTACAGAGAGAGTCTGACTTCAGCAAGCACAATGATACATTATGTACATTTCAGAATCAATGAAAACCCACCCACCATGGAATTTTCCAGAGGGACGCAGCTGAACAGTAAATTCCAAAGGAGTAAGTTTTGGTTCTGAGGCCGGGCACACATTATCTATCAGCCAAGGTCATTCCTGTCTGTACCCGCCACTAGACAAGTGGGAGAGGGCTTACATCTAGAGGAAAGGTATGCGCTAATAAGAATAGGGCATTCATTAGTCTGGCAAAACTCAGCTCTGGAGAAACATAACCTAGAGAAGGCTGTTTCTCGGAAATGGTGGAGAATTAGTTTCAATCATGATACAAAATGGCGCCCAGACACAAAATGGTGCCACGAATGCTAACTTACGTAAAAGCAATACAAAAAGCACAATTTTTAGTCTAGCAGATGTTGTGATGTGCGTTACAGCAAACATGTGCATGTATCTGAACCAGTAACAATTTTTTAGCTATGCTTTCCTACGCCATTCCTCTTCTTTCTGCTAGATGGAATTATTACAAATATGTGACATGTTGTGTGAAATGTCTTTACATGTGTCATGCCATAACACACATCTATTCAAACATTGTCCTCCACTTTGACTATGGGTAGTTCTTCTAAGTAAATTTATTTCTTTTATTTTATAGTCTTGTAAAGCGCCTGAATCACCCCCTAAAGGGTATCTCCGTGCTGCAGGAATGCTAAAGAGGGGCAAGAAGTGGAGTTCAAAATAGCTCAGTTTTCAAGAGCTTGCGGAATCTGAGATAGTCGGTACGTTTCCGAAGGTGGCTAGGAAGGAGATTCCAATAAGAGGGAGCCAGGTGGTAGAAAGCTTTCCCGCCTGTGCGGGATATTGTTAACATATTTTTTTGAGACACTTCATGTGGATTGGCACTGACGTGAGTGTTGTTCCAAGTCACGATCAAGATTATGGGCATGGATTATTTTTCTGTTGCTGAGCCAGTGTTGTCTTACAGATCAGAGCATTGGTTGAGTCACACATGTCAGGCCTTCACAATGCCTATCATGGACACAGAGTAAGCATATTCCCTTTGCCAAATGTTCCTTGATTAGTAGTTATGGCTAGCCTGAACATGCATTTTTGGGTCACAGGCAATACACATCTTAGTGACTCAATTATTTTTATTTACATGTGCAGTAACTGAGGTAGCAGACTGGCCCAGTTCTTTGAGCAACAACACCCCATTGTGTGAATGCCCAGTGGGGGGCCAGACAGAGTCCGGGGGTGGGGACATGTGCAGAGACATGTTGAGGAAGAGGCAGAGTTCAGTCAGCAGGCTGATTGCAGTGTCCTTGGGAACTACACAAAAATTGGCAATCCATATCAAAGTCCAAGGTGAGTGTAGCAGAGTAATTCAGGGAACAGTGGAAGCTGATGTTCCGGGGAATGATGGTAGGCACAGTTCCAAGCAGAAACAGTCCATTTGACAGAGATGAATGCTACCGCTGACTTCTTCAGAAGATTGTTGTATCATCCACATCTTCCTCCTCTGATGTGTCATGTGCCCCCCGTAAGCATGATGGAAGATTGGCTGGAGCACTGTGAGGCTGTGACACATCAGGAGGGTGAGATGTGGATGTTGAAGGTGCAACAGCATTCATCTGTGCCAAAGGTTGAGGCAGCACTGCAGTGATGATAAGCTGAAGGGCTTGCAAGACTCCAGAAACGTCTCTGTGGTATGCAGCCATAGCTGCCAAGTGTGAAGCCTGCATCCGCTCCATGTTCTCCATGATCTTTCTCATTTCATGAAGCTCCTTGGTGACATCACTGGAAGCACTTTGACTGGACAGTTGTTCTTGTCTCTGAGTAAGTACTCCAGCGATGTCAGCCAAGGAATGCTGGAGAGCATGGAGCGGACTGTGGGTGCCTGTGATGGACTCTAGATGGTCCCTAATGGGACTGAGACACCCACGTACCCCATCTAGTATGGGCACCAGACTTTCAAACCCTACCCACACCTGACCAGCCATCTCCTGCTGGACCTCTACCGCACTGTGTTGAAATCTTAGAAGTGGGTCCTCAAGGTCCTGCGAGACAGCTGTGGTGGTAGGTGCTTGCTGCTGGATGTTTTGTGCAGGGGGTGGAGCTACCACAACGCTACTGGATGTCCCTGCTTCCAGAAATGGGCTGCCAATGGAGTTGAGTAGCTCTTGGATGGTGTCCTGGTCGATGGTTAAGATGTTTTCATCTTCATCATTGAAGAGTGGGACAGGCTGCTGTACAGGAGGTGATGTTTCTCCCTTTGCAATGTAAAGGTGAGATGCTGTTGTATGTGTGTCTCAAGTATGATCATGCATTTGATCAGTTTACAAGAAGACTGCATGACAATGTCCAATCCCAAAGATTTAAGAGGAGACACCTATTACATGCAGGATAGTGAATCATTATACATCACTGATGTGACATTTGAGTTGTAAATTCGTTTCTAACAGTTTTAAAGCACGCCAAATGTGAGTGGCCAATTTCTACACACATGCTGCACCAGTTGTGTCCTCTGTTCAGTAGTGACAGTGGTGCAGGTTGTACCACATTGTTGCCAAAAAGATTAGCTCAAATGTATGTATCTGTACAATGCATTGTGGTTGAGTCACCCCTACTCATTACACTTTAAACTTTTTTCAGATTGTCTAGTTTTGGAGGTGCGGATTGCATGCTACCACACATTGCTGTTGTCAATGCCACATGATTGTTATTGTGGCATGAGAAGGGCTATCATGCTGTTGAGATCAGGGTTGATGTGATGTGCCACATGATATGGCCAGGGAGGTATGCTTGATTTGCCATAATCCAAACTGTGTAGATCCATTTTAATGTTGCCAAATCACATTGACAAATTACATTCTCATTGATGCATGTTGATATGCAGGTATGGTACTGCTTCTGTTTTACTGCCCCTTATTCCTTTCACCCAGTGACCATTGCAATTATGTGCATTTACAATGGTGAGATGTTGCAAGCTGGAGGAAATATGGCTCTTGGTCAAGGTTGAGACACTTGTGCATTGTTGGACTGCAGGTGTATTTCTTGCATTAGGGGGGTGTATGGATACAATGAAGTGACAGAGTGAGGCCTTCTCCTTACAGGATTGACTCCGCACTCATCCACTTCAGTGACAGAGGCCTGCACCATGTTTACAAGTTTATGGTGCAGGCATGCGTTTCATCATGCACTGGCACTTGACTTGTCAGTGTGGGACCCAGACAGGCACCTTAGCAGGGTAGTGAAAGTGTGTCTGGGTTCAGGGCAAGAATGTTTATGTGGAAGGAAGGGCCCCTTCAGGCACATTAGCAATGATTGACAAATTGCTGTTTGTATGTGTGCTGCACAATGCAGTACACATATAAACAGCAAAAGCATTGGTAATTGAGGATCTGCTTTATTTCTGCATGTTAGAGGTCATGGTTTTCCTTGCATACACTGCTTACTGGCCTCCTATTGGCTTTACCCTTGCAAGTATATGGCAGCGTGTCTTTCTATGGGTGTTGCAGGGTGGACAGCCAAAACAACACCCATTACCCTCACCTTTCACGCCACGTGAAGTGTGTAAGTGGGCCTAGATTACATGCCTGTGGATTTACATTGGTTTCTTAGTGGTGCTAAGCCACTATCACCACCCCAACGTCACATCAAGTGACATTGGCATGGGGATGTGTGCTTGGAAATATGCCACTCTGATGGACACATGAATGTTACATGCTGTTCTGCTCAGGGTAATTGGATGCCTTTGTTTGTGTAAGGATGTTTACAGACATGACTGCATATGCATTTGTTCACTGCCACTGTTGACTTTCCCCAATGACTGGTTTCTATGCACGTCAATGTGTAATGGCCATCTCACACCAGGACTGTGATTACGCTAGAATACTGTTATCTTTATGGCACATGTGGAGACTTTGATGTGGGTAAGTGCATTTTGACGTATAGGGTGAAGGTGACATGTAGCAAGTTGACATGCATTGGTGCTACATTGTTATTCTTGCTTGGTGACATACTTCACTTGACATGCACCTTGACAGGGACTGTATGGTTCTGTGAGCATGGCACACAGACGAGACATGTAGATACTTTTTATGGGACACATTCCTGATATGCAGAGTCCTTACACTGTACTTTTGGATGCATATCCCTTTTGCTCATAGTTGAACATCACATTAGCCCTCCAGTATGCTAAATTTGAACATTTTGGAATATGCACCTTCTAGACACAAGGGTGCATATTTACTATGTAGTGGCAATGCTGTGTTTATGGTATATGACTCACTACATGCTTTGTCACTTTAGGAACACAGGGCTCCATCTCATGAACAAGCAAAGGGGCATTTTGACTGGAGAGGTGGCATAGTGTTGCATTGGCCTCCTTGCCTCAACACCATGCTCATACAAATTGGCTACACAGGGCTGCATCTCATTGACAACAATATAATGCAGCCCCTTGAACCAGACTGCTCTAGGGCTAAAGTTAGCAGGCCACCACTGATGGCGGCACACATGTACCATTGTGCAGGGGTGTCTGAGTTGAGCTGAAGATTGTACATGTGCATGAAGGGGGACCTTACTACACATACACATTCTTCCACACAACACAGGCACCCCTGCACAATGGTACATGTGTGCCGCCATCGGTGGTGGCCTGCTAAATTTAGCCCTAGAGCAGTCTGGTTCACGGGGCTGCATCATATTGTTGTCAATGAGCTACAGCCCTGTGTAGCCAATTTGTATGAGCGGTTTGTTGAGGCAAGGAGGCCAATGTGACACTATGTCACCTCTCCAGTCAATATGCCCCTTTGTTTGTTCGTGTTGCCCTTATTTTGTAGTCTGATGTATATTTTTTTGCTCTATTTTGGATTATTTTTATGTGCAGAATTCCAAGTCTGTGACACCACCATTATGTGTCTTTAAATATATTCAATAACTAAGGTGATATGTGGCTATACCCCCAGAGACCATTGTGTCTGGAAAGTGCTGTTGTGCACTGAGGGATATTTAGTTGGACATGAGTGACATTGGTGCCAAGCCCCCCTCTCCCCAGTCCCTGGTTGTTACTTACCCTGTTGCTGATGTAGCTGGTCATATTCAGCACTATCCTGTCCCTGGACTCCAACTACCTACTCCTCGCAGATGACCGTGGACACCTGTTCCTCCAAGGCATCCAGCTCCTCCTGTGGCGCTGGACTCTCACCTCCGGTCTGCAGTGCTGCCTGGCGATTGTTGGAGAGTTTCTGCTTGGTCTTGCGCTTAGCATCATGCCAGCACTTCTTGCAGTCACTGTCCTCTTGACCCCTGCTACAGCATTCACCTTGGCTATGATGGACTGCCATATTGCATTTTTGGTCCCCAATGACACTGTGGAGCTGACAAAAAGCTGGTGTTGTTTGTCTGTCACCTCCGCAATCTGGATCTCATTTTCCTGCTGGCTGAACCTGGTTTTCCTCTTCCTCTTCCCCTGGGTCTCTGGCTGGTCCTCCTGGCTGTTTGAGGCATTAGGGGGGTTGTTCTCTCCTGCATTACTTGTTCCAGCTTGCTCCATGTTTCTTCAGGGCTTGTTTTTTTTTTTTTTTTTTGGTACTTCGCAGGCTTTTTGTAGTTTATTTTTCCCACTAAACGTGAAAAAAGTGGCGTCATGCAGATTAGCGTGCATTTTCTGTCCGCTGACTGGCCGGCTGTCACTTTTTTCACGTTAGCAGCAAGATTTTTATCAACGTAACGCTGGGCTTAATGTCGACAATTCCCGCTGTGGTGAGAAACTATCACCATGTAGCGACGTATTGTACACACGACGGTAACATGGCGATAGTTTTCAACTGTACAAGGCGGTAAAAGAATTGCCGCTGACTAACGTTAGCGTGAATTTGCGGCAATTCTTGTAGATATCCCCCAGAGTATCTGAATTTTAAACTTCTCTGGTCAGGTGGTTCTATGAAGCCTGGCATGAGTGGGCCTAACCTAGCCACCAGCACTTCCATAAAGATCTTGACATTCATGATCAGGAGGGCAATTCAGTGGTTTGTACTGCATAATGCTGGTTAATTCCTAGGTTTTACAACAACTGTTACTGTGGTCTCCAGCATTAATTTGGTTGTGAGCCTCTGTTTCAAGAATGAATTGAACAGTTCACTCAATATCAGAGAGAGTGTTTACCAGAGAACTTTCTAGAACGATGGAGGGCATTTATAAAGACCCAGTGATCTCACATTAAATAGTTTTGAGATGCAGGAAATTTTTCTTTATGACTCAGTGGGGTGATTCATGCTGTCGGCCTCCTCACTTCTGAGATACTGCACCTCAGTCTCCTCCAAATAGTGCTCTATAGACCTTGATGTCGAGGTTAGGTCTGCTGCTTTATGTTGGTTACAGTAGTAGGAGCAGAAAGCATCTGGAGCACCTTGATCTGTGTTCTGAAGCATCCTCAGCTGCCTCTCTGATAAGTTTTATTCAGTCATACATGTGCTTTGCTTAAAGCATGCAGGCCAGCGATTTGCAGTTCAGTTACAACTGCTGTAACATTTTTACTTCATCCAAAGAAGGGTTTGTTCCACCTTGTAGTTATCTAAGGCTCAGACCTGAGCTCTGACTGTGGTCAGCTTTTGCCAGACCTTTCCTGCCCTGTCCTTTTACAGATGCCTTCAAGTTCCAGCACCTCCAGTTTTGTAGAGTTCCTTCTCATTTTTGACAGCTACTTTACTGACTCCCATATTCTACCTATACTTACCTCCCCTTTGCCCTTTACAGCTGGGAACAACATAATACTCTTTGCCAGCGAATCCCTGATTTTCAGGTCTTGAACTATACCCGCCTGAACTCTCCTCTCCCACCGCACTCACCATTGAGATGAATGCTGCTTTTCAGTCAATATTGAGGAGTGTTCATAAGTATAGGTAGCAATCAGATAGGTAGGTAGGATAGGTAGAGAGATAGGACTAGCCATAGTATTTGTAAGTCGATCATCTCTCGCTAAAGTGTAGAGATGAGAGGAGAGTGGTTTAGTCTCTCATATGTGCTCTACGCGTGGTGATAAAACGTGTAGTCCATTGTGTCCGGGTATTGTACTCACCAGAAGTCGATAGGGTTTGCTCAAAAACTGCATTTTGTAGTACATTTTGTTTTGGGATATCCAGGGAAGCTGTAATTGCCAGATACTGCTTCTAAACTGATGTTATCCTTGACATGGCTACAGACTGGGAACAGAAGCTTGATTCACTTAAACCCTCTATTAGGCTATCCCTGCCTATGTACAATTGTAGCTGCACTACATTTATTGGCCACTGGACCTCACCAGAGGGTCTCCACTGACAGCATTTGTATCTCACAAGCAAGCCAGTTTTAATGCTTACATCAGGTTCTGAGATGCATTAACAGAAGAATGCACCAGTGTATTGCCATGCCAGTAACCAGTGGAAGGGCAAAGGGTGAACGGCATTCTATGCTTTTAACCATTGCCTCATGGGCTATCTGGAATTGACTGCACATATTTGGCTCTTCAGCCATCTCATCAAACAGCAACTTTTTCACAACAGAAGCCATTGGCTCCTCATCAATGTGCAAGGTGTTTGCAATGCCATGTGCTGCTTCAGTGATGTGTTTCCTGCTTCTCCTCGAAGCACATATGACAGCTACATCCTGCATGTCACTTGGTTGCTGGGGATTTCGTTGACATGTGGCTCATTGGTAAGTAACAACACCTCACACTGGGACTACGTGTGCACCTAGTGGTGGCATCTCGATCGTACTCAATAATCACAAGACAATACCTACACATTATCTTCACAACCACTGCATGCTTGTAGGCATTATGTATTAAATGTATATTAGGGGCCCCTTTTAATAAAAGATCACATTTTGTTTGGAGCGATACAAGGTATGCTGTCTTTCCCCATCTCCTCACACCATATAGAGGTCAACCAGAATATGGAAGCATTTAATAGGTATAATAGTGCACACATGCATACACACGCTTACTGCAACAAATTACATACAGGAATGTGAGAAATTGGGTTACTGATTGAGGGCGGTGGAACCCAACTCAAGCAGGCACCACAATCCTTGTCTTGGCAAAGTCATAAGCAAACCCCATATTAACCTGTGCTCAACCCTCTGGTACCTTGTCACAGAGCAATCAGGCTTAACTTAGAGGCAATGTGTAAAGTATTTATGCAATACTTCAAACAGTAATAAAGTGAAAACACAACACACAAAAAATTCCACACCAATTTAGAAAGATCAAGTACATTTTAATAAATAAATCAAGATCAAAACAACAAAAATCCAATCAGTAGAACCAGAGATATGCAATTTTAGAGATGTCAGTGAAAATAGTGCCAAAAGCAGAAAAAGCCAACTGTGGTTATTTATATTCCCTAGACTGGGACAAAGTCACAAACTCAGGCCGACCATGATGGAGCACGGGCTAGCTACAGGGAGCCACTTTGGCCAGCTAAATAAGAATATCTTAAATCCTGGTTGCGAAGAGATGTGGAGTCCTGAACTGAGGATGTGACGTGCAGCAGAGGCAATGTGAGGTCCGAGCGAGGAGATGCATTGCTCAGCAGCGGTTCTGAAAGGCTGTGTTGGGTGAGGCGATGTCCTGGTGTGGAGCTGCATCATGCAGTGTCAGTTCTGATGGGCTGCTGTAGGCAATACGAAGTCTTTGCATCAGGGAAGTCCATGCAGTAGAGGTGATGCATCAGCTCTAAGGGCGATGTTTGGAACAGCAGAGACAATGCACCGGTTCTGCAGGAGATTCACTTTGCTGCGGAGGAGATGTGTCAGTTCTGATGGATCCTAAGATGCAATGGCAGAGCACCTTTAGGATTGGGATGGCACCACTTGGGAGGGCAGGACGCATAGATGGCAGATTCCAGGTGCTGGGTTCAAGGTTGTTAAAACCCTGTTATGATTCTGAGGCTTTTGATAAGAAGTCCAACCAACTGGTGCTTTAAGTCACTCTTGGGTCCTGTGTTCAGAAAGGCAGGTCCAGCCCTTCTCATCCAGGCAAGAGGACAGCAGCGCAGCAGGTCATCACAGAAGGGCAGCAGTCCTGAAGAGCAGCAGTCAGCACCATGGAAGTTCTTTCAGCAGCACAGGAGTCCTTCGTCCTGGCAGAGTCCACAGGTCCAGAAGGATACTGAAGAGTTGGATCTAAGGGTCCAATATTTATACCTGGTGCCCACTTTGAGGTGGAGGAACCTTCTAGAGGTCTCCAACTCTGAGGAGTCACATTGCTTTCCTCCTTGTCCTAAACCCAGCTTGTCTGGAGTCACGAAAGAAAGATCAGTGATTAACAGAGCCATTGTGATGTGCAAGTGTGGTAGCTGACAGCTCATCCCCAACTGCCAGCTATACCTATTCATGTAACCCAGGACCAAGCTGGAGGCACCAAATGGTTAGGATAAGAAAATGCCAACTTTCTAAAAGTGGCAATTTCATAATTGGGATTAAAATCCGACTTTACCATTAAAGAAGGCTTTTAATTACAATTCTTTACACACCAAACTCAACCTGTCTACCTGCTCCCAGTTGAAAGTTACAGCTTATTTAATGTAATAAGGTAACTCCAATGTTATCCTATGTCCAACTTTTTAACTACAGAGCACCCTGCCCTCTGGGTTTTTCATGGCCTACCCTAGGGGTGACTTAATATGTATTAAAGGGTTGGGCCTAGCAAAAGGTATATTTTCTCAGATCAAATTGGCAGTTTAAAACCACACACACATGCTGAAATGACAGACCTGATACATGTTTAAAGGTGGGGTAGCACAGTCAGTGCTGCGGGCCCACTAGCAGCATTTAATTTACAGGCCCTGGGAACATGTAGTGCACATTACTAGGGACGTACAAGTAAATTAAGTAGGCCAATTGAGTGTAAGCCAAATCTACCTTGCTGAGGGAGAGCAAGCACTTTAACACTGATTAGCAGTGGGAAGGTGCGCAGAGTCCTAAGGCCAGCAACAATG
Source organism: Calotriton arnoldi (assembly GCA_963921515.1). NCBI lineage: Eukaryota > Metazoa > Chordata > Amphibia > Caudata > Salamandridae > Calotriton > Calotriton arnoldi. The sequence continues at coordinate 1,486,937 of CAWUFW010004512.1, forward strand.
AAGTCAGCAAAACAGGAAGTTTAATGTCAAAATGTTAGGGGAGAACCACGTCGAGGATGCCAGGTCTAATAGGTTTCCCCCCAGTTGACACTGGGGAGTACTACCCAACCTCCTTGGAGTCCTCATTACTAAGGCAGTAAAATCTGGAGAGACCATCTGCATTGGCATGATATGTTCCAAGGCAATGTTCCACTGTTAAGTCCATTCCTTTTAAGGAGATGGACCACCTCAATGGTTTGGGATTCTCGCCCCTCATCTGTATTAGCCATCTGAAGGGTCTGTGGTCTGTCTGAACCAGGAAGTGAGCATCAAATCGGTATGATCTCAATTTTGTCAGTACCCAGAAAACTGCAAAGGCTTCCCTTTCTATTGTACTCCACCTCTGTTCCCTGGGAAGTATCCTCCAGCTAATGAAGGCTAAAGGTTGATCCAGGCCCTCTTTATTTAGATCTGAGAGCACAACCCCTATGCCATGCTTTTGAGGCATCTGTCTGAACAGTGAATTCCCTAGAGAAATCAGGGGCCTGTAGCACGGGTGCTGTGCACATGGCCTGCTTCAGGGTGTCAAAGGTGTTCTGGCATGCCTCAGTCCAGATCACCTGTCTGGGCTGCTTCTTAGAAGTCAGCTCTGTCAAGGGAGCAGCAATGGTGTCATATCTCTTGACAAATCTCCTACAGTACCTGGTGAAGCCTAGGAAGGCTCTCACCTCTGTCTGGGTCTTGGGTGGTTCCCAAACCAGAATGGTTTGGAATTTGTGCTGGAGGGGCTGCATCTTGACTCCTCCCACTTGGTGTCCCAAGTAGAGCATGGAGCCCTGCCATATCTGGCACTTACTGGCTTTGATAGTCAGGTCTGCTCTCTGCAGTGCCTGAAGCACCTCTCTTAGGTGGAATAGGTGGTCCTCGCAACTAGAATTGAAGACCGCAATGTTGTCTAGGTAGGCGGCAATGAAGTTTTCCAATCCAGCCAGTACCTGGTTGACCAACCTCTGGAAGGTGGTAGGGGTGTTCTTCAGCCCGTAGGATATTACCTGGAACTGGTAGTGGTTTCCTGTGGTAGAAAACGCAGACCTCCCTTAAGCCTTCTCAGTTAGGGAAATCTGCCAGTATCCAGATGTTTTAAATCAAACGTGCTAAGGAACTTGGCAGCTTCCAGCCAATCTATGAACTCATCAGCTGAGAGGAAGGGGTATGGATCAGTCTTCTGACAGCATTGAGCCCCCAGTAATCCATGCAGAACCGGAGTTCATGGGTGGTACCTGGAAGGGCAGCTTTGGGGACCAACACAACTGGGCTGGACCAAGGACTCTTTGAGGGCTCAATGACCCCTAGCTCCAGCATTTGGGAGACTTCCTCATCTATGCTGGCTCTGATCTTATCAGATAGCCCATAGAGTTTACTCTTCACAGGCATACTGTCCCCAGTATCAATATCATAGGTACACCATGTAGTCATTCCTGGGGTAAGTGGGAATAGAGAGGCAAATTGTCCCAACAACTGGTGGCAGTCCCTCTGTTGCTCTAGGGTCAGGATGGGGGAGAGGCTGACACCCTCCATTGACATATCCTGCTCCTTGGAAGGTCCAAGAGAGGTTCGCTCTCCTCCTTCACTCAATCATCAGTGACCAGGAGCATTGTTACCTTGGACCCCTGAAATTGGGGTTTAAGGTGATTGACATGTAAAACCCCAAAGGGGTCTTGTGGTCTTAAGGTCTACCAGGTAGGGGATCTCACTCTTGTGTTCTTTCACCTCAGACCAGCAGTCTTACAGGATCTGGGACTCCTCTGACTCCATCACCCACACTTTTTGGCCAAGCTGAAACTCCACCAGAGTGGCCTTCTGGTCATATCACTGTTTTATGAACTCCAGGCTGGCTTTTAGATTCTCCTTGGCCTTCTTCCAGAAGCGCTTCATCTGGGTATGGAGTGCCAGCATTTAGCAAGCCACATACTGGGAGTTTTCCTCTGAGCTTGCTCCCAACCCTCCTTCAACGGACTGAGAGGCCCTAGGACAGTGTGCCCGTACAGAAGTTCAAAAGGGCTGAACCCAACTACCTTCTGTGGGACCTCCCTATACGCAAACAGCAGGCATGACAAAAGGACGTCCCAATTCTGCCTCAATGGTTTCATTAGGTCTATGAACATGTCTTTTAGGCTCTTGTTGAACCTCACAATAAGCCTATTCTTTTGAAAACTTGCAGCCTACCCACACTCCTTCCCCATGGACTTTATGTATGCAGACATGAAGTTAATACGCGCACCTCCTTGGGGGATCCCACTCTGGTAAATATCCCCATCAGTGCCCTGGCCACTGTGGGCACAGTCACCATCCTCAGAGGGATAACCTCCGGGTACCTGGTGGCATGGTCCACCAAAACCAGGATGGAACTGTTGCCCAGGGATTTTGGGATTCAGAGACCCAACAATGTTGATGCTCACTCTTTCAAAGGGAGTGCCAATGACAGGAAATGGCTGGGGTGAGTCTTACGCTTTCCTCCTGACTTACCACTGGCCTAGCAGGTAGGGCATGACCTGCAGAATGCATCTGAGGTCACCATCAATTGGGGCCAATAGAAGTGGGTGACACGCCTTTCAAAGGCCACTGACTTGCCATTGAGGACCTACCCATGGAAACATCATGATCTAGCTCCAGTAGGAAGGCACTGTATCACTTGGGGACCACCAACACATGAGTTGCACCAGGCTCAGAAACCACAGGCTTGCTACACTGGAGACCATTCTCCCAAAAGATCAGGTGATAACCAGAGGTGTAACCAGCTGCCTGGTCCCCGGCCTGCCACCTTAAGTCCTCCAGAGTTGGGCACCACTTCTGAGCTTTACAGAACGCCTTCCTGGTGGTCCCACCTTCAACTTGACATCCAGCAAGCTCAGGCAGGTCTTCCAGGGCAGCAATATGCTGCTCAGTAAGCTTGCGTACAATCTCCCCAGAAGCCCCTTCAAACTGGAGTGTGGGAGTTCCAGGGGCTGGTTTTCTATGCCCCCTGCCCTTCCCTTTCTTGGTAGCTTCCTGGGCCATTTTTCTAGACTCTATGATTCCTTGCCTCCCCTCTTGGTGGCCATGGACCTTGAAGTTAGGCACACCAACTCAGGCAAACCTAACATCTCCAGGTGGGACCTGAGCTCCACTTCTTTCCAGATAGTTTGCTCCAAATCATTGACTAACAAACAATCTACAGGCATTGCTGGGCTCGCATATACCTTCAGAGAACCTGAGACTTCCCCACTCAAAGTGAACCAGAGCCACTGGGTAGTGACTTTCCTGGTTGTCTTCTACTATACCCTTTTGGAATTACCTGTTCTGAGGACACCAAATGACACTGTGTCCCTCAGAGCCTCCACCCTCTGCCCATTGATGGTGACCCAATTCCTGTACTTGGATGCATTGGAAGGAATGTGGGGTATGCAGACCATACCTTTGTCACCCAGGGACACTAGGGTAATCTCTGCTTTGACCCCCAGAGTATCTGGGGTGATCTCCTCTCCAAGCACTACACTGGCCAACCCTTGGGTCGGCCCACTAGTGGGGGACTGTGCCCTCCTGGGACACTTGGCATCCCCATTCACATGCCCAAACATGCAACACTCCTGGCACTTGAGGAAAAACATCTGTGTCTCCTTATCAAAGAAGCCATTCTTTTGGTCAGACTACTTTGGGGGCCATGAGAGAAGTCTTTCTTTTTATTTTTCTCTCCCCACTCTTTCATCTGGTGCGGGCCCTGATCACCCTTTTGGGTAACCCCCTTAGATGTCTTTTTGGCACTCTGGTGCTGACCCAGAGGTCTGTCTTCTTTGTAAAATCCCTGGAGTCAGTTAGCTCACTGTCAACTAGTTGTTGTCGCAGCTCTGTAAAGCAGGTACTGAGCATGTGCTCTCTCAAAATCAGACTGTACAGCCCAGCAAAATCCTTTGCTGTTCCCCACACACATCTCAGTGGTTTGCTGCAGTAGTCTAAGAAATCCACCCAAAATTGGTTTGGCAGTTTCTGGCTGTCCTTGAACATGATGCGGTACTTCTCTGTATGGCTTTCATAGGAGCATACCTCACCTGGTCCCCCACCTCTAATGTCAGAATGGTGTTTCTCCCCACTGTAGGCATGTTTTTTCTTAAGCTTGCTCCCCAATTCTCCTCTGGGACCCTGTGCATTTTAAGGGTTACCTCATAGGCAGAAAACCATTTATCTAGGTTTATCCCCACCCCATCGCTGGGCACCAGATCTTGTAGTATGCAGACTCTCATCTTTTCATTGGACACATGGTAAATACTGCCATCATTGCTGCTGGACTCTGTTACTTGGTTTCCTTTAATGTCCATCTCCTTCAGGCTCACCTAATACACCAAGGCCAACTTCCTTTCAGCCAAGGCTCTCTCAGCCTCATCTTTCTCCTTCTCCAGGGCCAGCTACTTTTCCTCGAGGGCTTTCTTGGAAGCAGCGTCCTCCTTAGCTGACTCCAATTTGAATTTGGCCAAAAGCAGCCTGAACTCTCTCTCAGCTTTTCTGTCATCCAGCTACTCTGAAGACAGACTTCCGGAGGTCACACTGCTCCCTGCCTTGGCAGGAAGCTCCCTTCCTGTGGGAAAATCATCTTCTTCCTCCTCCTTCTCCTGCTCCTCCAGAGCTTCCTCCTACTCCTCCTCCTCTACTGTGGCTTGCAACTGGTGGGAGCCCTCCCAGTCCCTCTGGGCTTTTTGGACCTGCTTCTTGGAGCGCCTATTTGCTGGAAGCTCCCTCTTCTTGCAGACTTTTCTGAGCTCAACTGCAGTGTAACTTTCCAGATTTTTTAGCTCAAACTCCGTGCTTGCTGGTGGAGACACAGGTGCAGACTTCAGGTAGAGTGGGAGTGAATTTGGAAAAAACAAAAATAGCTAATTAAGGAGCATTTAAAAGGAGGTCAAATCTGATATCAAATTATTTATAATGGGATTTTAGCGTCATACAAAATCACTGAATGGCACTGCACAAGGGCAAGTACTGAATCCTACCACTGCCACCAATGTGAGAAATTGTGATTTTGATTAAGGGGAGTGAGAACCCTTCTTAAGCAGCAACCACAATCCTAGTCAGTGTGAACCACAAAACTCACCAAATTAACCTGTGGTTAACCCATTCGTAGCTTGGCAGAAAAGCAGTCAGGCTTAACTCAGAGGCAATGTGAAAAGTATTCATGCAGCAACCAAACAGTAATAAAAAGAAAACAAAATACAAAACAATTTCGACAAATAGAGTAAAATTTAAGAAATGATTTGACAACAAAATGACAAAAATCCAATCAGTGGAACCAGAGTTGAGTTTTTTAATGATTTAGGTAAACATAACACCCAAAAGCACAAAACACCACTCACAGTTATCTTGTCATGCTAGACCGGGGAAAGTCACAAGTGTAAGCAGACCACAATGGAATGTGGTTTAGATACAGGGACCTGGTTAGTCCTGCTGAAAAAAGTTAACCTTCTTAAATTCTTAAAGAGTCTAGTTTGTAGTGGAGGAGGCCCCGAACAGCAAGGAGAGCATCACGGATGGTCATTTATGTAGCTGGAAGAGCAGGCCTGATGTCCGGATGGTCGTGGCTGAACCCGAAGATCCAGTTGACTGTCGTGGACTGTCATTGCTAGTCTTCACGTTAGCGGTCACAGTGGGCTGTCGTTGTTGTAGCACGAAGTGCAGATCTCGCGTTGCCGGTCATCGCAGGCGGTAGCTGTAGCCTGAAGAGTCGGTTTCATCAGAGCTTCACACTGGTGGTCATCTCAGGCAGCAAGATCTCAATGTGAACAGACCTTTTCACAGTCATGAAGAGCTCAAACTGTAGGATTGCAACTTTCCTTGTAGAGGAATGCATTCCAATGCCAGCAAAGGCTTCCGGAACCTGGAGAGGAACCTCTTGAGAATCAGGGTCCCACTCTAGCAGAGGCCAACAGTTCAGTTGCAGGTCCTGGAAGGTCCAGTGCAGCAGGTCAGCTGGGCAGTTGCAGGGAAGCATTTGGGGCTTGTTGTGTCCTTGTAGCTCAGGACAGTAGGTCAGCCACCTTACCCTTCAAGTCACTCTGCCTGGGATGAAGGGAGCAGGTGAAGTCTTCCTTCTCAAAGAGCAAGGCAGGCCTCAAGCTGCAGGGCAGTTGTCTACCAGCAGGTCAGTCCTTCTTCTGCAGTATCCACAGGTCCAGGAGTGTACTGAAGAGTGGTCTGAGGGTTCTATTTTTATAGCCTGTACCACCTTTGAAGTGGGGTCACAAAAAGCGAGTGTGAAGTTCTTTGTATGTATGCTGTGGCAGGTCCTTTGAAATCTAAATGGACCTCTGCACTGCTACACCCCTCACATCCTGCCAGGATACCCCAGCCTGCCAACACCTAGTCCTCCTTTGTTTTAGTGTCTGGGAAAAATACACACAGGCCAACCTCCAGCTACACATAGTCGTTTGAACCAGGCTACATAACAAGAAAATGCCAACTTTCGAAAAGAGGAATTTTCAGAATTGTGACTTAAAATCGAACTTTACCATCAAAGAGAATTTTAAGCAGTCGCGGTCGGTGGAGGAGTGCCGGCCGGGCGGTGACGTGGGGTGGGGGAGGGGCAGGGTGGGGGGTAGCAAAGTATGGATTACGGACCTATACAGGTAAGTAAACATTTAAATCAATAAAACGAATTTCGTTGCGCGCACTGCATCGCATTTGGCGATGCAGTGCGCGCAACGAAATTCGTTTCATTGATTTAAATGTTTACTTACCTGTATAGGTCCGTAATCCATACTTTGCCCGCCACCCTGCCCCTCCCACGCCCCAAGTCAACGCACGGCCGGCACTCCTCCACCGACCGCGACTGATTTTAAGTTGCAATTCCCTAGACACCAGACATGACATTTCTACCTATTCTTAAACAGAAGTTAACATTGATTAAGACCACCCTGACAAGTTTAACAACTCCTCTAAAATAAACATGTTGATATGCAGTTTTAAATAAAAGAAATCAAAATTTCTCTTTTTTCTATATTCTTTGTCAGTGTACAAGACGGACCAAGTTTCATTACAGCACGACCCTGGGCAAGAAATAGGATCCTACACTGTGAGGTAGACATGAAGACTTTCCACCAGAAGTGAGGAGGAGGAACCTACCACCAGCTGGGGTAGTGCACCCACTTGGTGACATATGCAATCTGTAGACTCTAGGCGGGAAACATCTGTTACTCCGCATGCGTTACAACGCGTCATTACCCCGCATTTTTTACTCCGCAAAAACTTTTACAATGCAGGGCTTTACACCGCAAACGCATTCCCCATTACAATGCCCCGGTGGAGTTAGAATAGTAAATTGCGTTGCAATGGACAATGCGTTGTAATGGATTGCATTGTAAAACCCTGCATTGTAAGTTTTTGTGGAGTAAAAAACACGGGGTAATGGCATGTGTTGTAAATGCGTGCGGAGTAAAGTGTCCTATTCCTCTAGGCAGAGGCTGAACTGGGGGAGGGGGAATGTTGATACCACCATCTAGGAGGAGAGAGAGTTTGGGGTTCCTCCTGGCCTTGAACAAGAACAACCTGTGGTGTCCGCAGCGCAGACCCCCACCACCATTTGGACATGCACCCTATGCTCATTAATTCTAGAGGTCCTCATTCCATCTGGACCTCCAACTGTATTGCTTGCACAGGGATCAACTCTTCCTCCCAGTGCACCCCCTAGAAGACAGCTAACATTTGGGGACACTTCAGCACTTTAGCTCCTGACATCCCACTGCCCTCTTGTGCAGTCCACTATCTTCCCCTAGAATATGTGTCCTTGGCTGCTCTAAAGGCATTTCTGAGGCCAATCAGAAAAGCTCAAGGGGTGATCTTTTGGGATCTCTGTGACTGGTCTGGATCCTCTGAGAGACAGTCAGCTCCATACATTATGTGGCCTCATGGTTTCCTTGATAGCAGGTCTCATGTTGTTTTGACCTCCTCAAGTCACCCCCACCTCCTGTTGTCAATCTCCAAGTTGTTTTATCATAACTGTTTCCACTGCTACTCCCCTGTTTTCTTTTCCCAGGGTGTTGGCTGATTCTGCCATGGCCAGATATGTAACGGCCATGTCAGAGGAGGACTTCAGTAGGGTTGTGAAAAATTCGCCTTATTTGCTTTCACTAGATTGCTTAAACTTTTGGCAAAATTATGTAAAATTGCACATAATTATACAAAATGCAAATCTGTCATTTTCCCCTTTATTTTGGTACAATATGTGTCCTCATGTCACATTTTATACTAGAACAAAGTGCAAAAAACAAAAGCAACACAAACAGCTGCTTGCATTCTGTTGTTCCTGTATGCTCGCTGTCAATTTTATTGTCAAATGTTACTTAATTATGAGAAGAGGCATAATGAGATCATTTTGGTGAATTTTGTGTAACAAGTGTAACACAAAATTCCTGAAATTATTTAGACTTCCCCGGCGTAAATTAAATTTTGCCCAGGCCTAGACTTCATTATCGTTGTGGTGAAAAATAGAGAGCTAGGATGGCCAAGGACTTTGACCCCATGCCAGGAACATGATTTAGTCAGTCAACCTGGCTTGGGGAATTACTTTATTATAATTTTGGACTGTGGACTCATTTTTGGTCAATTTGTTGACTTTTGGCTTTGCTTTTTTCCCCTTTGTATGTGGGCTTCTTTCCTTGATGTTCCCTTATATGTTTTTAATATTTGATCACAGTTCCAAGTTAACATTTCCTCTCTGCTTTAAGTCTCAATTTTATTTAATGTTGGTTTTGCCCAAGGACAGTTTTTAGTTTCCCAAAAATTACAACATTTGAAATGACTTTTCATTATCTATATATAAATACACTATTGTCTTTCTTCCTGTTTACAAATTTTGCAGAAGGATGCATTTTATGTCAACCAACGGAAATGTTTAGTTTGTTACAAGATGCTTTCAATAGCAGAATGAACTTTTTAAATGCATTGTACTTTGAAGGTAAAATAAAGAACAGAACATACAAAGCGCTTTAAAAAAAAGTAGTAAATGCAACATCAAACATTCAACACAGATGAAAGTTAGACACTGGTTTGTTATAAAAAAAAAGTGTTTTCATTTCTATTACTAAAATGTGATTACAGTGACTATGTTATGAATAGAGTTGCTATTTTTCACTCATCAAAAAATATTTTGTGGGGTTTCTCCTATGAACCCAAGTGTGCATGGCTGATGATGAGGTTGATTAAAACTGTGCTGATACTGTGGATGTTTGAGTTGGTGGTGGTTCAGCTGGTGCAGTTGGAGGTTTAAGTGATGCAGGTAGTGCAGGTGGAGGTGGTGAAGGTGGATGTTGCCGAGGTGTGAGGTTGTCAGGTGGTTGTCCCTCCTATATTGAGATGTGTCTGTAGAATCTCCTGCATGTATGGCCATGAATAGTGACATTGGAATTTTTTACTTATTGCCTATATCATCTTCATAGCAAAGACACATTGCCTTACACTCTCATCCCTAAAAGTTCAAATTTGTTCTTCCAAAATATTTGCCCTGACTAGATAGAATTTTGAACAATATCCAAGGCACAGGTCTGCTTTTTAATAATCTGAGGGAATCCTTTAAAGGAGGCAGATATCTCACAGAGAGTAGTCACAATTGCATGAATAGCCTCCTGCACATTTGACTGCTGTTGGTAAAACTGAACCGCCCAGTGAGTAGCATTAAACCATGCCAACTCACCTCCTCATACGCGGCTATCTGATATGGCCAGCGGAATGTCCAGCATGAAGAGGGCTGCCATCTGGGCCATTGTGTGGAGGGAGAATGATGAATGGGGGATACCTATTCCTAATCATAGGTGTTCTCTTCACAGATGATTGAGACTGGAGATGAACCTTCATGGGAAGAATGTGTTGAAATTTGATACAGGCACCTGTTAGTTGAGGGCTGTGTGCAGATGTGTGCTGCATAGGTGGAACAAGCATCCATGGATGCCTAGCTAATGGCCAGGGACTGAAAATCCTTAGAAGTTATATTGGAGGATCACTGCTGCCTGGCCATGAAGTGGCCATCTTGAATATGTTCTGTGTAGGATCAACAATGCCCTCTTCCTCCTCGTCCAGATGCTCCTCCTCCTATTCCTTGACCAGCTACAGCTCCTCATCTTCCTCTTCTTGTCGTCAGGGGATTGTATTCTTTCTTCAGATTGCCCTCTGCTTCTAGGTGGTTTAACATCATTGACTGAAACAATGTATTCTGCGGTACCTGAAAGAAGATGTCAATAGTTGAAGTACATCATCTCATGTTTTGTGTCTAAATTTCAACACAGTACTTTAATAAACATTGTTAAACAAATAAATACTAAGGTTAGTATCATGTGAGCATAAAGAAACATATGAAATTACAGGCTAATCCATGGATGGAATTATAACATCCCAACAATGTGAACTCACCAACTCCAGCCACAGAGATTTGATTTTTGGGGATACCCCGTGAGGTCAGTCGCTGAACCTGTGTCCATGTATTTGATGTTTCCTAAGTAATCCCAGATCTAGCAGTTATATATATAAGAATTATATTCAATGGATATTGTCAATCTATAAAAGGCATCATGAATGAAAACTCTGACACTTAGAGATACATATAAGAAAGAAAAACAAGCAATATCAATGAAAGAATTCAAAGATTTGATATTCCCTAAACATTTAGATAAATGATTTATTGAAGGGACAAATGATGAAGTGCAGAAGTTAAGATCATAGGTCCCTAAAGTCACCTAAGCAACAGATGGTAGAGGGCATAATAGCTGCTACCATGATGTCCTCTGATGCCATTGGTTTTAATGTCATCAAGGTGTGCTCCAGGGGCAGTTGTATGGCAGTGCAGACAAGAAAGAAAGGCATTTATACGGCAGTAAGTCATTGTATATCATACAAGAAGATGCTATTTATATGGTTTCTAAACTCATTTTGCGACCCACAAGGGTTGCTCTCCTACAAGTTAACACAAAGCCTAACAGACATCTTATTCTGTTATCCTTACATTCACAAGTATAAGGGCAATTTTTATAAGAGAATATACAAATTCTAAAACAATAGCATTACATATTGCACATGCTGTCAATTGGGATGTGTGACAAAAGACATACAGCTACGATGTCAGTAATAAATAAAAAGGTTAGATACAAGGGCAAAAGAGCAGACGTTTTACTTACCAGTCTCTACCATCCATCTGGTGTGGTTGAAAATTGGGATTTTTGTGGACTGCTAGGAATATATTATAAAATTATAAGTATAATATAGTGTAACAGTATAAATGACAACATTAAATTTGAATACTAATAAAAGCCATTGCAAAACAGATTGTCAAATAGAGTGTTCGGATTCAATAAAACAAATGATAGAGTACATGTATAGTGTGTTAGTCAAATTGGTAGCATAAGAAAATATCTATATGTGTTGTTGGTTCACATTGCAAGACCTCTCCTGTGTATTGCCCGCCTGCACTTTCAATGATTCCTGCACCATCTGAAGCAACCAATCCACTCAAAATCAAAAGAGTGGCCATATGACAAGGTTATAAAAAAAATGCACAGCAAGTAGGAATTTATAGGGCCTATGTTAGAGGGTGTTTTTGAGGGCTATATATGTGTTGTGTGCCTAATAAAGAAGGTAGGATTGAAGGATAGATATGGTTGCGTTCTTGTAGATTTGCTGTTAGTGAGAGAGAGTGAGCGGCGAGGGGAGAGAGAGAGAGAAAGAGATTGAGAGAGAGAGAGAAGAGGACTTAGAATCTTACCTGGCACCACATTAGCATTGTCAGAGATAGGAAGCATATGTAGCAAATGAGGGTGAATTGTGGAAAGGACAGCCTCCATGAGGCATAGGGGGCAGGTGAAATGGAAACCGGATCTAGTTGGCCCTCCGGGGAGAACTTCATACAGCTGAATCCTGGGGAACTTCTCCTTCACCCACCTCCTCTCAGCACTTCTTTTTAATATGCCCTACCGTGCCTTCCTCCCCATCCAATGCATTAACAGATTCTGTCACCTCCTACCGTAAGGCTGCCTTCTGTGTTCCACTGAGGGTGAATAGATCCAGACCTTGTAGATTTTTGTAACGTTTTACCAGAAATTCATCTACAATGGTTGCCTGATCCTCAGTGAAATTCCTCTTCCTCTTCAGAAGTGTGGTCTCCATCCTTCAGGCAGAATATGGTGGTTGCAAGATCTGAAGGATGAAGAGGAAAAAAGCAGATCCTATGTGGGCACTATTTTTGGTGTTGTAAAGAGATGGGTATCAGGTGTGTATAATTTGCTTTAGGCGTATATATTTCTCCTATTCACTTCCATGCAGATTTCTCCCCTTTTGGTACGGAGTTCTTTGCCCCGAATGTGATTGTAAAATTACTTGTTGTAACTTCTCAGTCATAAAATATGTTTATTCTGCTCCATCCCCTAAACTGAGGGGTTGGAGCCATGTAAGACTACAATTTGTAGTAAGTTTACACTCAGAAATGGTGAAAATCCTAATGTTACGACAAAATGTAACAGTAAATGTACACACGCCTTACCTTTGTGAGTAGTCCCCTTTCAGTTCCATCTGTGTCATCCAGTCTTATGTTGCTGAAGTGAGTGTCCCTGAGTTGTCAGTCCTCAGCACAGTTATGTCTTTTACCCCATATATTACCCCTAGGTGTTACCTCATGAGCAGGCCAGCCCCCTTTTTATAACACTTTTGTGACTGCTTCCCCGAGGAACACATTCTGACTAGTATTTGGTGCATAGGGGTTTGTGATGAACAATGAATGTGTGCCTTCTTAATTTCAGACATCAGCATCCCACCAAGGGTGTCCTATTGTCGAGCTGATCTCCTCATTTCTACATTTTTGCATAATGAGTATTGCTGCTACCCCCTTTTGAACTGTCCACTCAAGAAGTATTCTTGTGGGAACCAATAGGAACTAAGTTGATAACAGTCTTGTTTTAACAGATGTGTTTCCTTTAATAGGGTAATATCCCCTCCTCACTTGTTCAGCAGAGGCAGTATTGCCATTCTCTTTGCAAGAGCATTCAGTCCCCTCACATTGAAGAAAGCTGCATACAATATCAAAGTGTTTGTCATATTTAGCATGGATATTCTCACAGTCTTGAATTAGGGTCACATGACTGGTGTGGTCAATTGAAGGCTAAGTGCAATGATGCAATCAATCTCCTAGTGTTTGGATCTGCTATCCTCCCCCAAAACTGCCCCAACAAAAATAATACTACAACTGGCAGTCCAATACTTAATAACTATCTTTGGGTAACTCTCTTCCCCAACCACCCTTTTTTATTGACGAATCTTATCCTACCATGTGAGCCTATCTTCCTTTCCACCACTCTCACCTATCCTTATTAGGTGCTTCTCAGCTTCTTGTTGGTTGACTTTTCCTTAGTGTCCGTTGTTTGCCTCCACAAAGCCTCTCAATCATCCTTCTCTTTGAGATGTTACTGGGGCCCCTTGCACTTTTTCCCCTTTTGGTCTCCCACTTTGGGGAGTCTGGCGATGAACTCGCTATGCCCCATAGAGGGTTCACCGTTGCATTGATTGGAGTCTTAAGGAGACCCTGAGTCCATATGTTGCCTCCTGCGCAACCAAGAGACTCTCATGAGAGTAGCTCAAAGGACCCGGTGTTGTCAGTGGCTATCCACTGCCCCACCAATCTGTACATCTCAGTTTCACCTGTGGTGTTTTGGGGCTAAATTCACAGTCACTTTCTGACATCTGAGCTGGGGGCCCAAGGCTTTGCGTATCCCCTTGATAGTTTTCTCTCTATTTTTGTTTTTGTCTGGCTTCCCTCAATATGGAAGAGATCACCCCCAGTCTGGTGTATATCTGGGCAGTTGCCCTCTTATGAGTCTGTTAGTACGTCCGCTACGTTGTGGATGGCTTTAGTAATTCCCCCTGTCTTGCCCTACTCTCAACTAAATTGCTGTTATAGGTCTTCGCCCCGCATGTACATTCACTGTGGGGTTTGAGTCCAGTCCAGAGGGTCCCCAACTCCTCCTGCTCCTTCTGTTATTCTCTGCTGTCCCCCAAAGAGGGTTCCCGTCTTAATGCAGTCCCACAACCTCTGCCCTCTTCAGTGTGTTTTCTGCAGAGCCATATACTTATTCCCCACTAAGCCAGTGCTTTTGAGTGCTTTGTGGTGCAAGTCTTACAGCATTTCTACCACTTCTTTTATCATGAAGTGGTGCTTCTATTCTGGCTCTCTGTTCAAAGGCCTAGAATATTGTCACCTGCCATGGCCCGCTTCCTTACTCCCAAGCCTCCTCATCTTGGCAGTTTGTCTTCCCTGGCACTACCAGCTCTGGGTCTGTCTCTCCACCAGAGCTTCACACCACACACCCAGTGTTCCGGGCAGGGATGTGGATCTGCTCTCCCAGTTGGGGTGCTCCCTTGTGTCATCCATGTCACACTCTGCAGCCTCAGACTGCCATTTCAGTTGGACTCCACAAAGGCTGAATTTTCTGCAATCCAGCATTCAATTGTGACTTTTGTAGTCCCACAGGGGTGCCGGTCCTCACTCGACCACCTGACAGCTGTGTGTCCCAAATCTCAATAAAATGACACAAGGTTCAGGACCTGTTTGAGATGTTGGGACAGGAATCTATCATATACTTAATCTTATCAGAGGTTGTATAGTCTGATTTAGACCTTTGTATTTAGGGAAAGTTCTTTGAAAGAAGTGGTAATTTGTCCACTGTGGCATTGTCTCCTAACATGTCTTCTGCAGAGAACCTCTGCCATTCTAGTCCTTTTCCAGAGGTAGTTTCCTTGTGATAGAATCCTCTAACGAAGAGGTTTAACTTTCTACATACATTTTTTTTCCAGTACCATCCATCTCTACATTCATTTTGAAGAAGCAACATACCTTGGGCCTCCTTACATGGTCCCTGGTAATCCCGATTTAGCCATTGACTTTGTGGATCTGTGGTGTTTCCTCTGGAGACTCTATGAGTGAAATACCAGGTGAAATGAGCAATTATCAGAGGAATTGGTGCCAGAACTCTCCATTCCTCTGGGAATTCCCCATTTCTAAAGGCACCCTCAGTGTCCCACTTGTAATCCCAAGTAACTCTGCCCCCAGCCCCACTTACCGATTCCCCTAGTATTGGTAACTCCAAGGGATGGAGTTACAGTCATCTCATAATGAGGTCCTGTAGGAAACTGGCTCTGTATATACTATTCCAAAACGAGGTATAGTGTGCACAGAGTCCAGGGGATCCCCAGAGGTATAGCAGAGGCTAAAGCAGATAATACTAACAGCTCTATTTGTGGTAGTGTGGTCGAACATTTAGGCTTATCAGAGGGCGATGTTAAGCATTTATTGTACACATTCAGGCAAGAAATGTAATCACACACACAAAGACTGAATCCAGATGAATTGGCAAGTATAAAAAGCTATACTTTGTATTTTATTTAAGAACCAAAGGTTACTTAATGCAGGTAAGTTGTAATACTTTCAAAGTCTCAATGTTTTTCAAATAGGAAGGATTGTAGAGTTTCAAACAGTACTTTTCAGTCTGAAAGAAAATGCTTGGTATTCAGGATATACAGTTAGTGCAATATATAGAGAACACTAGGCAATCCTGTGGGGAAAATGACAGGTGATGGACTTACAAGTAAGTACCCAGTTTACAGTTCCAGTCTGCAGTTGGTCCAGGCCAACGCTGGGGGCAATGTTGGTTGTGGGGAACTGGGGGCCCTCAGAGGTGCGGGTTTCAGTATCTACGCCGCTGCGGTTGATAACAGCAATGAAATTTACCCTCGCAGTCCGCGTAGAGTAATGTAGTAGGTTGGTTTTCAGCTGACCGCCAACGCGGTTTCCATTGTGATCTCTGGCGGCTGGCTGCTGTCGTTCGGCTGGAGGAGTTCCGCCATCGCTGGACCTTCACGGGGTATCCACGGTTGGGTGGTAGGGCCGGAGGAGGCTGACAGGGTCACTTGCAAGATGGTACTGGCCCTTGGGCATCAGCTGGGCACAACTGGGGCCGTGGGGGCTGAGAAGATCCCTCGAGATCATGGAGGCCGTCTGGCTGGGAAGCTTTTCTTTTGGCAGGGTAGAGTCGTATCAACAAAAGTGTCTGTCCTCTACCACTGCAGCCAGGGAGTTCTTTTGTAACAGTGAGTCACGTCAACACCAGTGCCCGTCCTCACTGTGGCGTTTCTGGCACCGGCGGACACTGGGGACTAAACCCTCTAGTCCGGAGGGAAATGCTTGGTGCTTTGGCGAAGGTTGCAGGGCCTCCGGGGTTTCTTGGAGGTCAGGCAGGATTTCTGGAAGGTCAGCAGGTTCAGTGATCAACCCGGGTGCAGGTGGCGGGGTTCTTACTGAGGCTTGTCTGCAGCGGTTCAGTTCCTGATCCAGCAGTGGTCCTGGTCCGTCTTCTTCTTTGGTCCATTGAATCTGAAGAGTTAAGGTTCAGGGGTGTCATTAAATACTAGATTTAGGGATGGTACAGGGGTGTCCAGGTCAGGACCATTGGGTCCCTTCCTTGGGGCATCTACACCTCCTAGTGTGCCATCCTCCAGTGAGAGGGGAGCATAATCATCTTCCTAATTGGCTGAGCCCCCTCATCCTCAAGAAGGAGTGGACTGAGATGTGTGCTTCACCTCGCTTCCCCCACCTGAGGGGTGGGGTTGGCAAGATGGGCACACCTCCCTTCCTGGCTAGGTTTTCCCGTCAGTTCTCACACTCAAATGGGGGTCAGAACCAGTGGGAGCCAGTTGCTGATAGCAGCAAAAGGCTGGCGGTAGCAAACAAAGGTGGCTGGCCTTTGGACCTCCCTCTTTGTGGACCCTGCCCATCGTGGGGGAAGAAGCATGACACCTCTGCGCAGGTTGTGATTTGTTTCCAGACCCAGAGAGCGGATGGCTTTCTATCCAGGGGTCCAGAAACATGTTTGGTAGTGGCAGATGGCTGGTAGCCAGTCAGGAACCACACCAAGGCTGGTCTGAGTGCATTTTATATTAAATCCGACACTGGCATTAGTGCAGGTTTAATGTGATAACAAACTTCTCAGTCTACAGTAAAGCCATCATAGAGCGGGGGAGTTCGTGATGACAAACACCCAGCCCATGTACTTAAAATGGCTTCACTGCACTTACAATGTCTGTGAATGGCACAGACACTGTAGGGGCACAGTGCTCACGCCACTGTGCCCTCACCTGCAGTATAGTGCACCCTGCTAGACGGATGACTTGTCTATGCCACAGGCAGTGTTTGCTAGGCAGGGCACCCAGGGATGGATGCCATGTCGAGTTCTGGGTTTGGGGTCCCACGCTGACACACAGGCTGCAGTGGCAGGGTGTATGCATCAGGCAAGGAGTCTCTGAGGGTGTCATAATACATGCTGTAGCCCTCAGAGGCTCTGTCTGGTCACACGGCCCTTTGGTACCAGTGGCACCTTTTACAAGGGACTTATATGTGTGCCAGAGGTTGTGCCAATTGTGAAATAAAAGGTACCATTTTGGGAAAGAACACAAGTGCTGGAGGTTGGTTAGGAGGATCCCAGCACACAATTTAGTCAGGTTGGCATCAGTTTTAAGCAAAAAGTTAGGGGGTAACCATGCAAAAAGGGGTGCTTTCCTACAGGCCCCTCATGTTATTAAGATATGATACCAGAATATCATTGTCATAATATTTTGTCCACTGGAGTTAATAAGAGCAATTCTACATCCAATGGAGGATATTTTTGTTTATAATTTTTAGAAAATGATATGTAAATCAGACGATATTTTTTGCACGCAATATTATGAAATACAGAAACATGTTTCATGGACGTTGATGGAATAGATTTCTCTATATGCAGTTTTAGACAATAAAACTATCCGTTTGTTCTTAAATGAAGTCTGATAAAATGTTTAAAAGCCAGTATGCAATTTACATTACATGTGCTTGCCTGCAAATGATGTGTTCGTAGCCTACATCCTGGAATATGATAAATTATTGTAGATCCTCTGTAGGATAAGCAACAAAATGTTAGAAGTATTTCAAACAATAAAAATCAAGGAATCTTGCGTGTGGATTTCCTAAACTGAACGTCCTTGCTCCACATCCAAATCTGATATTTTCTGAATATCCAGAGGATTACTGATGTCTTACTAATGGAGACTGTAGCTGAATACACATTAGGCACTGCAGTCATGCCAGTAACCCTGTTGTGAAAATTCTAACTTAAAGTAGAGAAAATACTTAAGGATTTTAATGGCTGTTATTAAGATTACTGGGCTGCAAAATGCCATGAAAAGCTCAATTTCACCTGCCAGCCTACTTGTGTGCCTGTGAATATGTAAAATGGTATGCTGCTAAGCTGACATTTGAATTGCTTTGTTAGTCAATAGTAAACAAATTCACACTTTGGAAAATTATATGGAAGACAATCACTGTAGAATACCATCAAAGAAAAATACATAGTAATATTTGGATTAAAGAAATATCTTTCTTTCAGCATCAAGAGTTCCTATAGATATGGAATTAAGAAATAGACAGTAAACTATTAAACATGCATTGAGGTACATTATTCCTTAATTTTACTCAATCACAGACTTTAAGAGACAAAATGTTTGCATAGCAGAGAACAATAAATGCATGGCATCCGTGTCAGAATATGTTCCATGTTTTGCTTTTGAGAATGTGAATGGGCAATCTTCATTTTCTGCCACCTACATTTTCGTCAAACCCGGAAATACGTAATGTAAAAGTACCTCCACAGAGCAGTCACTAAACACGAGCAAACAACACTCGTAGGAAACAAGCATTCGAAGGATACGGTAGGGGTGATAATATAGGTTAGGTAGCAAAGCAGGTAAGCCACTCACTGATTAAGAGGCTAATAATAACATCCTATCTTTATCCAAAGTGAAAAGGCAAGATTCTTCATGAATTACATCTTTCTTTACAAATGTCCTGACAACAGCTGTCCAGAGTAGTAATAAAAATCACTCTGAGGAACACTATTGCAATGAATTTTTACCTGTCACCTATTTACTCTTGTTCGGGCTGATCTGAATACCAAAATCAGCCCAGGCAAAAATGTTCAAACTAGCACCGCACTTCAGAAGCTGATGCAATCATAGGTCAACGGGTCATGGTTGGCACATCCTGCATGGAGACCTCCTGACATTCCTTTTAGATCATTCCTTTCCTTTGAGATCATTCTGACCTAAGAATGATTGGTTGTACAAGGAAAACTGATCAGACAAAAACATGACTTACCATTTACTAATGATAAACATGATACGAATTAAAAATAAAATTAATAATATAATGTATATTTAAATAAAAAATATATATGTATACATATATATATACATACATATATATATATATGTATATGTATATATATATATATAGATATATCCCCACCAAAGATCCTTACGCTGCAGAACGCTGCACAGCGCCGCTGCCCAAGGAAGAAGCCGCACTCCGGGATATTCAAACAAAGGAAAAACTTTAATGACTGACGCGTTTCGAGCCACACGCTCTTTGTCAAAGTAATTTTGACACCCGGAAATCCTACCTTTTCACCACATCCTTGGTCCAATTAACATAGAGAAAATACTGTCATGGAATGCAGAGTTACATACTGGGAGATGCAAAGGAAAACAGACTGTAAGTTTAACAAACACAATGTGTGTAAAAATATTTTGAAAATTAAATAATAAACGAGTATCATTATTCCATGATTAATAAACAATTTTTAAACAATTTTTAAACAATTTCATTATATGAAATTAATGGATTGCTAGTTCCAAGTCAAAATAATGTAGCAGTTCCACAAAATGTATTAGTTGTGAAACTTATGTGACCTATACAGGCAAATGTATTTATTAAAAAAATGCAACACGGCCAGTGCCTAAGTTTATGGTGTATATATATATATATATATATATATATATATATATATATATATTCACTGAAAAAACCATAGGTTTTAGGGACAGTTATAGTTACTTGGACATTGCACTCGTACAAAACCTGTGAAATTCCCCCGTTATAGTTAGTTCAGCTAACTATAACTCGCGCCCCGCAATGCACTGCTGATGACGTCACATATTACATCACTCATGACATGGTCAGTGACATCACTGATGACATCACTGATGACATCTCAAATGACATCACTGATGACATCATCCAGTGACTGTGTGTTTCTCTAAAGTTTAAATATTTTTAATATATATAGGAAAAGACGTATTGAAGAATGAGTGGGTGTGTAAGTGTCTGTATGGATGATTTAGTAGGTGCGTGACTGACTGTATAAGTGAGTGATTTAACGTATCGTACTGAATGCATGGGTTAGTGACTAAACTGGGTGAATGTCTGTATCCGTCTGTCTGTTGCTGTGTAAGTGGCTGCATGTGTTTGTGAATAGCTACATGAGTGTCTATTTGAGTTATTGATTGCTTGTGTGAGTATCTGTATGGGTGCCTGAGTGTTTGTGTGGGAGGGGTGTGTGCGACTCTGTGCATAGATGTGTGAGTGGGTGATTCACTGGGTGGATGGTTTCAAGAGTGCATCTGTGATAGACTGTATGGGTGGGTAAGTGTGTGTAAGAGTGTGTTAGTGAGTGAATGTATGTCCCAGTGGTACATGTGTGAGTAACTACATATGTGAAAGGCAGTATATATGTGTGTTGGAGTATATAAATAGCTATAAGCGAGAGTGAGTGATTGTGATAGTGGCTGTATGGATGAGTGTGTGCTTGTATCAGTGATTGTATAAGAGCGTAACAATGTGCTACTATTTGTATGAGTAAGTGAGCTGGTGTGTGTATAACTGTATAGGTGAGTAAATGGCAGTGTGTTTAATTATTTGCATGACTGACTAGGTGTGTGAGTACCTCTATGGATGAGTGGCGTTGTTTGAGTGTCTATATAGGAGTAAGAGTGCATATGATAGTCCTGTACTGAGTGACCGTAAGTATGAGTGACTGTACGGGTGAGTGAGTGGATGTGTGTGTGTAGACCTAAGAATCAGTGAGTGGGTATGTGGTTATTGGTGTTGGAGTGTCTATGGTTTTGCGAATGGCAGTCTGTAATTTAGAGTGGGTGTATCAAAGATTATATTAGGGTGTGAGGAGGTGCATCAGATTATCACGTGGATGATGTCATCAGTGATGTCATTTGAGATGTCATCAGTGATGTCATCAGTGATGTCACTGACCATGTCATGAGTGATGTAATATGTGACGTCATCAGCAGTGCATTGCGGGGCGCGAGTTATAGTTAGCTGAACTAACTATAACGGGGAATTTCACGGGTTTTGTACGAGTGCAATGTCCAAGTAACTATAACTGTCCCTAAAACCTATGGTTTTTTCAGTGAATTTCAAAGGTTTTTAAATGCTAATTTGTAACTATAACGTGTCTGAAACATATGGTTTTTTCAGTGAATTTCAAAGGTTTTTTAAATGCTAATTTGTAACTATAACGTGTCTGAAACCTATGGTTTTTTCAGTGAATTTCAAAGGTTTTTTAAATGCTAATTTCTAACTATAACGTGCCTGAAACCTACATTTTTTTTAGTGAATTTCAAAGGTTTTGTAAATGACAATTTTTAAATGTATTAATTGTTATATTAATTTTTTTCATACTGATTTAGTACATTTTTAGAAACAATTTTTTTTTACATATTTTATTTTTTAAATTACATTGTAATTACATTATACATTACATTACAAAAAATACTTTCTCTTAATGAATTACTTTAGTTTAAATACTTTGCAGATAGGCAATAGACTTTTAAGTACAGTAGTTACAGTTGTTGCAATGGGCAACACATTTTCAAACACAATGCAACATTCAGCTCAATGTGAATTTCTAGTTAAATGCAATTAGTTACTTTATGGATTACTTTTCTAACCACAGGACTGGATCCTAGATTCAGTCCTGGTACATCTCCTGTAAACAGTTGAGTAAAAGCGTTTTGGTTACAGTCGTGATTTTTAAGGAATATTATTGTATTTTAAAAGTTGACACTTAGAAACTTTTTCTCATAGAATCACCAATGTTATCCTATGGAAGGAAATTCACTTAGCAGGTAAAAACTGTTATCGTTACTTTTTCTTACTCAGTGTTGGATCCTGGATCCAGCACTGGTGCATCTCCTGTAAACAGTTGAAAGAATGCGTTTAAGTCATACAGGCGATTTTTAAGGAATATTTGTAGTTTGTGAAAATCAACACTTTGAAACTTTTTTGCTGAAAACCAGTCAATGTTAGCCTATGAAGGAAATTCAAGTTACCGGTAAGTACGGTTAAAATTTCTTTTGAGGATCAGTACTGGGCTGAAACATGCAGCACTGAGGTCTCTCCTGATAACAGGTGAGTAAATCGGAATTCGTATTTCGGCTGATTTTAGAGGAATATTTTAAAGTTCCAAAACTCCACACTTAGAAGAATTTCCAAGTGAAACCAGTCAATGTTAGCCTATGGAAGGAAATTCAAGTTACTGGTAAGTACGGTTAAAATTACTTTTCAGGACCAGTACTGGGCTGAAAGATGCAGCACTGAGGTCTCTCCTGATAACAGGTGAGTAAATCAGAATTCGGATTTCGGCTGATTTTAGAGGAATATTTTAAAGTTCCAAAACTCCACACTTAGAAGAATTTCCAAGTGAAACCAGTCAATGTTAGCCTATGAAGGAAATTCAAGTTACCGGTAAGTACGGTTAAAATTACTTTTCAGGATCAGTACTGGGCTTAAAGATGCAGCACTGAGGTCTCTCCTGATAACAGGTGAGTAAATCGGAATTCGTATTTCGGCTGATTTTAGAGGAATATTTTAAAGTTCCAAAACTCCACACTTAGAAGACTTTCCAAGTGAAACCAGTCAATGTTAGCCTATGAAGGAAATTCAAGTTACCGGTAAGTACGGTTAAAATTACTTTTCAGGATCAGTACTGGGCTGAAAGATGCAGCACTGAGGTCTCCCCTGATAACAGGTGAGTAAATCGGAATTCGTATTTCGGCTGATTTTAGAGGAATATTTTAAAGTTCCAAAACTCCACACTTAGAAGAATTTCCAAGTGAAACCAGTCAATGTTAGCCTATGAAGGAAATTCAAGTTACCGGTAAGTACGGTTAAAATTACTTTTCAGGACCAGTACTGGGCTGAAAGATGCAGCACTGAGGTCTCTCCTGATAACAGGTGAGTAAATGGGAATTCGTATTTCGGCTGATTTTAGAGGAATATTTTAAAGTTCCAAAACTCCACACTTAGAAGAATTTCCAAGTGAAACCAGTCAATGTTAGCCTATGGAAGGAAATTCAAGTTACTGGTAAGTACGGTTAAAATTACTTTTCAGGACCAGAACTGGGCTGAAAGATACAGCACTGAGGTCTCTCCTTATAACAGGTGAGTAAATCGGAATTCCTATTTCGGCTGATTTTATAGGAATATTTGCACAATGGTGAAGGGAGGGGCGGGGCCTGAGGTGACATCTTTGCAAACGCGCCCCGTGGCGCGTTTTAAGTTGGGGGATTAAGTCCCCTTGAATCCTGAGGGTCCCTAGGGGCCAACTAGACCACCAGGAACCTCCAATATGCGCCAGGGCTGCGTTGCAGAGACGTGTAGAGAGGCCACACCCCTTTTTACACCTCTCTGCAACGCAGCTCTGTGGCGCATTCTGGATGTACCTGTTGGGCTAGTTGGCCCCCAGGGACCCTCAGGATTAAAGGGGATTTAATTCCCCATCTTAAAACGCGCCACGGGGCCTGTTTGCACACATGTCACCTGAAGCCCCGCCCCCTCCCTTCACCACTGTGCAAACGCGCCCCGTGGCGCAATTTAAGTTGGGGGATTAAGTCCCCTTGAATCCTGAGGGTCCCCGGAGTCCAACTAGCCCACCATATACCTCCAAAAGCGCCACAGAGCTGCGTTGCAGAGAGGTGTAAAAGGGGTGTGGCCTCTCTACACGTCTCTGCAAGGCAGCCCCTGGCGCATACTGGAGGTTCCTGGTGGGCTAGTTGGCCCCCAGGGACCTCCAGTATTCAAGGTGAATTTGTTCCCCCTCTGCAAACGCGCCAGGGGCGCGTTTGCAGAGTGGTGAAGTAAGGGGCGGGGCCTGCGGGCCCGATCGTTTTTTTTGTTTGTTTTTTTGTCCCCTGAAGGGGAGCTGTGTGGCCCCCCTTCCTTTTTTCTGTTTTTGGGCCCTGGGGACCCCATCCCCCAGGGCCTTACCCCTTCTTTAATTACCAAAAAAAAAAAACGGGGAAGGGGGCCGCGTGGCCCCCTTCCCTTGGCCTGTATTGGCCCCGGGGACCCCATCCCCCGGGGCATGGCCTCTTTATTTATTATTTTGAGGGGGCAGCGTGGCCCCCTCCTCTGGCCATTTTAAGGCCCCGGGGACCCCATCCCCCGGGGCTGGCCTTTCTATTTTTTTAATTTTTTTTTTTTCTTTTTTTGGGGAGGGGGCCGCGTGGCCCCCCTCCCGGGCCACTACTTGCCCCGGGGACCCCATCCCCCGGGGCTGGCCCTCTCCGTTGGGGACTGTGGGGGTCCCCAATCCCCCACAGTCCCGCCGGCTCCCCGCGTCCCTTGGGAGCCGGCATTGCTTTTCTACATGGGGAGCAGCTGACATGCTGCTCCCCATGTGGAAAAGCAATGTGCTTTGGATATTGGAAGAGAGAGCAGGTTTCCCTGCTCTCTCTTCCAATATCCAAAGCAGTTTGCTATGGCAGGACGGGAGCCGCGAGGCTCCCGTCCTGCCATAGCAAACTACAGTGTCCTGGGGGTAGGCACCCCGGGACACTGCAGGAGCCGGCCCTGGGGGGTGGTGGTCCCCAGGGCCATCAAGGGCTACAGGAGGGGGGCCGCGCGGCCCCCTCCAATTCAGTTCAAAGCCCCGGGGAGGTGGTGGTCCCCGGGGCTCTGGGGTCCGTAACGGACCCCCATATTTAAATGTTTAGTGCCCCGGGAGGTGGCGGTCCCCGGGGCGTGTGGGGGCTGGAGCCCCCCCCACACAGGTTGTCATTAATTTTAAAAAGCCCCGGGGAGGTGGTGGTCCCCGGGGCTGCGGGAGGCACAGAGCCCTCCCGCACCATTTTTAAAAAAAGCCCCGGGGGGTGGTGGTCCCCGTGGCTTGGGGGCCCTTTGAGGCCCCCACACATTAAATTATCCCCCACCATGCCCCCGGGACTTGGGCCACCCGGGGCCAATTAACATCGAAGCGCGGGAGACCGCGCTTCGATTTTTTTTTTTTCCGGCAGGATTCGCGCACCCTGAGCGCATCCTACCGATTTTTTAAAAAATATATTATTATTTTTTGCCCAGGGGGTCCTTCTGGGACCCCCTGAGCAAACCTAGGGGGTCAGGGTGTTTCTACCCTGCCCCCTTTGTGCGCTTTGCGCACTTGTTTCTGTCCCTCGGTTCTACCGAGGGACAAAATGGCTGCCAACATTTCCTGAATCGGAATGTTGACAGCCAATTAAAATGCAGCTCGTGATCGGGACGGTGCGCGCAGGGTGCGCTGAGGGTGCGCGAATCCTCCGTGCCCATAGATATCACTAACTTTTTACTTTTCATTTTCTCAGCAACTACTGAACGGATTTACACCATTTAACAAAAAGGGTTCTTTCTGAACCAAGAACTACCGCTTTGCCAAATTTGGTGTAATTCCGTTCAGCAGTTCGGGCTGTAGCCGTGTCTAAAGTTTCCTATGGAAAAATGCATGGGGAAAACGCGTTTTGGGACCCCCCTTTTTTCTCGGCCCCCACTTGACGTATCACCCCGAGACTTTCAGGGTAGGAGCGGACCGGAGCGCCCCACGCAGTTTGAAAATTTCGCGAAGATACGTCAAACGGCAAGAGAGTTATTTGAAATAGAATATCGCGGATTTCCTATGGATAATAGGTTGTAACTATAACTATCTACTGGCGACCGCCAGTAGATAATATATATATATATATATATATATATATATATATATATATATATATATATATATATATAACATATTTTTTTTTTTCACTGGAAAAACCACAGGTTTCAGGGACGTTATAGTTACGCTGACATTTCACTCGTACAAAACCAGAGAAATTCGTCCATTATAGTTAGCTGATGTCACTGACCATGTCATGAGTGATGCAATATGTGATGTCATCAGCAGTGCATTGCGGGGTCACGAGTTATAGTTAGCTCAGATAACTATAAGGGCTGAATTTCTCTGGTTTTGTATGAGTGAAATGTCAGCCTAACTATAATGTCCCTGAAACCTCTGTTTTTTTCAGTGAATTTCATATGTTTTTTAAATGCTAACTTCTAACTATGCCTACATAGGTAGGACATGTGCAGAAAGAGGGAGAAAGGCGCAGAAAGAAGCAAAAGAAGTACAGAAAGAGGCAAGAGAGGTACAGAAAGAGGAATAAAGGTGCAGAAAGAAGCAAGAGAAATGCAGAAAGAGTCAACAGAAGTCCAGAAAGAGGAAGAAAGGTGCAGAAAGAAGCAAGAGATGTGCAGAAAGCACAAACAGAGGTGCAGAAAGAGTCCTACTTTGACTGTACCTTACAAAAGACTCATACAAAGTAACCTAATCAATAATCCTTCTCCCAAGATGTCTTAAACCTCACTTTTCTGTTGAAGGTTCACTGTTAATTGACTGCTCAGAATGTTAGGCCTACCAAATATAAAACAGCTGTCCTAAGCACATCACTTTGTAAGTCTGACAAAGTTTGGGAAGGTATGCATGTGTGTACCTGCTTTTACCTAGTGACATGTTACATAAAAATAAACATACAAATACTTGAATACTTGTGTTTCAAACAGCATACTCTGTAAAGTTTAATTTTAGAACGAAGGAACTGGACAGTGGAACCCCATAGACCTCAGCACCTGACCCACTATCCCTAATAAATATATATATAATCTGGAACTACCCAGAAATGTGTGTGCACACTGACAAGACACCCACTGTCACTGTGTGATTCCCATACGGGAATATAACAATTTTGACATAATAGCACAGGTGCACCACATAACAAATTAGACAAAAAATTGAATAAAATTAATGTCCCCAAAGTATTCTTCCAAGTCTCTTCCTTTATTTTCAATGAAGTCTTTAAAACACACTCAAGGTGATTTGAGATACAGCCGACGCGTTTCGTCCTTATCAAATGACTTCCTCAGGGCAAGTAAATATTTAATCCTGTTATTGTTTAAAGGATTTAAGTCACCTAGTAGGCCGAGTATGGGACAAAAAACAGACTACCGTCCTTCAATGTATTATATAACAAGAAAGGTGACTGGTGCCTTAATCTAAATGGGATGAGTAGGTATATATAGACTCCCACATTTGTTTGTTCTCTATCCCAGGTCAGGGATATAGCAATATTATGACATCTTTTACGATGAACCACCGGAATCAGTCGGGACAGTCCTCACCCAGTCGTGGAATGGAAGCTTCCCTGACCTGGGATAGAGAACAAACAAAAGTGGGAGTCTATATATACCTACTCATCCCATTTAGATTAAGGCACCAGTTACCTTTCTTGTTATATAATACATTGAAGGACGGAAGTCTGTTTTTTGTCCCATACTCGGCCTACTAGGTGACTTAAATCCTTTAAACAATAACAGGATTAAATATTTACTTGCCCTGAGGAAGTCCTTTTGATAAGTGTGAGAAGTTGGCCTGGCATATGCTGTCCACTATTTGTAGTGGGCACCTTGTACCAGTCCAAACAACCCCTTATTGGAGATAGGTTAAAGACAACCTTTATTGAAAGCTATCCTAGTGGTAGCTATGGAGAGCAGCCTTCAGGCTAAGTCTTGAAGGAATGTAAAGCAGCTTGTTTTACCAGTCTATAATCTCTTGAGTGACCAAATGAAAGAGGACCACACCAGGTATATATTCAAAATATATGTATTTATTGCTAAACACACCCCTCTAGTCTCTTTATGAGGCTAGAGTTCGAAGTACATAAATTATAAGTTAGTTATCTACAGTAATAGCACAAATACACGTTTGAGCCCCAGGGGCGTACCAAACCATATACCAATAAAGTGGTATAAGAACCACGACTGAGCTAGACACAAGGCCTAGAGCCTGTAGAAGTGCTTGGACCACAAGGAACCACCCAAGGCAGTGACACAGGGGACCCACGGGGGACGCGTGCAGTGTATGAACACAGCCGCGAACCGCCGTTAACTTCTATGGGGAAAGTCGCGATTAGAATTTAAAAGAAAAGGGACACTTAGAGGAGGACTTGGAGCAAACCCTTTGAGAACTAGGCTGTTCTAGTGTCAATACCCACGGGAGCACTGGAGTACTCGAGTTACCTCACCCAGGGGAGCCGGGTGCATAGGTGTCTTTCGGGGTCGGGTTTCGTTGTCGCTTTCAATGGCGATCTGCTGCAAAGTGCTGCTGGCGGCCAAGTCGAAAGTGTTCGGGTGGATCCAAAGGTGGATCGAAGATCTGAAGAACCTGAAAGCAGAGGGGACAGAGTCTGGGTCACTAGCTAGTGACCAGGAAGGCGATGAGCAGATGCCCACCGATGTCGAGTGCTTCAGGTAGGTTGACAGTTGTCTTGACTCTTCAGCCACGAGGTCCAGGAGGCGTCGACGACAACCAGAAGCTGGATTCGAGCTATCCCACGACATCTATCGATTGCAGGGGTGTCGGCGACCGGATTGGACCCAACAAGCCTTGGCATCGGCAAGTCTTGTGGAAATG
Source organism: Calotriton arnoldi (assembly GCA_963921515.1). NCBI lineage: Eukaryota > Metazoa > Chordata > Amphibia > Caudata > Salamandridae > Calotriton > Calotriton arnoldi. The sequence goes on from CAWUFW010004512.1 coordinate 1,515,604, forward strand.
GAAGAAGGACGATGTTGCAGACCAGCAAGGTCTGTGGGACTCACCCAGCAAGGATAAGTCAGGGCACGCCTGGAGCAACCAGGGAGCTCAAGCAAAAAAAGATTGGCCTTTGGGAGGGCCTACTAGCCAACGGACTAGCGACTGCAAAGGAGCCTCGAGTTGATGCACGTGGAGCTGGCTCACAGGACATTCGTGGAGTGGAGGCCAGTGATATTCGGTGCAGTTGGTGCTGGAGGCTGGGGCTACTCGGAGTCCAAAGCACGACTTCGTGGGAGACCCAGCAGAGGATGCACTTGCAAATGCAATTGGTGTCCAGGGGTCATGGTTTCACGTTACCCACGACAGCTACAGGCCTCAGCTTTGCTGGGGACTCAGGGCAGCCTCGGGGAAGTCTGGAAATCCACCTCTGGTGATGCAAAGACTTCGGCGTCCAACGGGAGCTTCAGTGATGCAGACCAGACAATTGCTTCTTTGGTGCCTGCCAAGCAGGGTAGTCACTCCTTGACCCCAAGGGAGATTCTTCAGTCCTCTAATCTTGAAGTAGAGCGTCGAAGGTCCAGGATTCTGTATCAGAGTTTCGTCCAGGTAAATCTAAAGTCCTAAGGACTGGGGTCCCCTACTTATACTAAGGTAGGGGGTTGGACATACTCTGTGGCCCCACCTATGGGAGGGCCAGGGCAGAGGGGTGGTTACACCCCTTTCCCTTTGTCCAGTTTCGCGCCAGAGCAGGGGCTGGAAGCCCCTGAGCCAGTTTGAACTGGGGTATGCACAGGGACACCAAGTGTGCCCCCAGTGCAGGATTTCAAAGCACCCGAGAGTGCTCCCGCCCAGCCCCAATACACACTATCCTGTCTGGGGAGGTGGTCACACCTCCCTGGGACAGGAAACCTATTGTCCAGGCCTCCCCTGCCGGAGTTTCGGTCAGCAGCAGGAGGCCAGACTCGTGTCTGTGGCAGCGGCATCCATTTTGTGATGCCAGGGCTCTGGAAAGTCAGTACCGGGTATACCGGTGTGTACATGTCTTTCCCTCTAGAAGGGTGGAATGCTACCCCCGCCGCCAGAACTGGTGGGGGGGTAGTATTCCAAGATGTTTGACACCAAACACGACATGTTTCCGTGCAGCCATCCCAAAGTTAGCATTTAACGCGAGGTTATAATGCGCTTAAGAGTATATGGTCGGGCTGCACTACAAACAGCATCAGAGAAGGGTCTCCGAACACTGCAGAGGGGCCCAGCTCATGCAGGGGCACCCTCTCACATAGGAACCACGCACTCTGCCTTCAGGATTGATAAGGCCTGCCATAGGAGTGACTTATAGGTTTATATGTGTGTATGTATGTAGTGAAATAGGTAGCCTATATCACAGTAAGGGGTGCATGCACCACCTTACCCAGGCTGCAGTAGCAGACCTGTGGTGTCAGTTTGGATGGCCTTCCAGGGGTGGCACAATACATGCTGCAGCCCCTGGTAGGCCTCTGAGATACCTATGCCCTGGGTACATAGTATACCATATACTAGGGACTTATAAGGGCACTCAGATTCCAATCAGAGATGTGCCTAAGGCACATGGAAACCATTTTACAGAGGAAGCAGCTAGGCTGGGGTTCTGATTAGCAGGGCCCCAGCCAGACTAAGGTCGAAAAACAGTGAAGCATCAGCAAAAAGTGGGGGTACCCATGTGAAGCAGATCCTACTCTCCTACACAACCCCCCCAAACGTAGGGACATTAAACTAACCTTGCCCAGTTAAGTCTTCATGTTCTAAGTGGAAGTACCTAGAGAGTCCATCTGCATTGGCATGGTTACTCCCAGGTCTATGTTCCACTGTGAAGTCCATCCCCTGTAGGGAAATGGACCACCTAAGCAGTTTGGGGTTTTCACCCTTCATTTGTTTTAGCCATAAGAGGGGCTTATGGTCTGTTTGAACAAGGAAGTGAGTACCAAACAAGTATGGCTTCAACTTCTTCAGAGCCCAGACCACAGCAAAGGCCTCCCTCTCAATGGCTGACCAACGTTTCTCTCTAGGGGTCAGCCTTCTGCTAATAAAAGCTACTGGCTGATCTTGACCTTCATCATTCAATTGTGACAGTACAGCCCCTACCCCCAATTCAGATGCATCAGTTTGAACAATGAACTTCTTGGAGTATTCAGGACTCTGTAGAATGGGAGCAGTGCACATGGCCTGCTTTAGGTCATCAAATGCCTTTTGACAGCTAACTGTCCACTGAACCTTTTTGGGCATTTTCTTGGAAGTTAAGTCATTCAGGGGTGTCACTATTGATCCATACCCCTTGACAAATCTCCTATAGTACCCAGTCAGGCCTAAGAAGGCTCTCACCTGAGTCTGGGTAGTTGGAGCAGTCCAGTCCATGATGGTCTGGATCTTGCTCTGCAGTGGTTGAACCTGGCCTCCACCTACAAGGTGGCCCAGGTACACAACCTGACTTTGCCCTATCTGGCACTTGGTGGCCTTGATAGTCAGGCCTGCTTTCTGCAGGGCCTGTAAAACATTTCTGAGGTGGACCAGGTGATCCTCCCAGGTGGAGCTAAAGACAGCAATATCATCTAGATATGCTGCACTATAGGCTTCCAGACCTGTAAGGACTGTATTCACCAACCTCTGAAAAGTGGCAGGTGCATTCTTCAGACCAAAGGGCATCACCACAAATTGATAATGCCCACTAGGGGTTGAGAATGCTGTCTTTGGCTTTGCATCATCAGCTAGTCTGATCTGCCAGTAGCCAGCTGTCAGGTCAAATGTGCTTAGATACTTGGCTGAGGCCAAAGTGTCTATTAGCTCATCTGCCCTTGGTATTGGATGGGCATCAGTCCTAGTGACTGCATTGAGACCCCTGTAGTCCACACAAAACCTCATCTCTCTTTTCCCACCATTGGTGTGAGGTTTTGGCACCAGGACCACTGGACTAGCCCAAGGGCTATCTGAGGGTTCAATAACTCCCAAATCCAACATCTTCTGGACTTCTGTCCTGATACAGTCCCTGACATGGTCAGTTTGCCTATAAATCTTATTTTTAATAGGCAGACTGTCCCCAGTGTCCACTTTATGAGTGCACCAGGTAGTCTGACTGGGTGTCAGTGAGAATATGTGTCTGAACTGATTGAGCACCTGTCTGCAATCAGTCTGCTGCTGGGTAGTGAGGCTGCCTGCCAAGGCTACACCATCCACTGACCCATCACCAGGGTTCTGTGAGAGCAGGTCAGGGAGTGGGTCACTCTCTTCCTCCTGTCCCTCATCAGTAGCCATGAGCAAGCCCATGTCTGCCCTGTCCACATATGGTTTTAACCTGTTGACATGGAGAACCCTGTGGGGACTCCTGGATGTTCCTAGGTCCACCAAATAGGTAACCTCACCCTTCTGTTCAACAATGGTATGGGGTCCACTCTATTTGTCTTGGAGAGATGCTGGGGCCACTGGCTCCAACACCCACACCTTCTGTCCTGGCTGGTAAACAGTCAGTACAGCCTTTTGGTCATGCCAGGCTTTTTGAAGTTCCTGGCTAGCCTCAAGGTTTTTAATTGCCTTTTTCATATACTCAGCCATCCGGGAGCAGAGACCAAGTACGTAGTCCACTATGTCTTGCTTTGGGGGCTTGAGAGGTAACTCCCATCCTTCCTTCACCAAGCACAATGGACCCCTGACAGGGTGACCAAACAAAAGTTCAAAAGGGCTGTAGCCAACCCCTTTGAGGCACCTCCCTGTATGCAAATAAAAGGCAGGGCAAGAGTATGTCCCATCTTCGCCTAAGCTTTTCTGGGAGCCCTTTAATCATGCCCTTCAAGGTTTTGTTGAATCTCTCAACTAAACCATTGCATTGTGGTTGATAGGGTGTGGTGAACTTGTAAGTCACTCCACACTCCTTCCACATTGCTTTTAAGTATCCAGACATAAAGTTTGCATCCCTGTATGATACAACCTCCTTAGGGAAGCCCACTCTTGAGAAAATTCCCAGGAGGACCCTTGCCACCACAGGTGCTGTAGTGGTCCTAAGGGGAATAACCTCTGGGTACCTGGTGGCATGATCCACTACCACCAGGATAAACCTGTGCCCAGATGCTGTTTGGGGATCCATGGGACCAACAATGTCAATCCCTACCCTTTCAAAGGGAACCCCCACCACAGGTAGTGGTATCAGGGGGGCCTTTGTAGTGCCACCTGCCTTGCCACTGGCCTGGCAGGTTACACAGGAGTGACAAAACTCCTTGGTGTCTTCAGACATGTGAGGCCAGTGAAAGTGAGGGACAATTCTGTCCCAAGTCTTGTTCTGGCCCAGGTGACCTGCTAAGGGAATATCATGGGCTAGGGTCAATAGGAAGCCCCTGAACTTCAGAGGTATAACCAACTTCCTGGTAGCACCAGGCTTGGGGTCTCTACACTCTGAGTACAAGAGTCCATCATCCCAATACACAGTATGGGGACCACTAGCTTTCCCAGCAGCCTCAGCAGCAGCTTGCTGTCTGAGGGGTTCAAGAGAGGGGCAGGTCTGCTGCTCCTGGCTCAGATCTGCCCTGGAAGGGCCCCCTGTCCCCAAGAACTCAACCTGGTCAGGTTCAAGCTCCTCTGGGACAGTTCCTTCCTCAGGACTGAGATCATCCCCCTCAAGAGACTGATCTTCCTTCTGAGCCAAGGGGGAAGGCACTGCCTTTACCCTACTACTCCTGTTCTTGGAGGGCACTTGGTCCATTATTCCAGAATCCAAGGCCTGTTCAGTGCTAGACATTTTGGCTTGTGACCTGGTCACAGCAAACACATCTGCAGGGATGCCCAGCATTTCTGCATGGGTCCTGAACTCCACTTCTGCCCAAGCTGAAGTTTCTAAGTCATTGCCAAGCAAGCATTCAACGGGTAGGTCTGCACTTACCACAACCTTCTTAAGGCCAGTTACCCCTCCCAGGAGAAGTTAACAACTGCCAGAGTATGGTATGTTCTGACGTTGGTAGCATTGGTCACTTGGTACATCTCACCAAGTATAATCTGCCCAGGATTCACAAGGTCTTGTGTCACCATGGTGACACTGGCCCCTGTGTCCCTAAATGCCAAAGCCTCTCTTCCATTGATTAAGGGCTGTTGTCTGTACTTGCCCAGATTACTGGGACTCACAGAGGAGGTCATATCCATGCCTCCATCACAGACTAGGACAGCCTGAGTGAGTTCTCTGACTAGGTCAGAGCTCATCTCTTTACCCAGGGTCAACCCTACTAAACCCTTGGCTTGTGTAGTCCCACCACCAACTGTAACTGCACTAGGGGGAGCAGGTGACTTAGGGGCATTGGTGGGGGCTGGAGTAGAGTCTTTGGACTTGGTGCAATCACTGGTCCAGTGGGTCTTTTGCTTACAGACCTTGCACCATGGTTTCCTTTGGCCTTTCCCTTTGGTAGACTGTGAATCCCCACCTGAAGAAGATTTTTGGGGGCCTTGTGAAGACTTTTGATCTTTACCCTTCTCCCCACCCTTATCAGAGGTTTTCGAAACTTGCTTCTTAGGGTCCCACCTTGGTTCTGTACCTTCTGCTTCACCCTGGTTCTGACCCATTTGTCTGCCTTCTTTCCCAATTCTTGGGGAGAGGTCAGATCAGAGTCTACCAGGTGCTGATGCAACAGCTGATTTTGACAGTTATTAAGAATCTGCTCCCTCATGATCAGATTGTACAATCCTGTGAAGTCACATACCTTACTGCCCAATAACCAACCTTCCAGAGCCTTGGCAGAACAATCAACAAAGTCCACCCAGTCTTGAGTCTGTGCTTTTGGGAATCCCTGAACTTTTACCTGTATTGTTCAGTGGTTAGGCCAAACCCATCAATTAGAGCACTCTTCAAGACTTTGTAATTATCAGCATCCTCCTCTCTAACAGTGAGGAGCTTGTCTCTACCTTTGTCTGCAAAGGAGAGCCACAAGATTGCTGCCCACTGCTCCTGAGGGACCCTCTGTACTTTACAGGCCCTCTCTAGAGCAGTTATACATTTGTGGATGTCATCCCCACTCTGGTAGGGAGGGACAATCTTGCTCAGGTTTCTATGGTGATAAGACCCTTCCCTATCTTTGGGGAAACTGCTGCCACCATGGGACTCTAGTCCCAACTTTTGTCTCTCTCTATAGAGATCTAGGGACTCCCTGTCTATAGCCAATTGCTGTTTCCTGAGTTCAAGCTGAGTTTGCTCATACTGAATCAGTCTCTTTCTCCTCTCATGAGAGGATTCCCTCCTATGAGAGGAGACAGAGGTCCCTATTGAGGTGTCAGAGTGGTTAGACTCCTGAGAAGGAGACCTAGACCTTCTGGGCACACACAGAACTCTTCCTGGGGGGACAAAGGGGAGGTCATTCTGATCCTCTACTCCTCCTCCACAGGAGGAATTGAGTTTTCCAGGACAAGGTCATTTTCACCTTACTGGCCAGTTTCAGAGGGGGGGCCTGGGTTTCTTCACCCCTGGCCCCTTCCTCATCTTCTGCCCCACCCTCTTTGCCTACCCCTTCAGACCCTAGGGGCCTGCTGAGATCATCAGCTAGTAACACCTCCCTGAGGTGTTGGGTGCTGGCACTTTTGCCTGCCTTCAACTACCTAGTATTGCATAATGCTCTCAATTCCAAGAATGGGAGTTTATCATACTTGGAGGGAAGAAGCCTACTGGCTTCTGGCAAGGACTCACTGGGTCCTGGCTTTGAAGACATTACTAGTGAGGTGTGGTGTATGCACTACCTACTCTAGTGTGGCCTACTAAACTCTCTTGAGTTGTAGAAAGGGTGTGCTGTCCCTTAACACACAACTCTAAGTTCAGTAGAACTTACTGTATTACTAAGCTTGATTTATATGTACCTTAGGTACCCTTAGTGGTTTTCAGTTGATCAATTCAATTGAGATTATCTGGTAAAACAATAGCAAGCTGGAATCCCACACGCTGCACACCAATGTGAGAAGTTGCCCTGGCATATGCTGTCCACTATTTGTAGTGGGCACCTTGCACCAGTCCAAACAACCCCTTATTGGAGATAGGTTAAAGACAACCTTTATTGAAACCTATCCTAGTGGTAGCTATGGAGAGCAGCCTTCAGGCTAAGTCTTGAAGGAATGTAAAGCAGCTTGTTTTACCAGTCTATAATCTCTTGAGTGACCAAATGAAAGAGGACCACACCAGGTATATATTCAAAATATATGTATTTATTGCTAAACACACCCCTCTAGTCTCTTTATGAGGCTAGAGTTCGAAGTACATAAATTATAAGTTAGTTATCTACAGTAATAGCACAAATACACGTTTGAGCCCCAGGGGCGTACTCAAACCATATACCAATAAAGTGGTATAAGAACCACGACTGAGCTAGACACAAGGCCTAGAGCCTGTAGAAGTGCTTGGACCACAAGGAACCACCCAAGGCAGTGACACAGGGGACCCACGGGGGACGCGTGCAGTGTATGAACACAGCCGCGAACCGCCGTTAACTTCTATGGGGAAAGTCGCGATTAGAATTTAAAAGAAAAGGGACACTTAGAGGAGGACTTGGAGCAAACCCTTTGAGAACTAGGCTGTTCTAGTGTCAATACCCACGGGAGCACCGGAGTACTCGAGTTACCTCACCCAGGGGAGCCGGGTGCATAGATGTCTTTCGGGGTCGGGTTTCGTCGTCGCTTTCAATGGCGATCTGCTGCAAAGTGCTGCTGGCGGCCAACTTGAAAGTGTTCGGGTGGATCCAAAGGTGGATCGAAGATCTGAAGAACCTGAAAGCAGAGGGGACAGAGTCTGGGTCACTAGCCAGTGACCAGGAAGGCGATGAGCAGATGCCCACCAATGTCGAGTGCTTCAGGTAGGTTGACGGTCGTCTTGACTCTTCAGCCACGAGGTCCAGGAGGTGTCGACGATGAACAGGAGCTGGATTCGAGCTGTCCCACAAAGTCTGTCGATTGCAGGGGTGTCGGCGACCGGATTGGACCCAACAAGCCTTGGCAACGGCAAGTCTCATGGAAATGGAAGAAGGACAATGTTGCAGACCAGCAAGGTCTGTGGGACTCACCCAGTAAAGATAAGTCACGGCACGCCTGGAGCAACCAGGGAGCCCAAGCAAAAAAAGATTGGCCTTCGGGAGGGCCTACTAGCCAACGGACTAGCGACCGCGAAGGAGCCTCGAGTCAATGCACGTGGAGCTGGCTCACAGGACACTCGTGGAGTGGAGGCCAGTGATCTTTGGTGCAGTTGCTGCTGGAGGCTTGGGCTACTCGGAGCCCAAAGCACGACTTTGTGGGAGACCCAGAAGAGGATGCACTTGCAAATGCGATCGGTGTCCAGGGGTCAGAGTTCCACATTACCCACGACAGCAACGGGCCTCAGCTTTGCTGGGGACTCAGGGCAGCCTCGGTGAAGTCTGGAAATCTACCTCTGGTGATGCAAAGACTTCGGCGTCCGACAGGAGCTTCAGCGATGCAGACCGGACAATTGCTTCTTTGGTACCTGCCAAGCAGGGGAATCACTCCTTGACCCCAAGGGAGATTCTTCAGTCCTCTAATCTTGAAGTAGAGTGTCGAAGGTCCAGGATTCTGTATCAGAGTTTGGTCCAGGTAAATCTAAAGTCCTAGGGACTTGGGTCCCCTACTTATACTAAGGTAGGGGGTTGGACATACTCTGTGGCCCCACCTACGGGAGGGTCAGGGCAGAGGGGTGGTTACACCCCTTTCCCTTTGTCCAGTTTTGCACCAGAGCAGGGGCTGGAAGCCCCTGAGCCGGTTTGAACTGGGGTATGCACAGGGACACCAAATGTGCCCCCAGTGCAGGACTTCAAAGCACCAGAGAGTGCTCCCGCCCAGCCCCAATACACACTATCCTGTCTGGGGAGGTGGTTACACCTCCCTGGGACAGGAAACCTATTGTCCAGGCCTCCCCTGCCAGAGTTTCGGTCAGCAGCAGGAGGCCAGACTCGTGTCTGTGGCAGCGGCATCCATTTTGTGATGCCAGGGCTCTGGAAAGTCAGTACCGGGTATACCGGTGTGTACATTTCTTTCCCTCTAGAAGGGTGGAATGCTACCCCCGCCACCAGAACTGGCGGGGGGTAGTATTCCAAGATGTTTGACACCAAACACGACATGTTTCCGTGCAGCCATCCCAAAGTTAGCATTTAACGCGAGGTTATAATGCGCTTAAGAGTATATGGTCGGGCTGCACTACAAACAGCATCAGAGAAGGGTCTCCGAACGCTGCAGAGGGGCCCAGCTCATGCAGGGGCACCCTCTCACATAGGAACCACGCACTCTGCCTTCAGGATTGATAAGGCCTGCCATAGGAGTGACTTATAGGTTTATATGTGTGTATGTATGTAGTGATATAGGTAGCCTATATCACAGTAAGGGGTGCATGCACCACCTTACCCAGGCTGCAGTAGCAGACCTGTGGTGTCAGTTTGGATGGCCTTCCAGGGGTGGCACAATACATGCTGCAGCCCCTGGTAGGCCTCTGAGGTACCTATGCCCTGGGTACATAGTATACCATATACTAGGGACTTATAAGGGCACTCCAGATTCCAATCAGAGATGTGCCTAAGGCACATGGAAACCATTTTAAAGAGGAAGCAGCTAGGCTGGGGTTCTGATTAGCAGGACCCCAGCCAGACTAAGGTCGAAAAACAGTGAAGCATCAGCAAAAAGTGGGGGTACCCATGTGAAGCAGATC